>RZGM01000038.1:0-305465 GCA_027886205.1 Fusarium piperis
TTTTAATATAAGAGTTAATATCTAAATAAGCTTTATAATACCGCCGCGCCTAATACTCTACCTTAATAAACCTTATTTTATTAAGAACATATCGCTAATTCATAATAATAAGAGTAGCTAACCTACTCCCCATTTTAGTAATAATAACTTAACTAGTAATACCTAGGCATATCTATAAATATCATACAAAATGGCAATCCCTACATAAATCACCCGATATATGCTCCCCGCTACTAACACAACCCCAGAGGCCAATAGATATAGAGCCGCATTGCCGTGCCCCCACGATGCGCTAATATTATCGGGGCAAAACCTCAGGGCGGCCCTGGACTGCCTAAAGCAGACCGGCCTCGTATAGCTGCTAGAGCCAAAGAAGCTCCTTACGGTCTCGCGACCTTTGTCAGACCTTCAGAGGGTCATTGGTCATCTTCGGTTGCTGCGTGCTTCGACGACAAGCCCCTCTTACCCCCAACGACCGACGCTTCATCAAGAATCAGCAGCGATGTCTCAAAGGCCTCGTATGATGAATCGAATACGGCAACCGTTTGTGAGCCGAAGAGACAATATTCCTTTTAGCCTTGCGGCATTAAGATATGTGGTTATAGGAGCTTCTCTGCTCTATGGAGTGGGTTTAGATAGTAAGCCAGTGAGCGAGCAAAGACCTAGGCTCACTAGCTTGCTAATAGATAATGATTTATGTGTTATGAGATAAGGTTATAAGTAGAAGTTTAATAAAAAGTTTATTAAAGTAACCCTGAGCAAAGTCCTATATATGACCTAATGGTAATGTAATATGTAAATATAATAAGTATATAATAAAATTACTAAAATAAGTTATAATTATAATAAATATAAATAACTAGATTATTATTAGTAATATATATTAGGTAATAGTTCTTATAGATATAAGTGAGATAGCTAAAGTAAGAGTAATTACTTACTTATTAATTAATAAAATTAATAATATTATTAAAGATATAATAAAGCCTAAGAGAATAAATAATAATATTAAGGGTAAATATTATTAAAAAATAAGTAATATATTAATAAGAAAATTAAGATTATAAAAAGATTTTAATTAAGAAAAAGATATTATTATAATAAAAGAGATTAAAATAAAATATATTAAGTAATAGATATTATTTATATAATAAGTATTAATAAGCTAAAATAAAAATAATAATATATTAAAGCTATTAATATTAAAGGACTAATAAAATAATTTTAATTATTTATATTATAATAAAGGGGAAAATAATTTATTTTTAAATAATAAAGGTAAAATATAAATAAGTATTTACTATAGCTTTATTTATAAACTAAAGAATTTATTAAAAGTCTTTAAAGTAATTTTAGTTATTTAAAGATCTTAAGGACTAAGATCTTTAAAAGGGAGGTAATTATAAGGATATAAGTTAATATATAATTATTAATTAATTAGTATAACTTTAGAAATATATTATATAATATAGAGTTTATAAAGTTTCTATAGCTAAGCCCTTATTAAGGACTTAGTAAGTTAAAGTCTTATATACTAGTAATATTTACCTTTAATCTATGATTTTACCTTAATCTAGCTATTATAGCCTATACCTTTATATTTAATTACTATATAGTTAAGTAATAAGTCTTTTTTATTAATTACTAATATATCTTTATTAAGAATTAAAAGTAATATCTTAAAGGTCTTATATAATAAATTAAATATAATAACTCTTTATAACCTAAAGATATAATATTTCTTTTTATATTATAATAATAAGATATATAGTTATAAGAGCTTTTTTACTTTATAAAGTAAGTATAAATAATAAGTTAATAAGTAAGTAATTAAAGCTTACTTATAGATAACTTATATATTATAAGATAAGGTTATAAGTAAAGGTTTAATAAAAAGTTTATTAAAGTAATCTTAAGTAAAGTCTTATATATAACCTAATAGTAATATAATATATAAATATAATAAGTATATAATAAAATTATTAAAAATAAATTTAATTTATATTTTTTAATTATTAAGCTATATATTTATAATATTACTTTAAAGAGCCTTATTATTTATTATTAGCTATAGCTAATAATATATAAGCTTTAAGGCCTTATAAAGCTAATAAAACTCTTTATTAAGGTTATCTTAGTTATATAAAAACCTATGCCTATATATATTACCTTTAATACTTTAGCTTTTTTAAAGGTTTTTATAAAAAGGTATTATTATATAGCTAATTAATAAATTAATTAATATACCTAGTAATTATAATATTATTATTATAAGTTATTAATTATAATTAAACCTCTTTTATTAATAATAAGAGAATTAACTTTAATTAATTTAAATAATTAATAATTATAAGTAATTAAAAGGTTAATATTAAAAAAAAAAATAATAATATAAAGAGAAATTTAATCTCTTTAATTAGCTAAGAGGCTATTTATTTATTATAAATAGACTTATTCTTAATATATTATTAATAATATTTATAATAATATTAATAAACTTTATTAATCTAAGTTAATTAACTTCCTTAGCTTTAGGTATAAAGCTTTTATTATTAAAATTATTAAGATATTAATTAAGATACTTTAATCCCCTTCTTAGGTAGTATAATATCTGATATAAATATCTTTATTATATTTCTCTTATTTTTCCTTTCTCCCCACCGCTTACCGCATTACTTCACTATAGCATATGCATTTATTCACTATTATCGCCACTCTCATGCCCTCTATTATTATCAGCCAGCTGGGTCAGCCGTGCCCATTCATTTTGCCTGCTTTCCATAAAACACGATGTCTATCCCAAACGAGGCCCTGCAAAAGGTGGGCCTTTGCTTCCTTTTTTTACGCATTGCTATTCTTCTCCAGCTTATGAGTTAACATTCAGTGCAATCTCTTTGCTAACGCTCATACAGCTGGTGCGAGAGATCGAGAGCCAGGCTATTGCAGCCCAGCAACAGATCGGCCTGGCCCGCACCCAGATGACTGCGAAGCAGCGAGAGCAGCGACTCGTTAAGCTGACACTGAGCGAGATGGCCAGCTTACCTGAGGATGCCGTTGTCTACGAAGGCGTCGGGAAAATGTATGTACCCTGCCCCAAACTCCCCACGGTATCACCCATTGTCCACCCCGAACCCCGCACCAGCATTTCTCATGATCTAACGTCGGGTGGTGTTTTTTTTCTCAATATAGGTTCGTTTCGCTTCCCGTGGAATCTCTGCGACAGAAGCTTGAGGGTCAGACACAAGGTCTTGACAGTGAGGTGGACAAGCTGAGCCAACGGTTGCTGTATCTTGAGACAACGCACAAGAACAGCCGCGAGCACATTGAGCAAATGCTCCGCGCCAAATAACTTAAGCGCCAGGATGCTCGCCGCAGGGTTGGGTGTTGCATACCTACCTAGACTGCCTCTTGGCTACCTCTTCGTTCCGTCCTAGCCGCTTCTTCTCCACGTCGAGTCACGTTGGGTGCCGAGCCGCCGACGCCTTCAAATGCACAAAAACTGTTTCAATTGCCGCCCACGTCCTCGGTGCCGCCATGACTCTTGCGTCCCCAGCCCTACCGCTGCGCCGCACGCTCTGAGCCCACTTGATGCCGACGTGACCACCTCGACCAGGGTGGTTTTGCAGTGTGGCTTTCTTGGACGGCCTCCCCTTCACTCGGAATCACCTGGATGGCTGTGCAATATGCAAGACGCATGGCAGGGAGCCAATGCGACTAGGCAGATTTGGCCCCCAAACCGCCTCTCATCACAATGACCACAATGACTTCATGATTGTTACACCCGGCCTCCAGCTTCCAGTTCCCTCAGCGGCCGTTGACATGTACATAGTTTCTCAGATTATATCATGAATTCAAGCACTTGCGGCCACTCTCTGAACCTTGTTGACTTCAATTCAGTCTTGCTCACCGCTGGTCTCGTCGTCCACTCTGAGCCTCCAGATCGTTCCCTCAGCCCAACCATGCTCGACAAGCTAAAAAGACCTTTGATCGACTAGCGCTGCGCCTTTTTGCATCTCGCACCTCCTTGAGGGCCAGGGACCATGGGTTCAAGCCGGAATTCGGCCCCCACCTGAGTTTCAGCCCCGCCTTCGCATGTCCAGCCCTATCACGGTCCCATGCTACAACGGAGGACGCCCTTTGTCGGTTGTCTGCTTACGCCCTCCTTCTTTACTCTTCTCCTCCCCTCCTCTTGCCATTCTTCCTCATATTTCTACTCTCCCCACCTTGAAAGTCATATCCCAAGCTCTTCACAAACCAACAAGTCGTTTTCCAAACACAGAGAGACGACATCGCCTTGGTCTCTCTCTCATCTGCTTGCTTATCAACCTCTCACCAACTCGCCTCACTTTCGGTGTTGTCTGCCTGGAACAATGAGCAGAAGCAGCTACAGTTACTCTGACTCCGACGACGAAGATTACGACATCCACGTCCGTCGACGCGGCCCATCATCAGGTGGTGTCCGCTATATCTCGGGTGGGCAGCGTCCTCAAAGCTACTACGATGCACCTGCCGGGCCCAGTCGCCTCGGACCTGATCGCCTCACCACTGTCATAGCCCGATCCAAGTCCCGTGAACGCTCCCGGTCCCGTGACCGTCGCACCAGTAGTCCCCCACTACCAACTCCCGTCATTATCAACAACCGAATCTACAACGACTTTTCATCTGATGATGATGACGGCGATCGCCGAAAGCAGATTGTGCGACGGTCTTCCCGTCGGCGACAGTCGCGCTCGCAATCTCGCTCTCGATCGGGTTCCTCATCATACCTGGCGCAGAAAGAATGGGAGGTTGAGCGAGCCCGCAAGGAACTCGAGGATATGCGGCTTGCTAGTGCTCGCGAGAAGGATCAGCAGAGACTGGTCAAAGGCTATCGCGAGGAGTGGGAGGCTGAACAGTCTCGCAAGGAGCTGGAGAAAATACGCCTTACCAGTGCTCGAGAGAGAGATGAACAGCAACTGATCAAGGGCCACCGAGAGGAATGGGAGGCCGAACGATCCCGCAAAGAGCTGGAAAAGATGCGACTTGCGAACGAACAAGAGAAGGACGAGCAGCGACTTGTCAAGGGTTATCGTGAGGAATGGGAGGCTGAGCAATCTCGCAAAAACCTCGAGAAAGTCCAACTTGCCAATGCCCGCGATGATGAGGAGCGTCGCATCCTAAAGAAATACCGCGAAGAGGAAGAATTAAAACAGTCGAGACGCGAGCTAGAAGCGATGAAGGAAAAGGAAGCCCGGGAAGCAGAGGAGGAACGCATGATGAAGGCGATTGATCTGAAGCGACTCCGAGCAAAGGATGCAGCCAAGGCTGAGAGCGACCGCCGTGAGCATGAGGCCAACGCAGCAGTTGAAGAGTACAAGAGAAAGGAGCTAGAGCGCGTCACTCATGAGAAGAAGCTCAAGGATCAGAAAGAACGAGAGGCAGCCGAAGCTGTCGAGAGGTACAAGCGAGAAGAGAAGGAACGCATCGCCAAGGAAAAGGCTGAGAAGGAGGCCAAGGAGAGGGAGTATCAGAAGCGACTGCGGGAAGACCTCGTCAAATCTGGGCTCGACGACGAGGCAATACACGCCATTATGAAGAAGGAAAAGATCAAGAAGGAGCCTTCGCCCCAGCCAAACTATCGTCCCCTACCACATCATGGGATGGTTCCCAACATGGGTCAGATTAGCCATGTCCCTCATGGCGCTCCTGTCCCTCACACTGGACTCGTCGGTCCCATCACCCATGCCAACCACATCATCCACACCAACCAGGCTGCCCCTATGGCCGTCTCCCAGGCCCGACCAACCTACACCCGCATGGCTCGCCGACACCTGTCGATCGAGTCGTTGCGTGCCTACGGGGTTGAGTTCGATCTCGATGATGTATGTATCACTTGTCCCTTACCCATCCCAGTTTATGCCAGACCTCGAACTAACATTCGCTCAAGGATCCCGAGTATATCTTGATCAAGCGTTGGGTGCCCGAGTGGGAACAAGATCAGTTGTGGAAGCACACCAAGTACATCCGCCAGAAACGCGGCAAGATGCTAATGATTGAGGAGAAGAAGCATGGCAGAGAGGACCCGGAGTTCGAGTGGGTGCGGAAAAAGAGTGACAAGAAGGAGCGTCGTCGAAGCAAGTCACCATCACTCTTGATGTATTTGGCTGGGGCACGCCCGGCTTGAACCTGAACAGGCGGATTGGATATGAGTTGTGAAGCTTGCTTTTTTTTTTTTTTTTTTTTTTTTGTACACGCAGTCCCTCAGCGCTAGCCATCTATTTTATCTGAGACGAGTTGTTGTTACAGTTGTTGTACAAACGCCAATTCACCTGGCCCGACGAATCAGTTCCTCATACACAGTCCATGCCAACGCCGAACTCATCGCCTTTCGGCTCATACGCAGTGCAAGACCATCCCAAAGTGAACGAACGCCTTCTTGCGTCACCATTCTATACCAAGCATGCCAAATATTTCTATACTCCTGTGGTTGTAACTGAATTCGTGTTTTAACAGTGTCGAAGGGATTGGAGACAACCGAGCATGCTCCGCCGGCGAGCATAGCTGAGGTGAAGTTGACAGAACTAGCAAGAGTAGCCTGCATCTTGGTCGGTCCGTCACCAGACGAAGCCCCTGGCTTTGCTGCCAGAGAGCCGAGCTGCGTCTTTAACATCTCATAAAAAAGCACATACATCCCAGCGTAAGGTGCATCTCGGAGTGCTGTGGCGCCAAATCCTGAAAAGAAACCACGCCACCCATCCGTCCGCCGGATATCGAGGGCCGCAGATGCTAGGGACGGATAAGAGTAGAGGCTAGATTCGAAGCGAACCTTGATGACGGTTAAAGGCATCAATACAAATCCGGCAAATGTCCTCGCAATGGCGCCTGATACGAGGTTGCCAGAGTTTGTGAGTGAGGGCAGTGCGGAGGAGCCACCCTGAGTCTGGAGCCGACGTCCCAAGATGCCCGTCCGCTGGGCGTGCTGGCGAATAGCATTGAGTGAAGTGAAGTAAAGGGCCGAGCCAAAGCCAGTCCGCAATGCAGATGGAACGGTGCCTCTCCAGAGAGACTGCACCAGGCTTGAAGACTGTCTGATATCACGTAGCGTGGCGGTGAGGGATGAACCTCCAGACTGCTGAACCCGAGTCTTGAGTAGGTCAAGAGGCTGAAGAATGACCGCAGAGGCAACTCCGGAGCCGAGGCCGGAGACGAAATGGCGAGCTGGGTGGTCATGTCAGGGAAAAAAGCGACCAGGCAGATTGAGGCCGATGACCGCCGGGTGTGCCGGTCGCCATTGGGCCTCGTTGGAAGGCATACCTGAGTTTGCTGGCCGTGAGGCCCGTTGCTCAGTCATTGGTGGGGATGCAACAGCATCATTGTGCTGCGCTGGGGAACTGACAATTGTGAGGCCCATAACTAGTCGCAGACTCCGGCCACATGTCGGGGAACCGATTGAGTGACATGACAGGATCAAATCCGACGAAAAGTGTCAGGCCCCGTTTGTGACTTCGCCCCACTTTGTTGCATCGTGCACGTGTGGATTGCATTCAGGGAGGTTGGCCCAAAAGACATTTCAGCTAGCGACACTAGCATGGCTGCCTCGATAGTCGCCTATGACTGATTCAAGGCGTCCAGCAAGGAGGCGATGTCGCTTGACCAGCTCAACCCACTCATCAACGCCAATAGAAGCGAGAAGCATTCCGAAATCTGCCCCGAGCCTGCCGAGGCTACCAGCACAGTAGAGCACCTGCGTCAAAATGCTCTCTCTTGATGTCTGGTCCTTGACTGTGGGAAGATAGATGCGCAGAGTCTCAACAAGCATCTCAACGAGGTGTAGGGGAAATGTGGCCATTGGTGACGGCAACGCTCGCAAGGGATCGGCATCGTGTTCAGTCGGTGGAGCAAAACTCGAGCTTATGCTCTTGAAGACCGAGACTATACTGAAGCTATGCTCACGGAAGATCTCGATGAACCTTTTGAGGTAGCGTTCGGTCTGTTGCCCACCAGACCATGAGCTTGCTGACTTGTCCTGTCGAAGACGTTCCTCGTCAGCCAGGTCCCTAAGGGGCTCTAGCGCTTCCAGTGTCGTCAAGAGTGTAGCCAAGCGACAGACCAAGAAAACGGCAGGGAGGGCATCCTCTGTCGGTGTGTCCGTCACCAGATCTGGGACGATGCGCTTCAGCCAGCCAATCGTCCGAACAGCGGCAGCTAGCTTAAGATTGGGCGCCTTCAGCGTACCAACAAGATCTGCTGCCATCTGTCGAATGGCCGCGTCCGCCTCCTCTAGGACCGAAGTGACGAGGGGCGAATCCGGGTAGAGAGATGCCAGGCGGCGGACGTGGGCATAGAGCTCGAGGGTAGACGAATGGTTGACAGGGGTGGCCGAGACAGCAGATGAAAGAAGCAGGGGCATCTCCATCACATCGACGAGGCGCTCCGAGTTTCGAAGGAGTAGCAATGCCTGTTTTCTCCGAGCAAGCAACTTGCTCTCACTTGCCTTCCCAAAGGCGGACGAGAAGTGCTCTGCCTGAGCATCGAGGCGAGGTACTGCTTGGACCAGATCCGACGCTCGCTGGGCCAATGTGGGCAACGACTTTCGTAACGTGGCATGGCTGGCTGCCGACTCGACGACGGGTTTATGTGACCGCTTCGAAAGTGCCTGGACGGCCAGGAGGAGTGAGTGGGACGTCTGTGAAAGGACCTGAGGTTCGGAGGTTTGCAAGAAGTCAGACTGCTGTTCCGCTAGGTACGTCAGATACTCCAATGCGCTAGGGTCAGTCTGCTGGTCAGGAGCGAGCAGGTCTCGCAACGCTTCGGCCATGATGACCAAAGGGGGTATGATCGTTGAGCTGAGACGAGCCTGCAAGAGTGGGCGGATCAGAAAGCCGAACGACGCGGCCACGTGGACTCGGTCTTCGTCCGATATATGCGTGTCAGGTCCGTTTAGCCGCGGAGAGTCGATGAACTAGCGGAGCAAATGTGTGTTGCGTTCGTCGTGATTGTATCTGGTGCTCTTAACGAGTGAGGTGGCAGCTGGCAGCTGGCTGACAGGAGCCGGTGGGGTGGTAGGAAGGCGACGGTTGGCAAACTGCCACATCGGGTAGGTCCCCTGATTACCTAAGGCTAAATCTCCCTCCCCAACATTGATGCATTGCGTAGTTCAATCCTATTGAGGACTAAAGGGGCGGACGCTATTGCCCAGAATGGTTGATGCGCGGTACGAATGCTGAAATAAGCTCCGTAATGGCTTGCAGCACACACCTGTACCCGTGCCTTCCCCACGTGAGGTTCCCCAACAGACGTGACCTTGATCTTTATATACAGACAGGCAGCCCGTTTTGCTTCCTGAGGCGCATTGCCTTGTCGCATTGTCTGCCTTTTTCTCTCTTTATCCCAGGCTTCCCCTCTTCTCTCGAATTGCACCTTGCACTTCTGCGCCCCCGATTGCGACCAACCCTCACCATGAAAGACCCATTCTTCCTCCCGCCCGTGCCTTGGCTCGCCGAGAAAGCACAGCCCTGGGCTGACTTGCTCGATCTTCCCTCGCTACCGCTCCATATTCACGAGGTTCTGGCTGCCGCTCTTCTATACTCGGTCGTCTTCTGGCCAATTTCGCCATGGCTGTCAAATATGCTGGCTCCGGAGCACTACTCCAAGCTCCCGCGAAAGCGACGACTAAACTGGGATGCCCACGTTGTGTCCATGGTGCAGAGCACCCTCATCAATGGCCTCGCCATCTGGGTCATGTTCACCGACAACGAGATTAAGAACATGAACTGGGAGGAGCGGATTTGGGGCTATACTGGCGCCGCTGGCTTCATTCAGTCCCTTGCAGCTGGCTACTTCCTCTGGGATTTGGTCGTAACCAGTCTCAACCTTGATGTTTTTGGCCTGGGAACGCTGGCGCATGCCGTCGCTGCCCTCGTGGTATACTCTCTGGGCTTTGTATGTCTACCACAGCCTCCTGTGTTCCCCGCCGCTTGCGCTAACCAGACTTCAGCGCCCATTTCTTAACTACTATGCCTGCGTTTTCATCCTCTGGGAACTGTCAACTCCCTTCCTCAACGTCCACTGGTTCATGGACAAGGTGGGCATGACGGGCACACGTGCTCAGCTATACAACGGCCTCATGCTTCTCTTCACATTTTTCTCCTGCCGGCTTGTGTACGGAACGTGGATGTCTTTCTGTGTCTTCCGAGACATATGGGCAGGCATTAACTCGCACCCCAATGTCGAGGCACTCACAACACCGGCAATGACGTTCGCACACCAAGACTCAACGGTGCCTGTGTGGCTTGGTGCGGCATACCTCGCCAGTAACATCACGCTCAACAGTCTCAATTTCTACTGGTTCTTCATGATGATCCGGGCTGTTCGCAAGCGCTTCGAACCCTCGTCAGATTCACAGGAAAAGACCCCTGACGCCCCAGTGACCGAGGTCGAGATCGATCTTTCCTCTGTGGGGACGGGAGCAGCCAAGCTTTCTGGTGGACGGCGACGCAAGGCTTGAGTTTGTCTCCTACAATGATTCCAATCTTCATAGATAGCCTAGTCTTGTTGCAATGACGGGCATTTCTGGTTACTTTCTTTGCTTGGTCGCTTAGACTCCTGGGGGCACAGTGCTTTGGTTGGTGTCTTGACACGGTTGATCCAGTTGCGGGGTTGCTTACTGATCTACCTACATTGTTGGCACGTCAGCACTTGGTTAATGCCATGAGCTATCATCCTTTCTTCAAGGATATATACTGTCGGTTCTAGAGCCAGGTGGTTTTTTCTATCCCTGTCCACTATGAATTGCGTAGTGAAGGTTAACTGGTGGAGGGAGGCGCATTTGGGCGTCCTTAACACGATCGTGCGCCTGATCTTACATGGGGCGCTAGTCGCCCTACTAGTAGACTTGCGCTGTTACATTCGCTCACAGCATTGTTTAGACACATAGATTAGTATAATTAGAAGAGACCGAGTCAGGCTGCTCTGAGCCGGTCATTGATTTAGTATTACCATCGTCATACACACAACTTCTAGTGAGTTTGCCTGACAAAGACTAGATATGCATACAAGATGTGAAGAAACATGTCCAAAGCAATCGCCAACCATGACCAATAACGCGCCACCAACAACTAGATGCTACGTATGGGCTTGCACGAGATCAGAATCCGAATGGGTTCTGGGGAGCTGCATGCGACGTTAGCAAAGATTAGGACCAGCCAAGGATTTCAACTTACTCGCTTGTGCCAGGTTTGCTCTTCGCCCAGTCGGCTGAGGAGCAAGCTTCTTGGGCTCGTTTGATACGCCAAAGCGGACTGGGGGTGGTGGACCAGTCTGCTGCGGTACCAGGGGCTGAGGGGTCATCGTGTTGGTCATCGTGTTATTCATACCACTCATGCCAGTAACCTGGGGTGGCAAGCCAGGTATACCCGTTCGTTGAGGCTCCAGAGCAGGTGGCAGGTAATTGTTGATACCCCCTGGAGGGGCTCCGTACATAGACTGCGTGGCCGAAAACGATGGCTGGAAGCCTGTGGGCTGAGGCTGCATCGGTTGGAACTGGTTTGGCGCCTGCATTCCGGTCATCATTGGCTGCATGAATTGTCCGGCACCAGTAGGGAAGGGCATCATGCCGGGACCTTGTGGCCCAGGAAATCCCGTCATGGCAGGCTGCATCTGGGCAGTATATTGCTGCTGAAGACGAGCTTGGGTGATCTCGGCCAGGCTCTGGCCAGGGGGTGCCACCTGCCCCTGCAACGATCCTGTCATCTGGGGTACCATCGGTGGGGGAGCGAAGCCGCTCGGTTGAGCTGTTTGCGGAGCTGACAGAGGCCTTTGAGGTGGTGGAGGGACAAGGGATGCCTGATTCACTAATGCCTGTGGTGGAGCAGGACGTTGTCGCGCTTGAGCGACTGAAGTGAAGAAGGACGGGGTGGCGCCGCCGAGGGGTTGCGTTGTAGGCACCGACGCTGTTGTCTGCTCGGGAGCAACTTCAACCTTTGCGGCTGGGAGCGTGGGCTCAGTCTTTGTAGGCTCAAGCGGTGCTGACAAGAGCGATAGCTCCTTCATGGAGCCCGTCAAAGCCTGGGTTGGAGGGGGTGATGCTGACGATGGCTCTGGGACAGGCTTCGGGGCGGATTCGGCTGGTGGTTGCGGCTGTGATTGCGGTGGCGGCTGCTGCTTGCTGGGCTTGACGTCCCAAGCATCATCGTCAAACCCTGAAGAAACCGCCTGGCGAGGTTCGGGGCTCTTGTTAGCTGGGCTGGTCTGTGTTGGCGACTTCGCATCCTCGTCAGTAGCCTTGGGGCTGTCGGACTTGGAGAAAGCGCTAGCATCAACGACATCGCTTGTCTGAACCGCCGGTGCGGGTCGACCCTTGCGAGTGTTGTTTCGCAGGGCACCACCAGGTCCAGAGAACAAACCCCCAGAAGCGCCTTCGCCATCTCCCTCCGCAAAACTAACGCCTCTCTTCCCGCCACGCGTACGACCATACTTGGCGTCCAAGTAGCGCATAACCTTGATGATATCACCCTCGCGGAGGCCAAGAGCCCGAAGTGTGCTTGCATCAACATCGGACAATACGCTCTCGTCCATTGAATCTTTGATGAATGCTTGAGCGTAACGCTCGCACAATCCTACCGCAACCTCGCATGACAAGAAAAACTGGAACCAGTCGTAGTCGGACTTGTTCTTCTCGATGGTCACGCCGGCGGGAGTACTGGACTCGGACGACTTCTTCTCGGCGGTCCTAGCTCGCTTGACATCTGCCAATGGCTTATCATCTTCCAAGGAGATACCTGTCAAGTTTTCAACGTACTCAAGGTCTTCACGAGACATCTTGCTGATGGGCACAGCAATCTTGACACCGTTCATCTTGTGCAGGTGAATCTTGCCGTCCTTAAGACCCAGAAACTGGGCTTCAACGCTGAAGGATCGGGATCGATCTGTCCAGGTCCGCACCTTGGACGAGTCTGGTTCTAAGAGGTCTAGGGTCAGCAATTGCCGGAATCCAGACAGCGCAAATAAGGGGTGACATGGGCGAAGTGGCAGCGGAGAGGATACTCACTAGGCTTGGATCGTGGCTGGCTGCTGCCATCACTTCGTCCATTTTCTCGACGGCTCCGCTGTTGTCCCGAATTACTACCATTCTCTCTCGCCATGAGGCTACTACCTCGTTTGGGAAGAGGCATTCCCGGTCCTACCTGCTGAGGTTCTTTGCTCGCCTTGATGGCCTCCTTAGTCAATCTGATTTCTTCGAGGCGATTTTGCTCAACGAGCGACTTGGCAGAGTTGATGCCAGAAGACGATGACGCGATTGTACCGGTAATCTCGATGTAGCTGCTTGGTACGACGCCTTCCTTGCCATTCTTCAGTCGGCGAACTTGCCACCACTCTTCGCTTTTAGTGTTGTCGAGGATAATGACCTCATCGCCCACGGCGACAGTCACCTCATCGTTTCCTTGGGCCATGAAGTCGTACAGAACCTGGCCCTTCTTTTGGCCACCACCATTGCTGCCTTGCGTACCCGCCATAATCACCTCGCGGAGTCCTTCGGCGCGTACGGCTCCGGCCAGCTCGCCCAATGCATTGACGATCTCCTCGGCAGTGTCCTTGGCTCCTGCGTGGAAATCGACACTCTTGCTTGGGCGGACGAGCTCCATGAAGATATGCTTCCCCTCCCGTGAATAATGCGTCATCCGATCCGCAGTCCACTCTTGTGAAGGTCCATCTGAAGCATGCTCAGGTGCAACCAAAATCACTCCAGTCAATAGATTAATTCCCAGGGTAGTAGGCATCTTCTTTTTCTTGCCCATAATCGAAATCATCTCGTTGATATTGTACAGGTGGTAACCGCCAGGGATACGCTCGGTATCCTGACGTCGATTAGGATCTTGGTGGAAGTGAATATTAACAGGAGAAGCCGGATGGTCATAAGTCGGAGACGGCGAAGCTGGCGCGCGCGGTCGAGCAGGGAGAGCAGGGGATCGGACAGGTTCGTCGTCGGATTCTGGAGGCTCGCTGAACGTAACGGAAGCACGAGGGGGTTTCGAGGGGGCTGCAGACTGCTGAGAGGCTGCACGGGCGTGCATAACACCCGCAAGAGCAGCAGCAGGGCCGGACGGGGCGGGTGCAGCTCTGCTCGGTAGGTCCGGAGATGCCGTCTCAGGCTCGGGCTCAGGCGCTGGGGCAGGTTGCGGCCTCGAAGGTAGAGCTGGGGGAGCGGGAGGCAACGACGGTGCGGGAGTTTCTTCAGAGCCACCGACCTCGATGTAATTAGACGGAACGAAACCATACTCGCCGTCGAGGCCGGTGAGGATCCAGTCAGGGTCTGACGTATCATACACCTCGAGCTGGGCGTCTTCGGGAAATGAGAGCTCCTCATCGGTCTGACGCGTATAATCGTAAAGGGCGCGAGCGTGCTCTATAGGCTTGGCCTTTGGAGAAGGAAAAAAGGAGATCAGTATCATGGTGATGGTTTACGAATATGACGACCAGTCAAGGACAACTCACCTGTTCAACATAGTTGTTAGGCACGAGCCCTGTCGGCTCGTCCTCATCGTCAGCGCCGGCCTTCTTCTTTGCCTTCCACCAGCCATCGTCGCCATTCTTGTCGAGGACGTAGAGCAGATCACCGTCGTTGATTGCAAGCTCGCCCTCGGCCTGAGGCGCGTAGTCGTAGACGGCCCGGTACACCCCCAGAAACCCCATGTCGGAAAGTCGTGAGTCGGCTCAGTAAGCTGCACCACGGGTGGATGTGCCTCGAGAATGAATCCGCTGGGAATTTGCTAACGAGCAAGACGAAGGGGAAGGGAGGGACGAGTAAAAGCGGAACGATGCGATGCGATGCGATGCGAAGTGACGCAGTGCGTCGTTTGTCTGAGGAGCGAGCAACGGCTAGGTAGGTAGGTATGGACCGACCCGACGCACCTTCCCCCTACCAAGTTCGAGAACCTGAGCCTCCTGGACATGTCGTTAGGTAGGTGCCTACCTATTTAGGAATAGCGGCCGCGTGTTAAAGTGGGTGTCGAATTGACGCCGCTTGTACACACAGTGATATACCCAATTCACTGCTATCACGGTGCGGATTTTGCGTCACCCCTTACTTTGGCAGCATTTTCTCCATTGCTTCGGTGACGAGGTGGTTGGGCTTTCATCCAAGGCCGAACCCAACTCCACTGGGTCCCCCGCAAGCAGTCCAACGTCAGCTCCCTTCCATAGGCCCTTTCCAGAAGATGGAGTTGTACACGGCATGCCTCAGCCACATGCTTTCGTCAACATCGCCGCCGTCTCACTGGCCTGCTTGCACACCTGCGCTGCGTTTCAGGCACCTAAAGTAATGAAAAGCAACGAAATAAGGGCCGTGATCGATAAAATGGGCATACGGAGGACCAAGTCGCTCAGATGGGTTTATCCGGCTGCAGCGGATGAGCAAGGAGTTGGACCTGCATATGCATATGTTTGAAGGTATTCCAAGTTCCCCACTGCCCCCAACTTGCAGTAAGCAACAAAGCATCTTTGCACCATTCAATGTCGTATTCCAAGCAGAAATCGCCAAGAGATCAACCACTTCAGGCAATGTTCTTCAGACATTATACACCGTTATCCCAAATCCTGGGGCCACTCTCCAGCACACCCCAGCAGCTCGAGAGCCCTTAATATTTGGGAGAGTGAGCCAAAAAGGGCCACGCTATGTCTCGGGCGCAAATCCATTCATCTTCTACGCACATACTTCACCTAGGCATTCTGGGAGCTGATTTACCAAGAAAGACCCATTCTACAGTTCCCAACCGTACCTATTTAATCAGAGTCTTGAAAACGTTACTGTCTATATAATCCCACCGTGCCAAGCCAAACTATACCAAACTCACATGACTCTACGAAACTATCCAGTGTACCCTGTGCAAGGTATCTCGCAGCCCAGCGATGTCCGATCAGGATGTATCGGGTCCAAAAACATCGTCAGACGTCGCCCTGCCTTCATTGGCTTGACCTATGTTACGGAGGCTACCGGTGCGATGTCCTCGTGTGAAGATTCCTGGGAACATCCTGGGATCGCTTCCCGAGAGGTGAAGATCCGCCATGGCGTCGCTAGTCCAGGTCTGATCTCTACCAGTCGATACTGCAGTAGGTGATCCAACGGTTGCGGCATGATAACTGGCCGATGGAGACGCCTCAACATTTGAAGGCTCATCACCAGAGGGAAGACCCATACCGGTGGACTGCCCGGCCATGTACACTGCTGACTCTGACATCTTACTATCAGTGCCACCAGGTTGGGCCGAGAGCTCACTGTTAGCATTGTAGGTGACATATTTCGATAGCCTATGAGGTAAAGGGTCAGCACCAGGAAGAGCATCAAGAGACCAAGACTACAACTTACACCTCTCTTTCCTGCATCAGGGTGAAGTGCCGGAACTCTTCCCGTCGATCAGGAACGTTTGTCTTGACCATGGTATTTCCTTCTCTGCCCGGTTTGTCACAGCCTGGTCCCAGCCACTGCTCCTTGACAGATAACTCGTAGCCACTCTGCTTGACCGAGTTCTTCGCCAGCTCGCACATGTCGACGGGACTAAGCTTGTAGATCTGTGCAGCCACTGCGTATTCCTCAATGAGAGGCTCCTTTGTGAAAGCAAATTGCAGAGGATCATCCGTAGAAAGTGACACGTTCAAGCCTCGCTTGAAATACTGGTGGAAAGGGTTCCGTTCATAAGCCAAGAACAAAGCATTGTTACTGAGCGGCGACATGGCGATGCCAATCTGTTCCAGATAAAACACGTACTGCAAAAGAGGGACTTTGCGAAGGAGCAATCCGTGGCTGATGCTGTGACAGCAAAGGGCAGCGACAGCCAGATGCTCACTATCGCCAGCCTCTCCACAGTGAGGCCGTAGGACAAGAGTGTTGAAGCCACGCTTCTTGCGCCAGTAGTTCAAGGATACCAGGTTAGAATAGAGGTAGTAGATCCAATAGCTGTAGGGCGGGTTCTGCTTAGTGTCCCAGACCTTTGGCACAGGGAACTTCTTGAAGAGACGTCGTTCAACTTTGCTCTCATCGTCGACGCTATCGAAGCCAATCACCCTTTGGAGGAAGATGTGTAGCTTTGGGTGGCTGGAAGGGTCCTTGGTAACCTCAAAAAGGGGCTGGAAAACATTCTTGACCACCTGCTCAAACGTCTCCATCAAGCCACTAGCTTTGTAGACGTCGTAGAGACGGGGTATCTGGATCAACCAGCGAACGTTGTGAGAGAAGAGCTTGTTGTCAACTACCCAAGCAGCGAGCTTGTCCCACTCGTCAATGGACTTGCCATAGATTGAGATTCGCCACTCAACCATCTGGTACTTGCTTGACTCAAGGTCGGAAATGACCTCTTTGGTTATCTCAGCCAAGTACCGGCCGTGAATGAAGTTGTCCGTCTTGAGAAAGATGGTGCGGAGACGAGACTCGCCGATGGGGTTATACTTGAGGTTGAACTTGTCAAATCGATGGAATGAATCGGTATGAGCCTGTGAAGGTCAGCCGCGTATCTCCAAACAGCCATATCTGGAGAACGCTAAACTTACGTGCATATCGAGAGTGTCAATGCTGAGGTCATAGGCGGTCAAGTTGATACTAGAAAAGACCTCGGCCAGGGTGAGGTGCTTTCCATCACGGAAGAGTACCACCTCGTTGGGGAACTTCTTCATCTTGCTCTTGATGAAGCGCAAAAGATGCTTCTGATTCATGCATGCCGAGTGGTGAACGTGAGTATCAACCTTTCGAACGTTGTAAAAATCTCGATGGGGCACCTTCTTGCTGTCCGCCGTTTCTTGATATTCGTTGAGAAGGACATAGAGGTTGAACTTGCCTTCAAGATACTGGAGACGTCTGAATGCGAAACTCTTGCTAGGTCCATCGGAAGAGACGTCCAGGATATCGTCCAGGTCCATGTAGAACTCCCTGATCGTGGGGACCTGGACCGAGGGCTCCTTGGCATCGCGCTCAAACACCTGGTAGACTCCACTATCGTCCAGTTTGTATGTGCGCCCATCGTTACCGGGAAGGGGTAACAAATCGATAATGTCGAAGTCTTCACCAATATCCTCGCCTGGCCTCCGCTTTCGCATCGGTCGCTTGCTCTCCCGAGTCTCTGACCGTGATTGGCCATCAGGTGCCTCCCTATTGCCATTCAATCCTGCGTTCTCTTGACCAGGAATATGCTCGCCAGCACCAGCTTGATGGTGTGAACGTTGCTGCCATGCAGGCTCAGGTGGAGGAGGATAAATGTCCCATTCAGGGTCATCTTTTGGATTGTCTTCCGGCCCTTGCAGGGAAAGCGCAATGTATTTGCGTCGAAGGTCCAAAATCCTTTGAATGTTCTTGGAAATGGCACTGAGCTCAGCCGTAATGTGGGGTTCAGTGTCGAAGAGACCCCCAGCAGGCAACCCGGCAGCAGGGCCGTCGCCTACTCGTGGTTCCTGCGCAATAGTTCCAGCTCGAGTAGGAGGCGCTGAAGGGAAGCTGGGAGGATAAGGCGCAGGATGGGGCTCGACCCTGGTGGGTGACTGTGTGATCGCTGCAGGGTCGATAGCGGGGCCTGGCATCTCCAACCCAGGCGCAAAGGAATCGACGCGACGGCCATTGGAGTCTAGAACCATAGAATCGGCACCATATTCGGTAGCAGGACGAGAGCTCGAGGCCAGAAAGGGACTCTGAGGTATCGACTGGCTACCAGCACCACCGCCACTTCGCAGATCGGTCTTGTTTCGGTGGTAAAAGAACTTCGCGTCCGTTTGGCTCATCTGACGCTCAGCGACAGGATCGTAGAAGGTCGTTCTCTTTGGAAGGTCCCGCAGTAGCATTCCGTCTTCGAGATCGTCGTCACTGTGGTCGGGGTGCGAACCAGCGTCGGACGCTGCTTGTTCGTTGGAGGCGCCATGGCCAGTCGCTCCAGAGTCCCGAGCCTCCTCGCCTTCTTCATCCGACTCGCGGGTTCGTACGTCGAGAGCTGTGGATTCGCTCTCTTCGAAAATGGCACCGCCTGGAGCAATTATTTGGTCAGAAAAGCCGTCAATTGTTGCGAGTTTGAGTCGAAGGGAGACGAAGGCGTCGAGTGTAGTGTTGGTGAGGAGGGGCAGAGGAACTACCTACCAGGCATGGTGATGTTGCGCACACTGAGCAAATCCAAGCTTATTGACAGAAAATGGAGCACTCTGGTGACCTGAATTGTCTCGCGAAAGGGAATAAATAGTCCTCCAACAGGCTGGGTTTGATTGTCGGAGATGGGACGGCACGAAAGAGGAGGCCTTTGAGGAGGCGTGCAAGTAAGAAGTAAGGCAGTGAGACAAGGTATGACGGTGTGACACACCCAGAACAAGGCGGGATGTGGATGTGAGGGACAGGGTGTCGGTGCAATGCCCACCGCGGGTGGGGCTTATAGCTCCGGCGCACTAGGCCTTTTGAGGCATCCGCTTCGGTACTGGAGACTTAAAACTCCATTGTCCTTTGCCCAAGGAGGTGGCGCTCAACGGT
Source organism: Fusarium piperis (assembly GCA_027886205.1). Taxonomy (NCBI): domain Eukaryota; kingdom Fungi; phylum Ascomycota; class Sordariomycetes; order Hypocreales; family Nectriaceae; genus Fusarium; species Fusarium piperis. Next base: position 19,469 of record RZGM01000038.1, read on the forward strand.
TGGAGGTCTGTACACATTATCACATAGATAGGTATTTTGCTTGCAATATCTCATCTTTGATTCTCACACGAGTCCCTACCTCCTTCCGTCTATAGGCTGGCATTTTTGAATTAACACCAAAGTCGGCGAGTTGGCGAACAACTGTTTACCAACAGCATCTCGCCTGGAGTCACAACATCAAGCATCCCAGGACGCCCAATGAAAGTCTCACTCTCGGTAGCTACAATACGGAACAGGGCTTTTACTCCGACTGGTCAATGGTTACCACGTAGGTCAGGAGGCAGTGCGACCTCTTCCGCTTCGTCCAAAATGAGGCCCAAACTCGCCAGCAATGACAGGGCTCCCGGGTATGTCACGCGTTACACACAAACCCTCGATATGTCGGGCTCGAGCGCTCCAAATGATCACATGGTCCCACGCCCTCACTAGGACATGCGACACGTTGTCGGGAATCCTTCTGGTCTTCCAAAACAACGTTATTGGTGCTACCGTGATCGACAGTTCGGTAATACGGGGTCTCATCCGGAGACCAGGACCATCCCGGATGGGAGACTGCATCATCGCACAGCCTCTCCTATGTAGGTCTCTTGACTGATTCGGAATCCGGCTGCTGGTTACCGTGGGGGGTCTCCGGGTCAGGTTCCCCGGAATAAGGCAGGGCCCAAAGCCTGGGTAACCAGATCTCTCATGCGAACTACTACGTAGTATGCCCTGACTTGAAGCGAGACAGGGTTACCAAGTTGAGTCAAGGATGGTCGCAAGGCTCAGGGGAAGGCCTAAGACTTCCATTTGGGTCTTCCGAATACCCTGGCGCCCACATGAAATGTTGTTTAAGGAGGGCGTAGTCATAGGCATCTGATCTTAGCTCAGAATTCCGCCTTGACGGCCCCCAAGACGATTGGCCTCTGGCCGCCACTCTAATCTCATGTTCATCATGTTCTAAGCATCGATAAACTGGAAGCCAGCCCCGACTTAACCGCAAGGTGCCTTTACGGCCGTCGTTTCCGTTCAATTCGTATGTGGGAAGAGAAAAATTTCAGTTAAGGATAGAATATCGAGGAGTTTCTATATCAACGTACCTCAAAGCGACAACATAAAAGAGGTATGGCAATCCTGGATGGACACCTGGTGGTCACTTATTGCACAACCACCTTCAAGTCAGGGCTTCATGTGTATTCTGGGCACATATTTATTCAACCTCAAGTCTCAATGCCCGATCGTCGAGTCACTCTGCACATGATACTACAGTCTCTCAGGGAAGATAACACCTGACGCCATACCCCCTTTCATTAACCCAACCCTCATCTGCCCCTTCCCTCCCTTATTGGCCCTAAAATAGGAGTGAATACCAGGTTCCGGGGTACGGTGGAATCTCGATCAACGTCGAGGGAAGCACGGGTGGAAATAGATTGCTTCCAGCATTTGCTCTGTAAAGCAACATACTCTTCTCCAGCCTTTTCATCGGTCACCATCTTCTTAACCACTTCCGAGTTTGTTCGGGGGAAAACATCTTTGAAGCGGTTGGTCTCCCATGGATTGTCTACATCATCAACACAGTAAACAATTGGCCCATGAGCGAGTGTGAGAGTCCGCTGATTCGTGTCTGGGTGAGAGGTACCGAGGCTCGAAACTGAGGGTTTGAAGAGAGAATGAAGGATTCTCAGAAACATAGGCTGGGAGCAAGCAGATATAACCCTTTTCGATCTTGACTGTGCCTGACCGCGGAGATGGGGTCAAGACATAAGCCCCCTTGGACCATGCTGGCAGACGCAGTTGGATGACGACTCGCAGAGAAGATGAAGCCGAGAGCTGAAAGTCTACCTTGTCCTCCCATGGCCAGTTAAACCTCTGCTGAAGGGCAACAGGCAACCCATTGGCATCGAAGGCAAGCTCAGATCCAGCGTACAAGTGTAAGTTCACGAAGAAATAGTTGATGCTGATCCCTTCCCACTGCTTGATGGCGCCGATGCCTCCTGTCATGTACATCTTCTTGTCGACCATGTTGTACCATAGTCTGTACAAGGCTTTATGCCAACCTTCTGCATTGGGAATGAACCGACCATCTTCTTTTGAGAGGTAAAGCATATCGACAACAGCAGTGAGGAGGTAGTTAGCCCGGACAGCATGTCCCTCAATGGTCATGATCGGAGAATCCGCCTGACAGTGCCAGAGTGAACCATGTTCAAGGTAAGAATCAGGTCGTTGCCATGGGATCTCTCCTCTATTCTCCCTCTCCCACTCGTAATAATGCTTTCCATCCTGTCCCGTTGGATTTCCCCGCTCTATCAGAAAGTACTGTGCCAACTCAAAGGCGTCGGTGCTCCCAGTTGCTGTGTAGAGGTGAAACAAAGCAGGCTCAATCTCGGGGTGGCCCAGGTATCCCCTCAACTGACCCTCACCAGGACCAAACTGTTTCCGGATAAGCCCTACGTACTTCTCAATTGGATCGATTAGAGGTTTGTTGTGACAGTGACCTTTGCGGCTTCAATGAGGTGGCCAGCATTGTACCTATCGTCATCAGTGACGAGTAACCCTGGAGTAGATCGAGCTCAGCGACTTACAGCTCATGCATATCCCTTAGATTCGACCCTCGTTTATCAGGCTCGACTACGGTATAATAGACGTTCAAGGACCCATCTTCCTGCTGAGCCTCTCTGACCATGTTCACGGGTTCGCGGATTGTCTTGTCAATGCCGGCGTCATAGTCGCCGGCGAGAAAATAGCAGGCTCCTTCGATCCACTTATCAATATCGCTATCCTAGAATAGATGAAAAGGTACTGGCTACTTGGACTTGTCTGCGTGGATAGGATGCCACTTGAGCTTGAAGCAATCATGTCGGCCAGTTGACCGCAATTGCCCCAGTTAGGCATGGTCATTGGTACGAGAGACAGTCTTTCGTCACCTTGAGAGGACTGAGTTCCCCTTGAAAGTTGTCTGACGAAAGGTGGTTTGTGGATGAGGCATGGCTGGCTAGGTCTGAGGTTGATGAGGTGAAAGTGAAAAGAAAAGTGACGAGCAAACAGGCTGTAGGCTCTTCAATGCTCCCCTCATATACCTCCAGGGCAAGTGCTGGGTAACAGCAGTGCATCATGCCTCATGCGTCAAGGCGGAATACCCTACCATGTTGTCCAATGTCCTGATCAAGCCTTCCGGCGTTCAGGCTCGATGTCAGGGGCGATCCCGATAAGCCCTCGAATGGTATTGTCCATACTTCGACTTCCGTATCAGAAGGATCAAAAATCTCCAGCCCCGCATACTACAGCTGAACTCGAACAGCTTTGGGGGGGCTTCGAAAGTGCCCATTTCCCAACTGAGGAGGGCGGGAATGAGTGATCTCCAGCCTCAGGAGCGCTTCTTAAGACCGGAGCTGGGTTTCTTATCTTAAGCCCGACCCTCTAGTCACTCTTGTTTTGGATAATAGTCCAAAGCCACACCGTCTTGTTGTGCTGGCTATTAACACAGCGAAGCATGCATGTTTTGATGTTTGTTTCGGTCTAATGGGTATTATGATAACATAAATACTCTATATATCCCATTTCCATATCGCCTCTCTAGTCATCCGTAAAGAAGTTACATGAGGCATAACTCCTACATGATATATCAGCTCTCACATCGGGTCACTCGTTGAGCGTCCAGCCATGACCAGCCGCCCGTCTACCCTCCTCTAGCATGCTTCTATTGAGCCAAAAACAGCACCTACACCCCAATGGTGATCCGAAATGCAGATATAGAAATACAGAGATGCAAGTTGCTCAACTCGCCTTTTCTGGGCGCTCCTGGGGCGCCTTTTCCGCCTCTGGCTTCTTTCGTGAACCCACTGAGTAAAGACCGCCAGCACTAAACACGATGATAGCACCAACCAGTGTGCCTGGGGCAAGTCTGTTGCCAAACAGCCAGATGCTCAGGAGGAGACTGACAAGCTTCCGGATGTTGAGAACGATGGTAACAGTCAGGGCGGTAGAGACCGCTGCCAATAGGTTGACTCCGCGGATACAGGCATACTGAGTCAAGACATTGGTGATGAGATAGACGATCTGGCTGGGAACCGGGAACGACGTGGTGACAATGCTCAGGAGACCGGGCAGTTGCATTGGAGTACTCGACATGAGATGGGCAAAGGTGCGGGCCATCGAGGGAGCAAAGGGTAGGAACAGCGGCAGAGAAAGGGCATGAGAGTAGAAAAGGTTCTCTCTCCATTGCGGGCCATACTTGGCATAGGTCGCCTCCGTGTAAAGACCCATTATGGCCGAGAGCACCTGGGCGACGAAGAGGATCACGAGGCCGGTGCTGAACGCTGGGCGTCCGGAACTCTCTTCCACACCCTTTCCCTAAATTTAGATATCGTTAGGAGAGTAAGGGGCGAGTAGGTGATTGTCGGAGGTGCTCACCTTGGCTTGCGCGTCCGACCAAGCAGCTAGGATGACACCCAATGTCAACAAGACGACAGCGACAACCTGGGTGCGTGAGTATCTCTTGCCATAGAGGTAGCCCGCAGCCATGGTTGTGATGCTGCCTCCGGATCTGAGGATGATGTGGACTGGCACCGAGATGTCATAGCTGAATGCATGGTTGTTGAGGACGTTGATAGTGAAGAACAACACAATATTGACCATCCAGCGGCTCAAGGGAACCTTGTTTGGCGCAATGAAGAAGCGGCTCTTCTTATCAAATTGGGCGATAAACCCTGTCACAGCGACAAAAATGAATTGGACAAAGGTCAATAGTGTCCCTGAGGCGAATGTGTCAGTAAAGGAGACGTTGCAATCACTTCTCGTATGAGACAATATCGGGTTGTGCGGAAAATTCTCGTACCACTCGAAGGTTCAAAACTACATCAGGTCAGCAATAGCTTCTCATATTAAACATTGACAACTCACTTGACGATTGCCTCGAGCGCATAAACCTAAAAGGAATAAGATGTAGGTCAGTTTCTGGTGTATTCAAGGGAGACAGGGGTTCAACAGTGAGGGCTGCATGATGAGCTGGCCAGACAGGGACGAGACGGGACATACGTTGGAACAGCACCCTCCAAAGATCAGACACAGCATCACAGCGACCGTCAGAAGCGACGGACCAACCTCGCTGGCCATCAGACTGGCAAAGCGATGGGCGACCGACGACGCTGTCGCTGTCGCTTTCTCCGAGTCACTGGGCTCGCGCGAGGCGGTGCCGCGACGGCTCGAGCCTTGGAGGGCCGTCATGTCGGGCGTCCTCTTGCGGAGAATGTGCGAAGACATGAGGCTGGTTTCCCGTTCCATCGGCATTGGGAGAGGGGGGCAGATAAAAGTGCAGATCGGGTGTCCCTCGGGGGCGTTGGCTGCAGGCAGTGAGAGACTGAGTCGATTGTCGATGTTGCCCTTGTGTCTTCATGCAAGAAAGCCGTACGGGAGGATGGCATGGGGGTGCCAGTCGCCGTGTATCGGTACCACACCACTCGTCGATTCGAGGGCGCTGGCAGGGGTCCCTCTGTACCCTGTACTCGCTAGCGCGTTTCGCCCCAGTCTAACTCTATGAATAGCGCCAGGGACGGCTCTTGGTGCATTCTTGGAAGCTGACAGTTCCCGAGCCTCCGGAGCTGGTTGATGGCCAGGACTCGTGTCCAAGTTGCAGATCCAGGATTGGTCCAAGTCCAGCATCAGATCAGTCTCATCGCCCCGATAATCACGCAGAAATCTGCTTTCAAGAATGAGGTTACAACGGGCACACTCCCAGGGTGCCTGGGTATTACATCGAACACCGTCCAACTCGTATTATCCCTTAATACTCATCATGACATGACAATGCTCCTCTATTTCAACTTTGAGTGGCATTTCTTTGATTCTCAAATGATCTCTTTGCGCTTTCTGCTACACCTGGCGACCAAACGCCGACCCATGCACCCATGCATTCGTTCACCTCCATACCAAGTGGCTCTTCCCACGTCCCATCTGCCCCATGCCATGCTCTCAGTCAGTAGGTTCCTTTGCCTACATCTCTGCATCCTCCGCTTTAGGGCCACATCCAAGGGGCCTCTTCAGCGTTCTTTGCGTAGCTTCACTCCAAGCAGTGCTAGCGCTGTGCTTTAGCTTCTAAGTATAGTAGGCTGCATTGATCCGTATCACCCTGCTCTGAATCGACGAGATGCCAGGTCGTGCCCAAGCAGAACTAGGTCAGTCACATCACGAAGGTGGCGGAGGCGCCCATATCCTTACTGCTTTGTCTTCCGCTCCCCCGCCACGCCAACTTCCTCACTTAATTGCCCTTGCGAGATGAACGCCGCTGCCATGGTCTAGAGTGCCGAGAAGACAAAGAGCTGTAACGCCATGTTAGCCACCATTCATGCCTCTGGTCTGAATCTCGGCATGTGTACTCACATTGTTCGTAGCTGCAATCGCAATACTGTCCTCAAACGGATGCCAGCTCATGTGCAGAATCTTCTTGTTGAAATCGATCTGGTCCGCGTCTGTCTCCTTACGCATCCGCTGACCTTGACCGCCTGGGCTACCCGCCCTAGAACCGCCCTTCTTGCCGTTGGTCGCAGTTGGGCTTGTCGATGAATTGATGGGTGTAGGAACTCCGACCTTCTTAGCCTTGAAAGCCGACTTATCCGCCTGGAGGACAACCTCAACCTCCTTGTCGGGGTCTGAAGGATAGATCATGAAGTTATTGTTGTAGCTGCCCGTCATGACATTCTTGGCATCTCCTGAGAAGACCACCTCGAACTTGTCGAATATGCTGTCATTCTCGTAGGTGTCACACAACCGTGGGCGAAGATGCTCGTGAATCGGTATCGTCTTGACTGGCTGCCGCTCCATGTTGATGTCCCAGATCTTGACGGTGAGGTAATCGCGGGACAGGATGTATCGGCCATCATACGAGAATCGCACATCGGAGATGGAAGAGATGATTTCGGAGAAGAATGAGCGTGATGAAGGGTCTTCCTCTTGCTCGAATACTGGTGCTAGGAGTCAGCACATCGCCGGGTCGCAGGTGCAAATGTCATGGATGGGGGGCACAAACACTTCGCGTGCTGGTCGCACAGAGCGCTCTGCCGCATGTCGGCGAGCTTAATGGTGCCCTTTGAGCTAGCATACATGAACCAGTTGCAGCTCATGGGGTGAAACTCGGCAGCCGTGATGACTTCGGTGAGCTCCTCCATGTTTGCAGGCTTGATGTCAACAATGTTGAAGCTCTGCTCCTGGATGTTAAGGTTCCACAGGTTGATACGCAAATCGTCGCTGCTGATGAAGGTCTCTCCATCGCTGTTCACCGAGATGCTGTTGATGTGGTAGGCATGTGCGTTGGCGTATGTTCGGCGTGGCACGGCGGCAACAACCGTATCGTGATGTGTGAGGCGAGGAAGCTTGAGGTCGGCAGCATCCCTGAACCGATGGGCAGGAAGCGGCCTGGGAGCGCCGCCTCCTCCCGCCAGACTGCCAGGCGTGACATCGTGGGAGAGGTTGTTCTCAGCTACAACCTTGAGCGACTTCTCAAAGACTTTCCACAGCTTGATCGTCTTGTCGTTGGTGGACAGCAAGTAGTGGGAAGCATTTTGTCGCCGACACCACTTAATCTTGTTGATCTTCTCTTCAATCTCCAGGGACTTTAAGTAGTCAAATTCGGGTTCGTGCGACTGAAACTCGGTGTGGAATTTGTACTCGCAGGTTTTTTTCTGCGTGGATAGTTAGCGACGACAAGCGGGTGCGCAACACCAAGCGCCAGAGGCTCGCAAGGGCGTCGACTGATGGATGGCGACATACCGTCTCGTTGCGTTCGAAGAGCACCACTCTACCTCCCTTGTCGCCCGTAGCGAGATAATTTCCGGTATGGTCGAACTCAACCGTCGAGATGATATCAGCTGGAGCAGGGGGGAACAGCGGTCAGCATGTCAATGTCGAGGGCAGGATTGTGGGGGAGCAAGGAGATGACATACCTTCGGTGATGTCTTCAACGTCGCCCTTGTCACCAAAGCACCTGCAGACGAGAGCTCAGCATTAATAAACACGGGCGCGGAACGCGGGCAGAGGTCAGAAAGAAGACTACGTACTGCGTGAACTTCCACGTGGGCGAGTTCGCTTCGCTATCAACCATTTTGGTGAACAGCGAGGGCGGGGATTAGGAGGGGTTGCGGACGAAGATCGAGGGAGGGCAAGGTAAGAATCGAGAGAGCTGTGGGAATGGCGGACCAGGGAGGAGGTGAGGATGAACCGCAACCGGTAATTTGGATATGATGGGAGCTCCTGGCGCGAGCGATGCGAAGGGAGATGGATGGATGCAAGCTGTGGTGGCACACGCCAGGTCTTGCGGTGGGTGGATGATGGATGGGCGGTGGTGTCGTTTTCGATATCGTCTTTTTGTCGGCGCCGGAGTGGGGTCCAGCTAGATATCGCCGCCGTGGGAATGCCGTCGTCCAAAAGATATTTCGTCAAGCGGTGGGGGGTTTTGATCGGGGTTCGGTCGGGGGAGGACGACGGTGGATGATGTCGACAGGTCGGCAGGCGTCCGAGGCTGGAGGCTGAAGGTGGTGGTGGTAACAGAAGCAGGCAGTGGTGGTGGTGGAGGAGGTGGGTTGGTGTGGGCGCGGCAGACGACAGCAGAAGCAGAGGCAGCGGGCGAGCGACGGGAGGTGAGGGGAGGAGGCAGCGAGTGGAGGGAGCAAGGCTCGAGTCTGTGCTGAGCTGCGCTGGCTGTGGCTAAGTACAGTCACTGCCGTTAAAGGCTTGTAACGGCGAGGTCAAACGGCTGGGAGCTGAGGAACAGATGTCACAAGCAGAAGATGGAGTTCTTTGGCGAGGAGGGGATATGGAGGAAGTGACGCAGCAGAACCCAAGGTCTTGCAAGCTGCGATTTGGTTTTGGGTTGGCCTGGCCTGGTTTAGCTAAGTTGGTTTGGCCTGGACTGGCTTGCACTGGAGGGGACGGGACAGGTGATGGATGGTGGATGGGATCGGGATAGGTGCGGGCGTGAGCCACAATGAGGAGCTTCGAGCTGAGAAATGAGCCACAGTTACAGGGAGCTTCCACTGCTGTGCTCGCCTTCAACAGGTCCAGGGGCCAGCGCCACCACTAAATCGATGACTTAACCTCGACTGAGTCCGGTGAGGTGACGACTTGGCTGGACGGTATTGTCTGCCTTGTTGCCCAATGTTTACTGTGAGCCCAAGCTAAGGTATCGTTTCTTTCTGCCGTACCTGTGAGCTTGCAGCTCTGTGCTGGCGCGGCATGCACAGCCAAGCTTCCCATTGCTCCCCACGCATGCGTTGTTTCCGTGGTGAAGTGAGGCGGAACAGCAAGGTAGATCGTTACGTTCAAGCTTGCTTCCAGCGTTCCCGACGACGCTTAAAGTGGGGGATGCTCTCGAGTGCTCCTCAACAACCCAGTGTCATGGCGGGGGTTTCCTCTGTTCACCTGAGCTTTCAGGTCTACGTCGCCTCACCTTGATCTGACATGGCGTGGCCTCATTCGGGCTCTGGCGCCGGAAACAGTGGAACCTCGACATTTTGGAGCTGTTCAGGGTAGGCAAGATTCGTCGATAACAGAAGCTGGGAGGCTAGAATAAACCAAACACCAGAACATCAAGAAGATTGCCTGACTCCTCTCAAGCGTAATAGATAAAACCATATAAAGCCGGAAAATACATACTATAATAACGGTAATTCTTTAAACCTTTTATGTATTCGATATTTTATACATTGACTACCTATCTATAGCGAATGATAGGCTAATGAGTTAGTACTGGTGTCTCTTTCTTGTCCTTGACTCGGGTGGCAGCAGCTGCTTTTGGAGAGCACCCACGAGGGCATACATGGTCCTCGGTCGCATCCGATGCCAAGGTCCAAGTCCGATCCGCACCCGCTCGTCCGGTCCGGCCTGACATGTGCTCCGGAACGACCTCATAACTATCCATTTGCTTTCAATCAATGACATACATCTACGCCCATCGTCTAAAGCCTCTAAAACGACATAAAATCACGACAACTTCGATGCAAACCGACCCAGTTTACGCCTCCATCGCCCACTCCCTCAACCACTCAATATTGCATCTCATCTTTGCATTCAGGTTTCCCTCCGTATTAACTGAATCACCAGTCATCTACAACCTCACTTGAACCGTAAAACATGAGCCAAGATCAGCAACATCCGGGAAACTTCCCGCCAAAGGACAATGGAGCATCCAACAATCCCAAAGGCAAGGGAAAGGTCGCAGAAGGAGAGGGGTCTGGTTCTATGGTCGACCGCATTCAAGCCTCTGGAAGGCTCGCACTCAATGCCTTTGGAACAGGACCAGATTTGACTGGCCGGCAACCTGCGGGAAAGGGCAGCTCGGGTACCAGCAGTATCGACAGAGTTTCATCAGGCGCTGGGGAAGCATCGTCGCACAGATTGCGCTCGGCGGTTCCGGGCGAGTCATTGCGCTCACAGGCACATTCCGATTCCACGGCTTCGGCGCAAGCGTTCAACGACTTTGTCAGCGCCGACTCAACACTGGAAGTTGAGGATCTGGACCATCCTCGCCACCTCCGACACCAGAACCTGCATGGCACATTCTCCTCAACAGGCGTGGCAGTGGCTGAGCAGGAAAGGCTAGATGGTGCAGCCGTCGTCAGTCTCCTTGACGGTCCATCCGATGAGCTTGACGCTGTTCTCCTAGGCGCCGAATACCCCGAAGCTGAAGATGACGCCTTAACACCAGAAGCTGCTGCCAAGCTTCGAGAAGCATTGTTCCCTGCACACTCGTCTTCTTCTGGCCCCCGCTGGGACGACCTGCTCAACTTCAACCCCAGTTTCTTCACAGAGTCAGGGCCTCTTGCGGAAGCTGAGATGCAACTCCACCTAGGAACCACAAACAGTGCTGAAGCAAGAAGCAACTGGCTTCAGCTGTGGGGCAATGTACTGACAGGCTACACGGATCATGTCTGGGGGGATCTTGAGCCCTTGGCAGCTGAGGCTCGAAGGGAGATTGAGCAATTGAAGGCTCGCGACCCTGAAGTCCCTGGTCCGCCACCAGAGACAAAGGCGCTGGATCGCTTGCGGCAGATCCTTGGTCATGTGCGAGGATTCTAAGAAGCCGAGGTCGGAATATGCATATCAACTACATAGTGAGTGTAATTCAGACCCTTGTGCCAAGATCCAAGCCAGTCCCTCTTTTCATATCGATGCCGCACCAGACTTGAAGCCTCGTGCCTGGCGGACCAGTTCCTAGCTCCCAATGTGGAGTCGTCGCATCGCATGGTTGAAGTTGGAGGTGGACGCGGGGTTGCTCAGCAACTGTGTTAACCGCCAATGACATCATTCCACGCTCTCTCCCTGCCCCCGATGCTGTTGTCAGAGCCAAAAATGGTGACCTGCGGTGTGCATAACCTTGCATTTACGACAGGATGGGACAAGCATCTGGAGGATACCCCACCGACATCATCCCAGATCCCCTACCGGGAGCCCGGTCGTCCGCTAGGGAACAAGAGAAGAAAAAAAAAACGAAAGAAACTGGCTGGGGATTCCCTCTGCCAACCCCTTCCATTTCTTGCATGCTTGAACCACCTGCAGTAGAACGGAGAACCTCTCAGCCCATCCCGTCGAGCGCCCGTTACCTGTCGTCCTCCCCAAGCGAGCCAATCTCAAAGTTGAACCATCCCGTCTCACTTTCACCACAACCATCATGTTGAGTCGGAGTTGGATGTGGCTCGGCCTCGTTGCAGGTTCAACATCTGCCCAGCACTTGGCAACAGCAACAACACCGCCAGCAACAATAGCGACATATATCCCGGCTGCGTCCTTGATCTTCAGGCGAGACGAGTCTTGCCCTGCCAACACATTCCGATGCTCGGAGGAGCTCGGCCAGCGTTTCAGCGACATCTGCTGCCAGAATGGACAAACCTGCGCTCTCGACGCCGATGATCAACCAGCGTGTTGCCCCTCGGGGTAAGTACTAATGCCCGGCCCAGATCCGGAGCAAAGAAGCAAGCACAAGACTGACTGACTGAACTCGGTTCTAGCGCGGTGTGTACTGGAACGGCCCCATCCGAGGCGCCTACTGGCGACGCAACTGCTCCCGTGTCCTACGTCCCGAACTCCTACTTTGCCTTTCCGTACGCCGCGACGACATTTTCGAATGATGGCTCTTGCACTTCGGCCGTCGACGCTTGCGAAGAGAACTACGACAGATGTGTCAGCTACCTCGAGGATGGCGGTCAATATGGCGTGACCATTGTTGTGCCCGGCGGTGGAGGCACGACAGTTGAAGGCGGCGGCCAGGCCCTGGGCCCATCGGCAACCGAGGTGTGCTCAAGCCTGAGCTCTCGTGCCTGCGGGAAACTCGAGAAGAGCGACTGTGGCGACTACGGGAATGCTGCTTCGTCCAACAACCTCGAGTCGTGGCTCGCAGGCATTGGCGCGGCCATTGCAATGCTCAATGTGTTGGCTTAATGCATGGTCGTTGTGACCAGTCATTTAGTCTTGATTGTCCAAAAGCTCGTCGCCATCGACGCTCCAGTATCTATTTGGCTATACTCGTGCTGTTCAGTCTCGGACATGCGATAGTCTACTCTTTGCATGACCACCAAACACATAACAGGCATCTTGCTCGTCTGTGAGACCAAATCAGGCATGAGGGAACAACATTCGTCTTCTGGCAACGAGCACCTGATGAACAGGATGAGGGGTAGCTCCCTCATCACGACGCATATCATTAACGCTCTCGGTCGATGCATTCCGGAGTTTTGGGCGTGTTTTTATTCACTTCGGTTTTTACGATTCTACTTGGACAGGACGATTGACGCATTGGAAGACAAGGACGACTGCTCAAGTTTTGAGCCATTTGTATATAGGTAGACCAACTTCCCGTGTAGTCCGAACGAAGCAATTTATTCTGGGCTTGGACACAATGACGAAACTGTGCAGAATCGATCACTACATGTGAAATTGAATTGCTTGTTGAGTGCAACACAACTGACGCCCATTGGATCCTCTCTTGCAGCGGATGAACGGGATCCTGCGGAATAAGCACCCGCTCCACTCCACTGAGAATCTGCACCACGAAGAGGTCTCGACGAAAAAAAAAAAACAAGTCGCGGGGTAGGAAACTCACTCGCAAAAGGAAAAAAAAAACTTAAACAACGTCCACGACGAGGAATTCGCTCAAACCTGCACTCACATTTCGCAAAGGCAATATCGACTCAAGGGGGCAGACCATCAGCAACTCATCCATCATGTCTCAGACCCAGCTCCTCGTCATGGCCTCTGGCAATGGCTCGAACTTTCAGGCAATCCTGGATGCCTGTGCAGACGACCGAATCCCCAACACGCGCGTCTCCAAGCTCATCGTCAACAGAAAGACAGCATACTCAATTCAGCGCGCCGAGAAGGCGGGCGTTCCGTCCGAGTACTTCAACCTTGTAGCTCACGGCTATCAAGCAAAGGGGGAGAAGGATGCTACACGCATCAAGGAGGCTCGATCCCGCTACGACGCCGACCTGGCGGCCAAGGTCATTGAGGAGAAGCCTGATATGGTAGTCCTCGCTGGATGGATGCATGTCTTTGCGCAATCCTTCCTCACTCCTCTTGAGGCTGCTGGTATTCCGGTTATCAACCTGCATCCGTAAGTCCTACAGCTCTTTCCGTTACCCTCCTTGGACTGATACTCACACAACTTCATCATAGGGCTCTTCCTGGTATGCGCCCCCCAATCTTATTGCCCCTGGACTAATACTCACATATCCTCATCACAGGTCGATACAATGGATCCAGCGCAATCGAGCGAGCCTATGCTGACTGCCAGGCTGGTACTCTCGAAAGAGGGGTCACAGGCATCATGGTGCATTATGTGATTGCTGAGGTTGATATGGGAGAGCCCATCCTGACCCAAGAGGTTCCCTGCTCCAAGTCCGATACCCTTGAGGATCTTGAGACACGGATGCACGCCGTTGAGCATCAACTCCTTGTGAAAGCTATCGCTCAGCTAGTTCCTAAGATTGCCGCCAAAAAGACGTCATGAACATCAGATTCCACCACCGGGCAGAGAGGCCCCTGAGCAAACTAAAACAGTCTATCAGTCTTTCAAGATTTCTCAATGTTTGCAGCCAGGTTCAAGGGTGCTAGCTTGATCATGACGCCATTGAAAGCATGTCGTCCAACATTTGCTTCATGGAACGACAGCCCTCTTGCCCATCATTGTCTTGGCCAGCCTCATCCCTCTCAAATGATGCTTCCACAAAAAGCCGTGCGGCCATGTCTGCCTTCTCCAGCTCCTCTTCTTCTGCCCGAGACAACCGAGCACAGACTTCCCCAATGTCTTCATTTTGTGCAAGGAACTGGGCAACCCCTTCAGCGCGCTCGACAACTGCACTTGGCACCCCATTCAACGCTGCACACCTGGCGCCAAAGCTCGAGGTACTGTGACCGAGCGCAAGAGTAAAGAGGTACGTCACTTGATCTTCTGTCTGGGCTGCATCCGAGTCCACTCTCACGTCCATGTGTGCCAGATGGAATCCCTCATGGTGAGAAAGGTAGCCTCCCTCAAAGATCTCGTGAAAATGTGTCGCAACTAGCAGGCGTGGGCAGTCCTGGTTCAGCGATAGGAAGTGGTCTAGTAATGCAGCCAGCAAGCCCGAGCCATCATCACCATTGGTTCCCTTGCCGAATTCGTCCACCAACACCAGGCTTCTCGGTGTCGAAGTTCTTGTCGCCAATGCAGCTTGTTTCATGTCCCTGGCGAATGCGCTCTCGCCGCCAGACATGCTCTCTCTCGGTGACATGCAGGTCAGGATCTTGTCTGTGAGGCCAATCGTGGCCTGAGATGCTGGAACAAAGCTGCCTATATGAGCAAGGTAGACGATGATCGCCGCCTGCTTGAGATACACACTCTTGCCCGAGTGGTTCGGCCCCGTTAGGATCAAGGCCCGGGATGGACTCTCCCCGGGGTGTGCCTGATCAGCCGGTCCGGAAGCGAGATGGCAGTCGTTTGGTACAAAAGTTGGGACAACGAGCTCTTGTAAGGGATGTCGACCAGCCTTAATATGAATCACATTGCCATCGACCACGGTGGGTGCTCGCCAGTTGTACTTCTCAGCGCCCAAAGCGAGTGCGTGAACAGCGTCAAACTCGCCACACATATCTGAGGCCGAAATCAAGACTTCCTCGTGCTCAAGAATCCTGTTAGCAAGGCCATGGATAACCTCGACCTCTCGGTCTACTTCGTGTTAGTCTATCTCTTTGTCGCGATGATAGCCGCTTACCTGCAAGCTGACCGTGCAAATCCCCGTACTCTTGATCAAGCTCACGCATCTGCGTGTTCTTGTAGCATGCGCCCATTTCGCTCGTAAACACCTTTTCCCACCCCCCCTCAGACGTTCCCTCTCCTCCATACATTGCGTCACCAGTCACAGGATTTAGGTCAACCGAAGTGGCAAAGCCAAGCTGAGGCAAGAAGACGCACGATTGGATATGGCTGCGCGCCCACTCTGGAATGCCGAGTTTTACTTGATCTACAATCCCGTGTAAGAGATTGTTTAGTCCGTCATAGCTTCTTCTGAGCTCATCGAGCTGAGAGTCTGCTCCCTGCTTGACAGAAGATCGTTGGCGGATCTTTGTTTGCTGAAAGTCGATTGTCCTGTCGATCATGTCTCCAACAGCCACCAAGATGGCTGGGTGAAGACTGTCAACGAGCTGCACGAAAGGTCGTTAGCATTCATTCTCGTTATTACAGCCATATTCATGACTCTCTCACCCTCTTAAATAATGCAGGCTCTGTACCGCCGTTCAGGGAACCCAGTGCTTCTCTCAGTGCCAGACCCTGGGTTGCGAAACGCTGGATTGTTGCCCACACGCCTTTGTCGAAAGATTGACCTGCCGATAGAAACTCGATACCTTTTCTCAAATGGGTCAAAGCTGGGCGCAAGTTTCGAATCTTGCGTAGGATAGAAGCCATGCATGCCATCATTTCGGCGTTGTTTGGTTCCAGCAATACTGAGATGGTCTTCTGTCTCTCCCGAATGATGCCCAAGTCCAGAACTGGGCGTAGAAATAGTTGACGCAAATATGTTCGACCTTGAGGTGTGCAAGCCAAGTGGTGGAAAAGCCCATACACAGAGAGGCTTTCTTTTGAGCTGCTTCTGCTGAGGTTTGATCCCCAAGCCTGGCTATTTGGGTGGAGTTCAGTCTGAACAATTTGAAGTGCCAGAAGGGCATCGGCGCTGACAAACATGTAGGACGACAGTGAGAACATTCGGGCACCAAGGACTCGAAAAAGTACTCCTGAGACCTGCCCATCGGGGAGAAAACCAGCAGATCTGCGACGATGAAGATCACCAAGAACGGCCCCAGCACAGCCAATCTATCAAGCATCAGCTGTCAACTTACACCACGAGGATGGAATATAACTAACCGAGACTTGGTTGTTCATATTAAGACAACCTCCGCAACGAAGGGATCTAAATACATGCGCTTCTGGCTGGTCAAGCCCTGTGATGATCCCTGAGGGGTCGCCACCTGTGCTTGTAGAGAATATGATATTGGTTGGCGACAGTGAATCGGACTGCAGACTAATGAGCCTATCCCGAGCGGATTCGGAAGAGAACTCAGAAGACTGCAAACCGCGAAAGATGATTCCCCCAGACGCATCTAGTAGCCAACCAAGTTAGCATAGCCGAACCGAACAGGACGTAACTAGTGTTGTACGAGTAGTATACCTGAAGGAATAGTTGCTTTCTCGAGATATGTCTGGAACTCCTCGGGTGCTCTTGCTGATATAAGAACTGTGGTGGGCTCGACGTGGAAAAGGAATTGATCCGCAACGTCTAGCGTCGCCATAGAGATATCCTCCGAAAGGTGAAGGACACCATCTATTGTTGAGAAGTAGGCACATCCCATTGTCGAACTGTCCTTCATATCGATAGCCATGACAATTTCATGTTGTATCGGCTCGCTGCTGCTTCGGGCTTGGGCGTTGTCCTCACTAGGAAGAGGTGGCAAAGTTACTGAGGAAGAGGCTGCATGCGTAGCAGGCCCAGGATCGCGACGGGGCGAAAAATGGGTTTGGGACGAAGAAGTCGGTGTTTGTCGACTGGATGTTGGGCGCCTCGAGCGAGTCTGCTGTCGCGTTGGTGTGGCTCTGGAGGACGAACTCGAGTTGGCACCTCGGGTAGAAGTATGTGCTCGGCTGGCTCTCCCGCGTCGACCGCGGCGGCCCGAATTAGATGAGCTCGATCCTCGCACTCGAGGCATGACGATAGTAGACCCAACTCAAGAGACGGGTCTTGGATTAGTTCGATCACGGAACTTCCAAGTTTGCGGTGATTTGCATGGTGAGGAAAAGAGGAATTAGCTTCTCTCTACTAATATATATCCATATCAGGCGTACGCTCCTTCTTGTCCTGGGAGGCCTAGAGGTAATCACGCACTTTCTCGTTGATCTGAACCTTCCATTCGTTCAGGAAGGAGTGGTCTTGTTCAGTAAGAGAGGAAGGCGCGATGTGTGATTACAAGACCCAAGATATCCATGATGGAAGTCACTCACTGTACAGCTCGTCAATCGCCCAACTCGAATACTTCGTTAATATAGGTAATTGTACTGTCCTAGAGCTCGTTTGGTGCGACCAAGGTGTTCACAAGTAAAAAATTGCCATGGTGCAAGGATTCAGAATTGTAGTTCATTGCGTTCAAGCACACAAAGGGGCAAAAGCGGAAGGCTCGCGAATGGTTCAATAATGCCTCAAAAAGAGCTCTACAAAGCTCTAGGAAACGCCAGAAATAGAGATGTCATGATTACATCCGAACTGAGGCATATGCTTGTATGCCATCATGCCCCAAGCTCCTGCTGCTTTTACTTCTGCTCGGCCTTGACCCAGCTTGCAAACTCGCGTCGCTGCTTGCGAATATCCACGAATCCAGGGCGCGTCTCGAGCACGCTGAATGGGTTCCCACGGTAATCCTTCTCCACCTCGCCGCTGCCTGTCCGGAAGCCAGCCTCTCCCTCACGCTCAATCTTTCCAGCCCACTCGTGCCACTTGACTGGGCGGAGCTTCGGGGAGCCCAGGACCAGCCCAAGGACAACCACTAGTGTTGCCACCAAAGCTTCTATGGAGATATCAATCGGGAGCGAGCTCGTCGCGAGCTGTTGCGGAAGGCCGTGCTGCGCTGTCGTTGACGAGATGGCAGAGTGCTCTTGCGCGGAGTAACACCTAGGAGGTAATTGTTAGCTTCCCGTGTGTGCAAAAGGGCGGGCAAGAACATACGCGTGTGCCAGAAGCACAATACCAGCCACGGTCACTGTTCGGGAGATCCAGGTCATTTTGCGTTGAAGTTGGGGAGCTTGGTTTGCGATCAAGGCAGGCGTCTTGGGGACAAGTCGCAGTTCTCACAAGCTCCAGTGTGGCAGAGTTGAGATGACATGGATCATGACTAAGCATGGAACAGACCAACTTGGGACCGGTCCTCTACGCAACCAATCTCACGACCTAACCTACACGACAAAGCGATTCACTCATTGTTTCGGGTCTGTACTATATTTTAAGTTAGGTGGGCTAATGAGCCTCGTTTTATTCTTTTAAATACATGCGATCGTCAACGCCGTCTAAAGCAGCCCGCTCCCAATGATGTATCATGTCCAGAACCGCACAAGTTCCAAAAACTATTGGCAAATCACAAACCCAAGGTATTAGCAACCAAAACCCATTTACAAAAGACCCTTCTCCGTCTGCGTGATCCAGTGCTCGAACTGGCTGGAATCGTCGATCTCTTCGACCTGCCAGTCCTCTTGTTTGCCTCTCAGGTAGGCATCCTGCGCAGTGGTATCCTCGTAGCCGGCCATCATGAAGCCGGCGTCTTGTTCGGCGGCCCCCATATGGGGGACCCAGTTGTCATGTCCGAACGAAGCATCTCCAGAAAGCTCGTTGTACATGCCGTAGCTGGCTTCCCCAAACATGGGCGGGGCCCCAGCGTTGTCAAAGACGGGCTCAGGAGGCGTGTAGTAACTGCTAGCGAATCCATCCAGGCCGTGGAGCGTGTAATCGTTGCCCGGAGAAGGAGTTCGGCTCACCATGCCGTGGGCAGGACCCAGCCCGCCATACTGACGCATGTTCGGATCGTAGGGGCTTGGCTCAGCAGTTCCGTAGGGAAGGGCGTGGGTTTGGCCAGGAGTCGGATAAGCGTGCATGCCATGGTAGGTGGCCATGGATGGCTCATCCACAACGTTGCCGACGGTATCATAGTTGATCGAAGGGGTCTCGCTCAAGCGGGATACATGCCGAGTTCTGGACTTTCGAGCTCCGCCATGGCCGCCGTTCCAGTCCGAGTCGTTATCAGAGAACCCATCGACGTCATCCTCGTCGCGTCTGATCTTTCGCGGTTTAGAGGGTGTGAACTTGTACCCAGGGTGTGCCTGCTGGTGGTTGATCCGCTCGACCTTGGCCCATCCATCGAACATCTGTCTCACTTGAGGGGGCTCCAAGGGCCAACCTGCGCCGCAGACCTTGGAGACGTGCTGGTGATTGTTCTGGGTGCACTGAGTCTTGGCTACATCTTGGTAGGCTTTTCGATACAGCATGAATGCATTCATCGGGCGCTTGATCTGACCAGGCTTCTTGTTGCGTGAAGTTTCCGACAGTCTCTCCTCGGTGGAGCGGGCGACAAAGGTTGCAATATCGGCCACTGGGACATCGGGGAGGTCTTTGGCGATTTCGGACAGGGGCTTTGAGAGGATGCTGGAGGTATTCTTAACTTTGTCGACCTTGGTTCTCTTCTGGATGCGGCCGGTCTTAACAGCCGGCGATCTGCCCATCGGATAAGACTTCTTGGGAATGCTCAGCCCACTGCGGGTGGTGATTGAATCGCCAGTAGGACACGGGGTAGGGGGGGAGGCTTCCGGTGTATACGGAACATGGGCCTGTTGGCACTGGTTAGAAGGGACTGTCGTATCCAAGTGATTGCGACAACTCACATTATAACCAGCCTCATCAGGCAAAGGCCCGTACGGGTGGCTAGTGAAGTTGTGACCACCTGCATAACCTGTCTGTGATGACGTTTAGTACATGTAGAGTTGCTTGCAGGGATATGAAGGGCTTACGAAGGAGATGTCGCTCTTGTGAGTGTAGACGACTGATGGTTCATAGACCGAAAGATCATCCTCACGAACGGGAGTGGAATATCGAGAGGGGTAGTAGCCGACGAATCCCTGCTCAGGGCTCATGGCACCTCGCGGGTGCGAAGTGAGTCTGGCTGGACTCATGAAGGCTGCTGTTTGAAGGAAGCCGTCTGAAGATGGAGGCGGCGATGGTGGTGCCGACTGTGGCATATCGCAAAGGACCTGTCACTCTGCGATTTCTGCCTCGGATCGAAGGCAAGGGCAAATTACCGAGTTGATATCGTATAGTTGCTGTTGGTGGTCAAGATGAGAGAAGGATGTCAAGGGTAGAAGGACGTTGCAAAGCGCACGGTGGGCAGAAAGACTCTTTCTGATCTTTTGACAGTAGCTAAGTTGGTCTCACTTCAGATGATATACTTGATAGGTGTCAAGTCTTTGTTGACTTTCTTTCAACTCCCACATGGGGGTTTTGTATCGGTTCCGGGCTATTTGGACGTTCTGAACTTGTCCGCAAGGCCATGACCAAGCCCACAAATAGACAAGCAACGTCCTGCCGCATTTGGGATCAAAGGGACTGCAGGAGAGAACATTGCCCTGGGAAACAGACCACCATGCGGACCGTTACGAAAGAGGTCGTCTCTTCTCTCCAAGCTGCATCTCATGTGTCGTTGGCCGAGCCCTCCACCCTCCAAAGCCAAAGCCCGGGCCATGTCAAAAGAAGCACGGCTGTAAACGGAGCCCTGTGAGTTCAAGCAATGAGCCGCGAGGCGTCCAGCCGCATTGCCTTCAATAGAAACGGAAGCCAGCCTTTCGATTGTGTTGCCCTGCACCGCCTTATTGGGCATGCGCTAGTTCAGCCGTGGCGCATTCCTTTGACATTCTCATCCCATCAACCCCTCGTCTCCCCACCCTCCATCATCTCAACCCCAGACGTTGCGGTGGTTTGCCATGTCGGCCCAAGTCTTGACATTTCCGAGAGGTAAACAGCACGTCAAGTGCTTAGAGATTTGACACATGTCGTTTGGCCTGTCTGCCTTTGGTGATTTCGTCATTGCCCGTCCGTTCTGCCGGATTGAGTGGATCTTGCAGTCCGTGTTTGCCCAGTCCTTTCAATATTGGTACCGCTCGACGGCGACTCGCAGCTTTGCTGGCTGGTAAGATCCGTTTGGTGTGGCTACCAACCTAGTTACCGACCAGACCAACCTGACAACCAACAATTGTCCGCCCTGATCCAACCTTGCTGTGCCTTAGCCTCTTGGTCCTGTCTTGGCAACCTTCTCTTCCCCGCGGACTCTCCTGTCCTGTTTCTAAAATCTCCCTGACGCATCGTGCTTGAGAGCTCGGGCCATTTGTTCCTCTCCGCTGCATTTAGATGTGGCCCCCATGGGCATTGGCACATCGTTTGATTGTGGCAGGGGCTGCCAGCCACACACACTGTTGGCTGTTCACACCTTAATTGACTGGCAAGGTTGCCAGAGTCTAGAAGTGAGGGGAAGTGTTGTGTTGTGACGCGCTGGTTGACCTATTGAAACCTGCGATGAGGGATTGCTGGACTCTGGCATGCTTAACGACTCTGTCAAGAGTAGGCCAACATCCTACATTCTTGATGCGAAGCTAAGCTTCAGTGGTTGATCCCGGGAAGATATCGCAAATCATTCCCGAAGGGGGTGCCAAACAGCCTCTGGAGTCAAGTCAGGTGGCGTTGCTGATGGCCTAAGCCCTACAGAACCAAGCCCCTGCATTGGGAGTTTCATCGGCCTTCCAGAGGCCTTGGTGGTTCCGACGATTTGGTCGGAGGAGTTAAGACCTGGCGCTGGGGTGACGGGGACAGCACTACTGGCGGTAGTATTGGGGTTGAGACGCTGAACTTGCTCGAGCTGGCCGAGTCTACCAGGCGTGGTGGTGAATGTTTAATTGGAGAGTATCCGGCTTCTGAAGGTAGAGTGCCATTTTGCTCATGAGCCGCACGGTAAATATCGCGGCTGATTTGAGGCGTACTCAATGCAGACTCAATCGTCTTGTCCCCCTGCAGGCCCTGAATGCCGTTGGATGGGCTCGGCGTCTTGACAGTCGTCATGGGAGTCGACGTGACCGCGTTGCCTGGTGGACTGTCCGCCCGAGGGGGTCGCACTGCATCCAGCTTGACGGGTGCTGGGATCACAGAAGTGGTTTTGGGGGTATAGATAAGCCCAGGCACTCCCTTGCTTGGCCCTGAGCGGGCGTCCAGCGAAAGGTCGGAAGAAGCAACGCCATTCGCGCTAGGGACATGGGAGGGGTTGGCAGTTGAAGTCACAAGTGACATGCCATGTTCGGCGGCGCCGTTCGATGTGTAACGCTGTTTTCCATCCTCGGTGCTGGCCCTGCCAGTTGGCGATGTGTCATGAGCCGCGGGGTGAGATGACTGAGGCTGGTCGCCTGAGCTTGCTGGACGATTGACTTTCAGTTTGATCGTCGGTCTGGGGCGATCGCCCTCTTGTTCTCGCCGGGTGCAAGAGGCGCAGATGAACTGGAATTCGGGTCGATCAGCATCTGCTTTGCGAATTCCCAGGCACTTGCTGTGCTGCCAGACATTGCACTTTTCGCAAGCCACGCTGTGCGATCCGTCGTCGACCTGGCCATAGAGACCGCATATACAGTCAAATACCCAATCTTCTTCCTCGTCCTCCAAGTCTTTGAGGGCTTGCTTGTTCCTCTCAATCTCTGCCTGGAGCCGTCGCTCAGAAACACGTCCGCTCCCACTCGACAAATTTTTGCTGTCTTCGGAGAGTTGCGCAAGCTCTTCTTCGTGCTGGAGACGTCGTGCTTCGCGCTCCCGTAGCCGCTGTTCTCTGGAAACCATTCTGCTGTCCCGCTCTTTCTCTAGTTTAAGATGTGACCGTTCTTCACGCCGTTTCGCTGCTTCTGCGTCTCTGCGCTGCCGCTCCTCTTCCCGAGCCTTCTCTTCTTGCTTCTGTTGCTCAACCTTTCCAGCAATTCGGGTCGACCGCTTCGCATTGGCCATCTTGGCGAGGTTGGCCAATTCGCGCTCTCGTTGCAGCTCCCTTCGTTTGCGTGATTGCTCTTGCTTTTCCAAGATGGGGACAAGATGCTCTTCCAGTTGATCTCTGAGTATCTTTTCATTCTCGTCGCGTGTTTTGCGGAAACTGTCCAAGATGGACTGCACGTCGTCGAGCGTGACCGCCAGACATTCCCACTTCATCCCACCAAGCCCATCGTCTTCTTGTTTCTCATCGTCTTTCGTCTCCGTTTCCGTATCAGGGTTATCATCATCAATACTCAAGGTCGTGCGCCGTCGTTTGCTTGCGCGGCGGCCCCCACGCCAGGTCTTGGTCTTTTTCGGTTTGGGGGTTGTGACAGGTGGTGGTTCTGTAAGCCGATACACCCGGTTGTCATCAAGTACGAAGTAGGTTCGGTCCTCGGCATCCCATCCATACGGCTCGATGCGCTTCCGGATATTAGCAACTCGCTATTGTTTTACCTCATATGCTTCGTACTACTTACCCAACTGGTTTGCTCGGTATCTTTTTGCTCTTCCATCTTGTCTCGAATGCGCTCCGGGTGAATCATGACCCATTCCGTCATTTGTTGCAAAACTCGAATCTATCGGATGTGCAGTCGTCAGATCCTGCATGTGTGGATGGAATTGAACAAGTGCCGAGATGTACCTTTGTGAAGATGTCAAAATCGTTGAACTTGATCGGTGTTTCATCGTTGCCGAAGGGGTTGTATCCGGGCGATTTGGCGAGGAACTGCTTCCGAGTTTGATCATCTAGGATCTCGTGCCTTTGAATTGTTATCAGCGGGTCGAAGTCTCGCATCAAGTCGTCGGAACGCACGTTAAACCGCGATGCGACGAAATAAGTTTGAGGAGCGCCAGGGCGATGTCTGCGAGGATGGTCGAGTTCGGCTTCAGACATTCCGTCTCGATTTCCTGTAGAGATAAAAAGCAGGTAAGTATGCGCCCCATGTGAGGAAGCCGATTTGGAGTAGTACCTCGATGTCAAGAGACTCGGAGATTTTGGCAGCCTTGCCAAAGATATAAATCCACTGGCACAGGTTCGCGAACTGCCACATGTTGCGGATACGCTGTAGTAATGAAGGCTCCGTCTCACCATCGTCGCCATCGATGGCTCGGAACGAGCGCTTGCGCGATGGCATGTTGGTGAGATGCTGTTGTCGATGGGTGGATAAATGATGGACAGTCGCGTCACGGATGGTTAAAGTCGTGTCGGGGCGCTTCAAGGAGTTTCGAGGCCGCGAGAAGGCTGCAGCGTGGCGCAGTCTGCCGCAGTCAGCCACGGGCACATGCCACAGAACGCCAGTCATCCAATAGTGCGCGGAATGAGAGCTGACGCTGCAGCTTCCAGGGGAGATTTAAGTTGTCGCACTGTGACAGGGCCCTGATCTAAAATAAGCAACGTGGCATTTGTGTAGGTCCCGATGATGAAACAGCAGTCACGTATAGTGCGAATGCTTAGAAGCACTGTTACATCCGGAATACCAGCATTCAAGGACTCCTGGGAGATCTCGATGGCTGGCTCCCTCTTCAGAACTCCCATGAATACGAAGTGCTAAACGCCTTTCTCAAGCCTAAGAAGCATCTACAATGCTTCATCTTGGCGAATCTATCAACGAGCTCTTCTTTTCTTGACATTGGGCCGCGCTGGCGGTTAGTAGGCTTTCGTTCGTTCCCCATTCCTTATCTAGGTACTGAACTAGGTCCATGTCTTCACACCCTTGGGATCAGGACGGTCGTCCTGCACGCCGCCAGTCGATCCCTTTGCAGAACTTAGATGGATCTCATCACGATAGCCACCCTCCTCAGGGTGCTGGGCTCTCGGGCCAGCACCGAGGCCCGTCCCCTTCTTCCAACAATGGTCAAAAGGCAGGCAACTTGCCCGGTATCTCAACCTATTGGGACCAGCCCTACGATCGGTTCGACAACGATGTTAGTCCAGCCTCGCCGATTGACCCGATGGCCTTACAGGCTGCTCTCCCCCCGGGGATGGATGGCCATGCACCAACTGCGCCGATAATACCATCTACTCCGGTCCGCACCTACGATCCTCCCGCTCCCTACGTCGAAGATGCGCCGAGCGCTGAGTACGCCGAGTCTGACAGAATTCCTCTTACTTTTGGTGCCGAACCTATATCTGGCTCTTTGTCCGCCAATAACTTCGATGAAAGGCCACGGGATAGCTTTCAGACGGTGTCAAGCATCGAGAACAGCCCGGCACGAGGTCGAGACACAAGAAGCCTTGGGCAAGAGCTGAGTGCCAGCTTTGGATCTCCTCGGCACCGAAGCTATGGCGCTTCTTTGAACCCAAACGAATACCGGCGGTCTAGATCTCCCTCTACATCAGGAGCTCTGTCGCGCGCTGGATCTATTGTTCGCGCCATGTCACAGCGAGTTGTCAACATCAGTGGAGAAAGTGAAGTGATTGATAATCGAGCTTCGAGGCATCGCTCACGATCCCCCAATGGACTCGAACGCAATAGTCACCGAGACACTGCGAATTCAATGCTCGTCGATACCTCATACCAACCGCAGCTGCATCGCTCTTCAAGCGAGAAGTCGGGTAATCCTCACTTCGATGTATCTGAAGCCGCTGCGGCAAACCTCCCGAGGCTGCCGCCCCCCAATCCTCTCAAGGGAAAGTCGTTGGGTATTTTCTCGCCGGATAATCCCTTGAGACTTCGGCTCTGTGATCTTCTGGTCAACCCATTCACTGAGCCTTTCTTGCTGCTTTTGATCGTTCTACAGGCTATCTTGCTTGCGGTTGAAGCTGCTCCGGACGTATTCGCCGACGGGAATGGACGCCCAAATAAATGGGGTAAGCATGGTATTGACTGGGCCATGCTAGTACTTTTCATTATCTTTACCCTCGAGATTATTTCACGGATCATTGTGTCTGGCTTTGTTCTCAACGCCGCCGAGTACAGCACGATTGATCGTAAGCGTGGAGTCAGGGCAGCTATTGCAGACCAGTACCGTGCTATCTTTCAGCCTGAGCGACAGAAGTCGGTTAAGAAGACATCACAACTCCATTTTGAACCCTCTGCAATCTCACGATCGTTTACAACGTTCATGCAGGGGCCGCAATCCTTACCCCAGACTCTGGAGGACCAACAACGGCAGCAGCTCGCTCGTCGAGCGTTTCTTCGTCATTCCTTCAACCGATTCGACTTTGTCGCTGTTGTCTCGTATTGGATCACCTTTTTCTTAAGCATTACTGGGCTTGAGACCAAGCACAGTCTTTACGCTTTCAGAATGCTCAGTTGTCTCCGAATCTTGAGACTGTTGGCCCTGACAAATGGTACTGCTGTAAGTCACCTGTTGATCTTGAAGGCTAGACTCAAGCTCATGTTTCTGCAGATCATCCTTCGAAGTCTCAAAAAAGCAACACCGCTACTTGTCCGCGTGGCGTTCCTGCTCACCTTCTTTTGGCTGCTCTTTGCTATTATTGGAGTGCAGAGTTTCAAGGCCAGCTTGAGCCGCCAGTGCGTCTGGATTGACCCCCTCGACCCCACCAACCTGACGGCCTCGTATACCCACGAGGAGATTTTCTGCGGTGGCTACCTAGACAACAGAACTGGTGAATCTCGGCCGTGGCAAAAGTTCAATGAATCCGAGTCGTTAACAGATCTCATGGACGGGGCCAATGAAGGAAAAGGCTTTCTATGTCCTCGTGGCTCTATATGTCTCCAACAAAGCAACCCATCCAACGGCACCGTCAACTTTGACAACATTTTCAACTCACTGGAACTTGTCTTTGTCATCATGAGCGCCAACACCTTCTCTGACCTTATGTATTACACCATGGGCTCGGATTACTTCCAAGCTGCCCTGTTCTTTGGTGCTGGTATCATGATCATGATGCTTTGGCTTACAAACCTGTTAATTGCTGTTATCACCTCTTCCTTTCAGGTCATTCGTGAGGAGAGCAAAGCGAGTGCCTTTACAGTTGATCGAGAGCCATCTGGACAGTCTCGTTCTGACGAGAGACTTCTGCGCCCATCTTCTCTGCAGCGCATGTACGACAAAACGCGGGCAATCTGGATTCTCATCATTACCTTTGGATTGATATGCCAGGCCTGCCGCAGTGCGACCATGTCGAGAGACAGAGAAAGGTTTATCAACAATGTTGAAATCGCTGTCACGATATTCCTCGACATCGAGATGATCATTCGCTTCGCAGCTGATTGGAATTACTTTCACAAAAGCTGGCGCAATCTCTTCGACCTCGGCCTTGCAATCATCACCTCCATCATTTTGATCCCGCCCATTCGCCGTACAAGAGCGTACGCTTGGTTGACAGTTTTCCAAATCCTACGGGTCTACCGAATCGTCATGGTCATCCCCGTCACCCGAGAGCTCATCTTGCTCGTTCTGGGCAATGCAGCCGGTATCGGTAATCTAATGTTCTTTGTCTTCCTTATGACGTTCTTGGTCGCAATCTTCGCTGCCCAGCTGTTCAGAGGCGAAATTCCCGTTTACGAAGATGGCGATCTGAATCGCATTTCGTTCTACACCATATTTAACTCCTTCTTGGGCATGTACCAAATCTTGACGAGTGAAAACTGGACCGAGATTCTTTACACGGTCACATCCTACACAAGATGGAAAAACACCTCGTGGATCGGGGCTATCCTACTCATCGGGTGGTTCATCGTTGCATTCTTCATTCTCGTCAACATGTTCATTGCTGTCATCCAGGAAAACTTTGATGTGTCTGAGGATGAGAAGCGCCTACAACAGGTCAAGGCTTTCCTTCAAAGGAGAGACCTTGGCACTTCGTCCAGCAACCTGGCACTTTCTACCATCTTTGGGTTTTCAAGATCACGCAGGAACAAAGATCCACTTGATTATGGACCGGCAACCGTGGAAATGCTCCTCAAAGATGCGGTGGTCCGCGAGTTTCTGGACGATCAGATGAATCCTCAGCGAGCTCGAGCCCACACAGGCCCCATAAGGAGCGCCACCACTTTGTTGGGTGGTGAGATCAAGCCGGGACGTCTCTCCGCCCTCTGGACAAAGGTAAAGGGACTGTTCACCAACGACGAACCGAATCCATTCTACTCAAACCTGCGTTTTGATGGGGAGAATGAAACGTCAGACCCTCGACAGATGGCTGAACAGGCCATGTCTGCCACGATGACTCGAAGAAGAGCTCAGCGAGAGTACCTTGCCAAGTATCCCAACTACAACACCTCTCTCTACTTGTTTACACCCACAAACCGCCTGCGCCGTCTTTGCCAGCGAGTTGTTGGACCCGCTCGAGGCCCTGAACGCATTGATGGAGTTGTGCCTGATACCTTTCTATGGTACACTTTTACCATATTCATCTATGCAGCAATCGTGGCAATGGTGGTCCTGGCGTGTGTCACCACTCCCCTTTATCAGAAGGAGTACCAAGAACAGCACGCTTTTAGCTTCAGGAATTGGTACATTTGGACGGACATGGCATTTGCCGTCGTCTTCACTGTCGAAGCTGTCATCAAGATCATTGCGGATGGGCTTCTATGGACACCTAACGCATACCTGCGAAGCTCCTGGGGGTTTATGGATGCTGTGGTGTTGATCACGCTCTGGATTAACGTCGTCACGCTGCTCATCAACGACGGCGCGATTTCCAGAGCCATCGGAGCATTCAAAGCCCTCCGAGCACTTCGCCTCTTGAACGTCAGTAACAGTGCGCGAAACACTTTCCACGATCTCATTATTGTTGGCTGGTGGAAAATTCTAGGTGTAAGTCTCATAATGTGGAGGAGAGTGTTTGCCATGATGGGTGTACTGACACATTGACAGGCTGCCGCCGTGTCCCTGTCCCTGCTTATCCCCTTCGCCATCTACGGACTCAACCTGTTCAACGGCCTCTTGGTGACCTGCAACGATGACGGCGATGGAATCGAAACCATGGCCGATTGCTATGGCGAGTACGCAAGCACACCGTTCAGGGATGACTGGGAAATGCTCGCTCCTCGAGTTGCTGCAAACCCTTTCTTTAACTTTGACGACTTTGGTTCATCGCTGTTTATCCTCTTCCAGATCGTCAGTCAGGAGGGATGGACGGATGTATCTTTTGCCGCCCAGGCGATCACTGGCCTGGACAAACAACCCCAGCAGCTGGCCTCACAGGGCAATGCCATTTTCTTTGTGGTGTTCAACCTGTTGGCAACGGTCTTCGTGCTTACTCTGTTCATCTCCGTCTTCATGCGCAATTACACAGAGCAGACAGGCGTGGCTTACCTGACGGCTGATCAACGATCCTGGCTTGAGTTGCGAAAGATCTTGCGGCAGATCTCTCCATCCAAGAGTTCATATGATGACTCGGAGGCGAGCTGGAAGAAGTGGTGCCACAAAAGAGCTATTGAAAAGAAGGGCAAGTGGTACCAGACTATCACAATCACCCTCGTTCTGCACTTGATCGTGCTGGTATCAGAGTTCGCCTCGGAGCCTGAGTGGTGGACGAGAGCTCGTGACTTTGTCTTCTTTGCCTTCATTCTTGCATACATGGCCAACATCACAATCCGTATTGTTGGACTGGGCTGGGCCCGATTCCGCCGAAGCTCTTGGGATCTATATTCTCTCATCATTGTGTTTGGAGCCTTTGTCTCGACTCTTGCGCTCCTTATCTCAGACACCAGAGTTGAAGCTTACGTCCAGCTGCATAAGGTGTTCTTGGTCGCAATTGTCTTGCTTCTGATCCCTCGCAACGATGCTCTCGACCAGCTGTTTAAAACGGCGGCGGCTAGTCTGACGGTGATTGGCAACCTGCTTGCGACGTGGCTTGTGTTCTTCCTCGCCTTTGCGATTGCAATGACCCAAGCTTTCAGTTTGACACGCTTTGGCGGAGATGGAACCAACAATATCAACTTCCGAACCGTGCCCAAAGCCTTGATCCTGCTCTTCAGGATGAGTCTCGGCGAGGGATGGAACCAAGTCATGGAAGACTACGCCAACATCGAGCCACCACTCTGCGTTGACGAGGCTAGATTCTTCGACAGCGACTGTGGCAGCAAATCATGGGCCAGAATTCTCTTCATCTTCTGGAACATTGTCAGCATGTATATCTTTGTCAACCTCTTTGTGTCTCTCATCTATGAGAGTTTCAGTTACGTGTACCAGCGCTCGAGTGGCATGTCAGCGGTTGACCGAGATGAGATCCGGCGATTCAAGGAAGCATGGCGCAGCGTCGACCCGGCGGGCACGGGATACATCACGAAGGCGGCTTTCCCTCGTCTACTGGGCGAGCTCTCTGGAATCTTCCAGATGCGCATCTACGACCCCGAGGACAGTGTTGGCTCAATCCTTGAGGATATCCGCAATGACACAAAACTGACGCACCACTCATCCATCGCAACAACCAGTGCGTTTAGTGGAATTGACCTGGACAAGCTTAACCAACGCCTAGCGCGCCTGGATGTCGAAAAGATTCGCCATAAGCGGCGCCAGTTCAAGACGTTTTACGAGGAAGTTCTGGTGACGGCAGACCCAGACCGCGGTATTTCATTCACGAGCGTGCTTATGATACTGGCTCACTACAACATCATCAGCGACAACAAGAGCTTAAGGTGAGACTATACCTCTTGGTGGTGTGATATATGCTAACACTCTCTAGGCTGGAAGAATTCCTACGACGTCGGGCACGACTTCAACGCGTAGACGACCAGGTCCGACGAGGTGTAGTTTTGGGCTTCTTTGATACTTTGTAAGTGGTGATAGATCAGATCAGTCCCCAAGCGAACTGAAAGGCTAACAATACACTAGATACTATTCAAGGCAGTTCAAGAAGCACATGCAGCGTAAGCACTCGGCACGCATGACGGCCATTCCACGACTAGACATTCCCGAGATTCTGGTCGAGAATGACTTAAGCGACGATGAGGGACCTGGAAGAGCACCACGTTCTCCTCTGTCGCCAGGGTCGCGCAAGTCAAGCGTTGACGCAGGGGAGCCGCGCAACTGGCTGGGATCTGTGGATCTATCATTGCACGACATGTCGTGGAGTCACCCTCTCAGCTTCCCCAGGGCGGCGCCGCCATCACCAACTGCTCCAACAACTCAGCCCACAGCATTCAGCTTTGAGATTGAGGAGGATGATCCTCACGATCAGCCGGCAGCACCAGCACCGGCTTCGATGCCCTCGGCTCGTGAGAGCCAACATAACAACGCCCCGCAGGTGTCAGGAATGTTGGACGGGTCAGTCTGGGGCGAGAGCATGCTGCGCAGAGCGACAGTCCGTCGAGCAGAGAACCGGGGATCACGCTAAGATCCATGGCATGGAGACGGGGGATGAGCGAGCATGAGGTTCGGCTATGTAGTTAGGAAGTTTTACTTTGAATGAAACAGGCAAGGACGGAGGCATTTTAGGGACAATGTGTCAAAGGCATAGCCACAGCAGGCACGGCGTTACAGGTTCGTTAAAAAGGGGGTCACGTAAGAGGAAGGGGGGCTGTTGTTTTGGGACAATCAAAATAGAGGCGCATGTGGGTGTAGTGCACAGTAAGAGAAAGTAATATAGCGTCTGTCCGTCCGTCCGTCTGTCTGTCATTGCCTGGATGGGTAGAGTCAGGTGCAACTCGAGACTGGATGTCTGTCCGTCTGGAATCTCCACCTGAGTCTTTGTCTGTCTGATCAACCGTTGCCTGCGACATCTGGAGGGAGACGAGGATCCCTGCCCCTGGCCCCGATCCTGCAGCAACAGGTCTTGGGTTCCTAAAGATGGAGGTTGGGTCCATGATGCGAGTGTTTCAGCTGCTGGAACCGGGGGTCGCAGAGACCAGCTTGAAACAACCCGTGCGCCCGCATTTCAAGGTCCCCTGTCGAGCCCTGACGCAAAGGTTTGTCTTGTTCATGCTCTCAGTCTTTTTTCGTCAGAGGTGCCGTGCTATTAATAAAGAATAAAGAGGACGACTGCTGCTGCCATTCTGCCACTTTGTTTCGTCTTGGTTGTCGTTGCTTGCCTCTTTGTATTCTCACAAAGATAAACCTCACTCGTTTTTTCTTGTGTACACACATACACACACCAGAGACCAAGACAGATTACACGACAGGCTGCGCCTCTCCGTTCTGTCTTTGACTCGTTCGCTCCTTGAAAACACTCAACGGCAACTGCTGGACAAGTTGTCATTTTTATTCATCCACCTTGAGACGGGATCTCATTAATCAGTGAGGTGCTGCCATCATCAACGCCGAAATAATCACACACAACACTACGGAAGCCTCCTCCCAACAACACACCACATACTCTCAGAAAACCTCTCACGCAATCACCATGTCTCACCACTCTCGCTTCGAAAACATGGCCTCTCGCTTCGAAAACATGGCCTCTCGCTTCGAAAACATGGCCTCTCGCTTCTCCCCCTCGCGTCTTCGCAGCTCGTTCCGCCGCAGCTCCTCTGCGTCAACAGCCACGCGAGACTCGTACTCGTCGACAAGCACCACACTCTCGGCCTCTGCCGCCACCATCAACAACATCATCCTCCGTCAGCCATCCCTGGTGAACATGGAGGAGGAGCGCAGGAGCTTTGGCAGCGAGCTGAGCCTCCTCGAGCCCAGACCCATCGTCTACTGGGGCAGCGTCGAGGAGCGCATTGGATCTCGACACCTTTGACGGATCTTGCACGCTGCAACATTGGAAACAAGATGATATCGATGATTTGCTTGACGATGGGTTCCTCTTCGAGGGCAACGGTTTCTAGGGTTTAATGGGGTGTTATGTGCTTCTCGGGCTTGCCAATTTGGATCTCTGGCAGGTCGGCTTGGAATATGGATAGCTACGAGCATGAGGCGTTGTTTTGCATTATTTTTTGTCCTATCTACACATTGGGTGTGTATTTTTCACTTCTCGCCGAGTTTAAGCGCTCGGCACGACAACTTGATGATTTAGCAAGAGCTGTCACTTTGTTCTCCTTCTGAGGGCCAAAAATACATCATTATCATCACTTCATTCAAACGTGCTTCTCAACTGACTCGCCCAGGGTCCGAAACACGGATAACGACCCACCGAGACCCCTGAGAATATGTCCCCCCGTCCCGTGAGCCAACACTGACGATACCGCTTTTTGATCAACGCTTGATCGGTAAGAGTAGCCGTGGACATGAGAGAATGGACCAACTCTGTGCCCATGCTGCTATTGTTGGTGGGGGATAGATCCCGACCATGATGATGCTGTCGTCGCCCGTTCTCAATGTGAGACAATCCTGATCGTCGAGATGATGGCCCAGGGCAGTAATTAAAGCGAAAGGGAGATGGAGATGCCGAATCCCCTGCAGCGTGAAATTGTACGACATGGTTGCATCGAGTGAGAGGATCTGAGGCCATTCCTACACTGCCCTTCAGGGTCAACCACCATCCGGCCCATCTCCGAGCCCCATCATGTTGATAACCCCGGCTGCGGCACGGTAACGTTGTCCGAAGAGGCCGCCGCCAGGGAAACGACGCCGTGATATAGACGGCTTGTGAGATACCAGGCTGCGCTCGTGCCCAGGGCCACCATGACGGCCAACAGCACGAGCACTGTGCTGCGCATCTGAAAGGCCTCCTCGGCCTCCATCTTCATCAGCTTCTTCTGCTTGCTGTGATAGTGCCAGCTGCCGTGGGCATCGTGATCAGTGTGCCCAATGTGCTGATACGGCTGGGTGAACCATCGGGGCATCCACCGAGAGCTCCGACCACCGTTGTCGCCGTCGTCATAACGGTTGATGCGGCCCTGTGTATAGCGGAGATCGACCAGGAACAGTGACAAGAGGAATACCGTGATGTTGATGGGAGTCATGATGAGCTAGGGTCCATGTTAGCAAGCCAGCCCATAAAATCTCCATTTCATCGTGAGGTCTGCATTCAAACAAACATCCTTTTCATTGTCTGTGCAATGACCTCAAAGTTGATGTCTCAACAGGGGACCCACCGAGTAGAGAGTTGACGGCTGCTCGCCAGAATTGGCGTCTCGCGGCGGACCTATCTTGACCATGATGATGAATGAAAAGCAGCAGAAATATCGAAAAGTGTGTTGTATGTAGATTGTCAACGACACCTCAAGGAGGAATGGCCGTCCTTTGATAAAATACAAGACGAGACAAAGAAACGGATGATGAGGCGGTTGTGGCTCCCCGAGGCTCGTCACTTACGTACCTTTTCCAGCCCTGGTGAGGTCATCGCGTGGTTGGAGGAGTGCCCAAAGCGAAGCCCACACACCAAAGATTCCCGACGCTCCCGATCGATCCCTGAACCTGGCCTGGAGGAAGTCTTGGGGAAGCCTCATGGAAGCCCAAAAGGAAGCATTCAAGCTGCCAGTATCTAATGGTTAATACCGCGCAGTCGAGATTGCGACGACTTGCTCAGCCACGACTCTGGGCAATGCCCTTACATTATCGTCTCAACAGCTTCGCAGAGCCACGCTATCACTGCCCCTCGATGAGGCGTCGCTCGATGAGACGCCTCACGACTCCGGTATGCACCGCCGATCCTTCGTATCTAGTTCCGCATGCGTTCCTGCACGGCTTTGGTTTCTGTCTCGGTCCAAGAATGAAGTTCAAACGGGATATCTCATTATATCGACGGTAGATGCAACCTGCTTGTAGCCAACCGTCATCTCTCCCCCTACTCACTTCCTTCTTTTGTGTGTATATATATGCCTATTCAATTTGCCCTTTATCCCAGCGCCGTTGACCAAATCCCCCTATACCTCTACCCCAACGCCAACCATCCAATGGATACTCTAGCGCGCGTTGTGAATGTCGAGCACCAGGATGTCCTGGGCTCCGATTCGGGTCAACTCGTCCATGACCAGAGCAATCTTCTTGCTCTCAACCATGGAACTCACAGCAACCCAGCCCTCCTCATCAAGAGCAGTGACGGTTGCTGCGCGCTTGCCGGGGGTGACCTTGGTCGCCTCGATCAATCGGCTTCGCTCGACGTTGTACTGGCAGAGCACATAACGCTGCGCAGTGATGACGCCTCGGATGCGCGAAGTGATGAGGTCGATCAGCTGGGGGTTGGAAGGCGATTTCGACTTGATGAGAACGGCAGTAGAGTCGACGACGGTGTCAATGGCCTTGAGACCAGCAGCTCGCATAGTCTCTCCGGACTCTAAAAAAGGTTGTCAGCAACAAAGTGGCTCGCGAGACGGATATATACAAGCACTTGCCAACAAGATCAACAATGCCCTCGGCGACACCAAGGGCGCAAGCAGCCTCGACACTGCCACTGAGCTCGACAATCTTGGTACGCATCTTGCGAGGAGAGATGCCACCCTCAGCATCGTCACCCTGCTCAAGCTTCAGGAAGTAATCGGCAGCGAGACTGACAAAGCTGGTGCCAATCGTCTTGCCAATGAGATCCCGTGGGGTCTTGTACTGGCCCTTCTCGGGCACCTGGACCTGGAGCTTGCAGCTTCCAAAGCCCAGCTCCATGACCATGTCAGAGCCGGCCACCTTATCGTCCGTGTTGGAGAAGTCGACCGAACTGCGCCGCAAGTGGTTGTAGGCGCGAACTGAGGCATCGTGCTCCTGAACTTGGTCCCATCCGGTGATACCTAGGTCGACTCGGCCCTCGCCGACAAAGGTTGGGATATCGGCGGCGGGGAGGAAGATGAGGGCAATTGGGAGGTTCTTGACGAGAGCGATGTCGAGGCGGTTCTCGCGGCGGAACTGGATGTCGGCGCCCTCAAGGAGGTTGAGTGTGGCTGAATTGAGCCGGCCCTCTGGATACAATTTAGTTAGCAGAGCCCTGGAGCACCTTTGAGTACTGGATAGTGAGTAGACTCACTCTTGGGCACGGCAAAGAGAAGGCGGCCTTCGAGACTGGAGGGGATTCAACATCAGTGTCTGCAGGTCGATGATAGCGGCTCTAGGAGGCATTTCTCGAGCCCCCAAGAGCCCAGGGCATTATCGGGCCTGACCAACCTGTTGACGAGATCCATGGCTTTGGAGATTGAAGGTTTTGACGTCTGTTCCCCTCTGTTCTTGTCAAGTCGTAGCTGCGAGTCGTCGACTCACTCAGTAGTGGGGGAATTTATTCTGCGGTGACTTTAATGACTCCGATTGCGGGGCTGTCCAACATGATGGCGGGGCATTTATGCTGTGGCGCCAACATCGCTCGCCGGAGCGTCCTAATTGGGGTTTACCACCCAGGAGCCGTCCAGGTACCACCAAAAAACACCACGCTATCGGCATCAGAAGGGCCGCCAATGGGATGGCGAGTGCGTAACACGCATTTGAATGGTCAGCTAGGTAGGCAGGTAGCAGTTTGAGGGGAACCTACTAGGGAAGTACAGTCTGATAGACGCTGGGGGGGGATGAGAAAAGAGATCACAATGCTGTATGGATGCCACACTGCACCAGACAACAACACTACCTATGCTGTACCACCACAACTCAATTGGTTCATGTTGTTGAGGAGGCACTCTCGGGTGGCACAGCCTGACGATTGGCTTTGTCCTTGCTTACGCCGCGCCGATTCCTGGCGGAAGGTGGTTGGTTTCTTGATCTGTTGACAATTCACCGGTGTCGGGATCGAGGACGATCGGGAGCGGCTTGGGTTGCAGGCAGAGACAAAGGGGCTCCATTGTGGACGGGGGGCCCCGAGTATCGTCAATACCTAGGTAGGTAGGTCGCCCACACAAAGACGTACATACATGCTCACGGAGGACACACATCCAGGACGGGCTCAGACAAAGGCATCTGAAATGAAAGGGCCTCTGGAGATGGTCTTTTCTCCGCAGTCAGCGTGAAATGGATACCATGTTGCAACAAAGTGACAACTCAGACAGTGAGCAAGGCTCATCACATTGAAATGACTTAGACATGGGACCAGAGACAAACTCGAACATGGCGAGCTGCTGGGGTAGCACCGTAGCACTCCATGGGCTCGGCGGAGGGGGGCCGGTGACTCGCATCTCTTCAATTGGTCTCTTTGCTCGGGGTGGTGTGTGCTTGCCGTGCGTGTGCCGGTGTGAGTGTGTGTGTGCTGGGTAGGTAGCTATTACAGGATGCAACCTTTCTTTTCCTGTGCGATAATTGCCTGTCGCCGCCCTCCCATTTCCCCCATTGCACATTTCCCATTCATTACATGATATTCCTTTTTGGACAATACACTACTGTACCCCCCCCCTCTCGCGTCCTTGTCAAATCCCGAGACCACACGGCGACAGGAAAACCTTCTTCTCGAGGCTCTGCCCCCAGTGTCTTTTCCTGTTCTGTCCTGTCCCGTCCCATCCCAAAGGAAAGTTGACTTTTTCAGCTCCGATCTTAGCCTCGCGATCTTCTTGGCTCCGGCTTCCCTCTAACCTGGTTGTCGGACTGGTCTCTAACCTTGTGTCGCTTTCTGGTAATCTGGGCTTGGGCGTGAGTTTTTCTCGGGCCCTGCAGTTGGGCTTTGCTTTCCACCCAGTCACCCTCCCCTCCAGTGGAACTGGGCTGCCGCCGCAAGCCCCCAGCCCTGGGACAAAGGTACCGACCGGCAGGGGAGACGAGACTTTTAGCGCTCCCGGCCCGCGCCACTTGCGAGCTATCATCACTCCAACTTTACCTTCAGCCGGGCCTCTGGTTCTCCACCTGCCGCCGCCCGCGCGACGACGACATACCTACATATCGTCGGCCTCTCCTGGTGGCTTCGCGTCTTTGGGCCATAGGTTTCTTGTTGTTCTGCTTCGATTTCTTGGCCATCCGCACTTTGGAGGGAGGAGCATCGGAGCTCTCTGCTCTTATATCCCCTCCCCGTCCATCCATCCGTCCTTTCATCTCTTCCCCGTCCACCAGCCAGCTCCAACTCCTCCTCTCGAATCCTCCGACCGCACATCCTCCATCCCGCGCCCAGCGCACAGCATCGCAGCAGTTGCTCTACCACATACCTCGCGTATATATATATACTCTCGGAGCTTGTTAGCTGCACCTCTCGGCAGCCCTCTCGTCTCGCCCATACCGACCAGCATGAACTCAGCATACCACCCGCCCGACATGTCGCAGCGGATGCCCGTACCAGGCGGCGCCGCCCCGGCCTACTCGTCCAACGCTCCCCCCATGCACGCCTACCAACAACATCATCCCCCGCCGTCGCTCCCGCCTCCGACCCAACATCATCCATCGACTCTCCCTCCTCCTCAACACCAACACCCGCATCACCAGCCTCCGCACCAGCTCCAGCATCAGCCTCCGCATCACCAGCCGCATCCTCCACACCAGCCACCCCATCACCAAGCCCAGCTCCCGCCATATCCTCCACCTCCAGGTTCATACCAGCAGCCTCCTCACCCAAGCCAGCACCCGCTTCCGCACCCTCATCAGCAGCAACACGCCCCTCTTCGACCCGACGAAGCTCCCCCACCCCCTACAGGACATTCTCCAATCGATCAACATGGACACTCTCAGACGATGGCCACATCATTCTCCAAAGTTGAAGAAGGGTCGGGCCGAAAGTACAGGTTCGTTGCGATCCAGAACCGGTCTTGTACGGACCTCTTCCGCTAACCCTTCTGTATAGTCTCGACGTAGTACAGCAACCTCGGCGTGCGCGTATGTGCGGTTTCGGTGATAAGGTGAGCCTGCTTCACCTACATTGAAACCAATTCTTTTGACTAACAACCTGACACAGGATCGTCGACCCATTACACCACCGCCATGCGTTCGTCTTGTCATCATTGACCCCGCGACAGGGAAGGAGGTCGACTACAAGTATGGGTTTTTGCAAGCTCTCGACTCATGTTGTGTCCAGCTAACAAGGTGTGCGCAGTGACATTGATCACACCATGTTTGTGTTGTCTGTCGACCTCTGGAACGAGGATGGCACACAAGAAGTCAACCTTGTCCGATCATCGACAGGGAATGGCTCCATCTCGTCCTCGAATACCTACTCATACTCGAATCTCGTCAATTCCGATCCGGGTACCCCTTCATATCAACAACAAGGACTTCCCTCGGGTCGTGACTCGGGATACGGTCAATCACAAGGCATGGGCTACGTGCAGGACTACCCGGTCCAGCAAGGTTATGGGCAAGGTGGGTTCGCCCAAAAGAAATACCCGCATCAACGGGACCTGCTGACACAAGAATAGCCCCGTCATACCCCTCCAGCAGCTCATATGGACCGCCCCAGCAGTACTTCCCGCGACACAGCGGCGGCTATGGAGCCGATGCTCCTGTTCCACCTCCCCCAGGTCAAGCAAATATGGCGTCATTCCGCAACGGCTATGGGCAGGAGCCGAACGCGCTCACCCGTATGGCGGTTGTGGGAGGCCAGCCTCAGGGGATGTTCACAAGAAACCTGATTGGCAGCCTAGCTGCAAGCGCATTCCGCCTCTGCGACACCGAGGACCGACTGGGTATTTGGTTCGTCCTCCAGGACCTAAGCGTGCGGACAGAAGGTCCCTTCAGGTAAGAAACCCAACCGACCAGGGCATGTAGCCTAGAGTATGCTGACATGAGAATTCTAGGCTGAGATTCTCGTTTGTGAATGTTGGGCGACCTGGTGGACAAGGGGGCCCAGGATCCAATGTCAATCAAGGTCGTGCACCGATACTATCGTCATGCTTCAGCGAGGTTTTCAATGTGTATTCGGCTAAGAAGTTCCCCGGTGTGTGCGAAAGCACGTCACTGAGCAAGACATTTGCGGCCCAAGGAATCAAGATTCCTATTCGTAAGGATACCAATGTCAAGGGCGGCGACGGAGGAGATGACGACTACGATTAGGTATCAGCGTCTGGAGTCGACGTTGAAGAGGAGGAGAATGAATGATGTGAGCTATAGGCACCCCCTTCGACGACGAGGCTGGCCGATGAGGGGCATGAGAAACGACGACTTAGCAAAGCTTATTGAACGGAGGAGCGGGCAGGTGCGAGTGTGTCTCGGCCTCGAGCAAAGGCCGCCAAGGAGGTGGCCAAACGATAGTCGTGTGGAGAGTACCGCGCGATGACATCTTATCAGAAGATGTTCTGAATAGTAGGTTCGGCCCTGGGTAGATTGGGGTCTGTTTGGTGAATTGCTAGGCAGAAATGCCGGTGTTGGAGTTAATTGATGGGTTTCTATCATTGTTCGAGATTTCATCGTGATTATATTGCAAGAAGGCGAGGAAGGAAATGCCTATGAATAAAGTTTACCGAGAAAAAGAGTATGACGGCAAAGTTTCTTGAGGAGAGGAGGATCGACAGGGCGTTGAAAAGCAGCAAAGGTTATTGAATTGCCGGGAACCAGGGGTCCCAGAATGCAACGTCATAGCAAGCTAAGGGCAAGCAGGGTCTGTCATGTCAGCCATGGTCATGAGCCACCGTGATCGGGGTGTCGGGTTTAGCATGTGAGGAGCTTATTAGAGTCACAGATGGCGGTGGTGAGGCTGACGGGAGGTACGGCAGCAGATTAGGGATTGCCCAGTGCCACCAGGACAGAAACGGCCACGACCAGGCAAAAGTAAATCGGACGCGAGGGACGCCGCAAGAGCGGGAGCGAGCGCCGCTGGGATTCGGATGGGACTTCGGAGCCCGGCGAAGGCGAAGCTGGGGGATTCTTGGCATTGCACCTTGGCGAGCAATTAAAACTTGGGTGAACGTGATGCATTCCGTAGCCGTAGTTTCGTTGGGCTGGGCTGGGCTGAGAGCAAGTTGATGCTGCTGCTGCTGCTCATGTGGGCGGAAAGAGGAGAGAGCTAGATGCCTTGAATTGCCCTTTGCGGTACTCATTCCGGAGGGGAAAAGGACGACAAAAGAGCTCAGCTCCCCAAGAGGGCAACCAGCTTGGCATGCCAACCGGCGTTATTGGCCAATTTCACAGGTCCCCCTGAGAGCTAGCAGCGGAAAGAGATGAGGAGGCGATGATATCTGACGGACGGGTGACCAGTCTCCAACCTCTGAATCGATCAAGTGACCACGCAAACAACCCCTCATCACTAGCTGAGACGACTTGACCATCTCCCCTCCCAGAAAAAAAAAAAGCTTGTATGGACTTCGTACCCTTGGGTACCGCGCCAAGAGTCTGGGGCACCACGAGGACATGAAAAACCATTACGTACCCATATCTCAACGACTGGCGGGCGTGCCAGCGCGGCCTTCTAGGCCTGGGGCCGGTGGCACAAACCAAGCCCTTGGCGCCGGGTACATGCATATACTTGCCATCGACTTTGGCACCGAGAAGGAGCCTCAAGAGTGTTTTTTTCTTCTTCTTCATTCCGGGCAACAGCCAGGTCAAGTCGGTGTGAGCAAAATGCAAAGGGAACAGGATGAGGCTGTCGAAAGTGAATAATCAGTCTCGTGAGCAAGCCCAACAATCAAGGCAAAACTGCCGAAAAAACCGAGCAACAAAAAGAGACAACTCTTCCATGGGTCGGATACCCAGTTTCGGAGTGGCCTGGGCTAGACCGCACGTAGAAGCTCCATGGCACACTCTCTGGCTGGGCGGTGGGTAAAAGCCCGCAGCAGAGCAGGAGCCGGGCTGGGGCTTGCCTGGTTCTATTTTTTTTCTGGTTGATCATGGGAACATCCTAGAAAGGCGAAAGAGGGTTAAAAAAAATTGCAAAAAATAACGACATCACCAAGACTTGGCATTGCGTTAAAAGGGTCACCGTCCTCTTCTGCCTCACTCAGCCAGACTCTCTACACTACCATCTTCTCCCAAGAACACTTCTTTGTCTCTTGCTTGACTCGACAATTTCATTGTTCACATCCAACCCCTCTCTTACAACCCTCAGTGTATCTACCCCTGAACATTCGGTCCTAGAAACCACCTACGGCACACATCTCAGCTGTAGACCAGGCACCCATCACCACCACATTCTTCTCATCACACCCATCTATCACAATGATCGCCTCTCACGGACGCGGTGGCGCCGGCAACATGGCCGACACTGCTCACACTCCCAAGACAAACCCCGCCGATCTCCAGACTCCCGTCCTTAAGGGCTCTGTGGTGACCACTGGCCGTGGCGGCACTGGCAACATGGCCAAGAACAACGACCCCCGCGAGACTCGCAAGCGCCAGGACGTTGAGGCGTAAGTTTCCCCGCCCCCGACTGTTGACAACATATACTAACTCATTTTCAAGTGTCCCACGACGTCCCTCTTCTGGTGCTCAGCACTCTGGCCGCGGCGGTGCCGGCAACGTCTTCAAGGACACTGACGAGGATCTGACTCGCCGACCAAGCAACGAGGAGGCCATCGCCGAGGAGGACGAGCCCGCCAAGCCTGCTCATGCTCCCGCCACCGAGTCCCTCGCCCAAAAGGGCAAGAACTGGCTCTTTGGCAAGAAGGCTTAGAACAAAAAGAAAGCCCCCTTTGTTTTCCCACCACACATTTGAATTATTATTCTGTGGGCATCTCTTTTTTTCTCCGGGGAGGGGCGTAATCATTTTTCGAGCTCGGTGTTCTAGGCGCCTTTGACAATGGGGGGAATACATGGTCAGGCCATTTATGAGTACGGACGAATGGACAGGCATGACTGGATGAATAAACTTGACGGGAGAAAAAGCTAAGATACCACCCTGCGGGTTGCGATGAATTGGAAAGAGATGAATTTTTTCTTTTTATATCATGATGACCATTTTCTGCTATAATTACATGTGTTTTTTTGGTCTATCCCTTTTTGCTTCCTCTTGGTGTTTTGATCGTTGATACATCCGCTTACATGACTCTTTGACATCTGAGGACTCACTCATGATGCGAGGTTCCATGGTGCTTCGATATTGCGCCATATTCTCAACACAGCAAGGGCTCCCTTGCTAATCAGTTCAGTTCTTCTTGGTCAGACGATGAACCTCCTCAAAGAAGTGCTTGAGGTTGTCGGGGTTCACGCCAGGGGTGATTCCTAGTTAGCCTTGTCAGCTCCAACTCATGTTCAAGGTCGAACCGAGACATACCATGGCCGAGGTTGGCGATCCAGCCCTTGTTGCCAACCCAGAACCCGTCAACCATCTCCTGCACGGCCGTCGTGATGCCCTCCTTGGTGCCGTACAGAACTCCGGGGTCGGCGTTGCCTTGGAACACAATGTTACGGTCTCCTCGGATCTTGACGGCCTCCTTGGGGTCGTGCAGCCAGTCCATTCCCACCACGTTGTAGCCCAGGTTACACGCCGAGTCGAGTGCATACCACGCACCCTTGGGGAACACAGTCATGGGCACCTTGTCCAGACCGAGGGCCTTGAGCTTCTCGGGCAGCTTCTCCGCGATGCGCTTGAGGTAGGGCTCCGAGAACTGACGGTAGGATGCAGGGCCGAGCTCTCCCGCCCAGGAATCAAACACCATGACCAACTATACAGCATCCGTTTAGCAGCACGAAGATATGCAAGTGACTATACTCATTTCACTTACCTGGGCGCCAGCCTTGACCTGCAGGGCCAAGTGGTCCACGCAGATATCAGCAATCTTTGCCAGCAACTTCTTCGACTCCTCGGGGTATCTGTAGATCCACGTCTTGACCTGCGCAAACAGCTTGGTGCCACCACCCTCTACCATGTAGCAGAACAAAGTCCAGGGAGCGCCGCAGAAGCCGATCAGCGGCACCTGTCCCTGGAGCCTCTGGCGCGTCAGTGTCACTGCCTTGTATACGTAGTCGAGCTCGGCGGCGACATCGACGTTCTTGGCGAGAACCTGGCCGTACTGCTCGTCGTCGGGTGTCTTGAGCGGGCTCGGGAAGTGCGGGCCCTTCTTCTCAACCATCTCAACCACCATACCCATGGCCTGGGGGATCACGAGGATGTCGGAGAAGATGATGGCCGCGTCGATGAGGCCGGCATAGCGCTGAACAGGCTGCAGTGTAATCGTCGTAGCAACCTCGGGGTCGCGACAGCACTCGAAGAAGTCCCGGTTGCCCTTGGCCTCGTGATACTCGGGAAGGTAACGGCCAGCTACCAATTGAGTCAGTCAACTCCATACATGGCAATGCAACGGCGGCAGTGCATCTCTCTCTCTCACCTTGTCGCATCACCCACATGGGTGGGCGCTCAACGGTCTGGCCTAGTTCGCAACACGGCAATTCTCAGCACAAGCTCTCCCAGAGTTCTTCTTTTGCTGCCCACCCGGCGGCGTGCGCCGGATTCACAACAAGAGGGCGCGGGAAACCCACCCCATGCTGCGCGAAGCAACAGGTCGTTCTTGAGAGGCTCAAAGGAGTGTTCCATTGTCGTTGTGTATATCTTGGTGGGACGAATTGACAGACGGATCTTGGAAATACAGCAAGATATCAGGACTTCTTAAATCCAAACAGGCATTCCGAGGGACCCCGCCGAGAAACTCAGTCCCGGCTTCCGTGTGGAGGGGTTCTTTCCGGCACATACTTCCGGGGTTGGCCTGTGCATTGATTCCAAATGGAAGCTCCACCCTGGCTC
Organism: Fusarium piperis; assembly: GCA_027886205.1. Classification (NCBI taxonomy): domain Eukaryota; kingdom Fungi; phylum Ascomycota; class Sordariomycetes; order Hypocreales; family Nectriaceae; genus Fusarium; species Fusarium piperis. Next base: position 63,830 of record RZGM01000038.1, read on the forward strand.
TCTCTCGGAGAGACGGTCGGACCGACACGCTGTCATCAATCAATCAAGCAAGCAACCAAGCTCCAGCGCGTTGGATAGCTTCATCTGAGACGTAGAGTGACCAGCTGTATCAGCCTTGCCTCCATTAGCCACAGCCTCGCATACGTACGTCCAAGACGGCCAACACAATTGCCCTCTATCTACGACTCACGAAACCCAACTCGCCTCATCCCATCTGCATCCGCGACAATGTCGTCCGAACGCGAGCTCCAGATCAACCCCATCGTCCCCGAGTCTGTGATCCACAACTCCAAGGTGCGTTGTCACCTCCTGTAGCTTGACCCAAGCTTTCCATGTCATAATTAGGCATTCATCTTGCTAACCCCTTTCCTACAGGCTCTCTCCAACCTCCACAGTCTCTCTGCCTCCCTTTTCGGCGTGAGTGCTGGCATCCTTGGCCTCGAATCATACTACGGCTTCCTCATCTACTTCGTCTTCTCCCTCATCACCACTCTCCTCTTTTACTTCCTCAAGGTCGCACCCGAGTCCATCCCCAAGGGCCACGCTCCCCTCGACCCATCCCGATTCTACCGCGGCTTCTTTGACTTTTGGATCAGCGGCATGTTCAACGGTATTTCCGGCTTCGTCTTGACATGGACGTTATTCTATGGTTTGGTCCGAGCCTAGGACCGTTCCGTTATGGAGTTGAGCATATACATGGCGTATTAGGAGTTATAATGAGAAACTTTTGAGCAAATGATGCTGGACTACCCTCCATCGAATAAATGACATTGCGTGTTAGCAGCTACCTAATCAAGAACAAAACATACTAGAATACAAACGCTGAGAACAGTAATACTAACTAAACAACTTCGCTCAAGAACTTAATCAACGATCTCGACAACCTTGCCCACAAAACCCTCAAGCCCAGACTTATCCTGAGATCCACCCTCCATCAATATCACACGCGACCCCATCTCGATCCATTCTCTGTGATTCAACAGTTCCAAGGCAACCTCGGTACCACCCGTCGACCGGTCAGATTCTGTCTTGTTATTCTCAGGTTCAACATCTTCATTGAGGTTGAAAATGTCCTCCATGTCGTCTGTGGCCACGTTGCCAGCTTCCCAGTCTTTATCCTGGCGAGTCACTCGACGGATACGTGCAACGGTCCTGATGCTCGCAATGTAGATGTTCACAAACGAGCCAACGGCTAGCATCCGAGCGTCTGGGTCACTGAAGACTGCTGTAAATCCGCTTGCCGCTTGAAGCTTCAGCCCAGTGTCTGCCATGTGCTTGGATGGGATTGCTAGAATCATGCCGCGACGGATGCGAGGAACCTCGGCCGGTGAGCAAGACCCAGTGTTGCCGTTCAGGTGTCCATTCGACAATGAATGAATCACGAGTCCAATCGAACCGGCTTGTCCGGCCTCAAGGGTCAAAACTGGCAATCGAAGGTTGCGGATGCTCACGATCTGCGCATCATGCCACTCTCCAGCAATGGCTGATGCGGAAACGGCATTCTTCATGGCGATGCGTGCCAGCTCTGCCGAAGATGGATGCGAAATTGATAGTCCATAGCTACCAGGCGACGGTCTATCCTCCGGAGTTGAACCACGAGGGTCGTCCTCTTCAGATGGGAACGGTCCAATGACGATCTTGTCCCCAACAGAGAGCCGACCAAATCTAAGGTGCCCAGAGACCACAATGCCTGGCTCGGGTTGCTTTCCAGAACTTCTGGCCAACACGCTATAAGCAGCTGGCAACGTGAAGGTGTCGTCAATGTGGAAGAGGCACTTGGGCTGCTCTGGGTTCAACACCATGCCAACAAAGTCACGAGCCGTAGGAGCAGGCGGCAGAGGTAGGTTTTCCAGTAGAGCATGCATGAGACCAATGCCGCTCCCTTTGACTGCGCTTGTAAGCACAATTGGAATAATCTCGGTGTGTTTCCCACTCTCCGAGATACCTTTCAACGCCTCCTTGACCTTGTTGTGATCTTCTTCAGGGACGCTCTCCAACTCTCGATGCTGCTTCTGGTCGGGTGGCAAGATTTTGGGCACACGCCCGACCTCCTTGATGGCAGTTAGAACCTTGGTCATGGTCCTCGCCAGGCTTGTTTTGGAAGCAAGGTCCATCTTGGTGATAACAACGGCCATGGGAACACCAAGTTTGAGAGACAGGGTCAGATGGGCTTTGACTAGGTCAACGCCTGCAGCTGCAGCCCCAAGGACATCTTGCGCCGAAGACGTCGCGCCAGGGCTCTTGGAAGCCGACTCCGTGTCATCTGCAGCAAGACAGAGAATGATCCAATGCGGCGCCCAGTTCATGAGACCGCGGAGGACTATGCGACGATACCTTGGGTGGCCGGCCGAATCAGAAACAAAGACGAGGCGGCCGTTCTCGGAGCAGTCGTGAATATCAACCCACGACTCAATGTTCCCATGCGCATAGTTGAGGATGGAATGGTCCTTGTACCCGATGAGCTCCTGTGCTATGGAGCTGGTCAGTCCAGAGACAACTTCATGCCTATGCTTAAGCAAACTAAGACGACTCTTTCCACGGCCGTTATCGAGAGTCCCGGTTGAAAGTGTGCCCAACAAGCTTGATTTGCCAGATGTCGTAGGACCAGTGAATGTGACCCTTAGCTGAGGTGTAGTTGAGCTGCCGCGGCTGGGGACAGTGAGGGCCTCCCCTGTTGATCTCCCTGACTGGGAAGTCGAAGAGTCATCTCCATCGACAAAACCAAAGTTTGGCATGACGAGTGCCTCAGCAACCCACAACTTGCCACTTCGAGTGACAGTGGCAGGGTCAGTTGCGGAGTTGTCAACCAGCTCTACTGACTCGTCCCATTCACAATCTCCTACAATGACCATGCGGACAACCTCAACAGAGCATCCCAAGCTCGCGGCCATGACTCTCAGGGTTGTGATGCTTTCGTCCATCTCATCTTTCGTAAGTCCAATGAGAGTACCGTCATCAGCAACGCCAATTTCGTACAGGGCACCCCTTGATTCCTCAAGCCCTGGAATGAGGCTATTCAGCTTCACGGGAGCAGTAAGGTCGACATTGTCATCTGGTAGCCTTGGAAGGGCCAGTTCCTTGGAGCTCGATGCATGATACGGAGAGGACTGCTGCAGCCTCCATAGGAGTTGGGTTGTCAGATGCTGAAGTCTCTCCTGCCGGGGCTGGCTTGAGGCAGCCGGAGATGGTGTCGATGGCTTCACAGTCCGGGGGTTGCGAGACTGGCCAGCCGTGCTCATAGTCTTGAATATTCTTCGAGGTCTAAGAAGCAGGTGAAGCTTGTACTCAGTTGGCCCCTCTTGGGGCTCTGCTTCCAGTTTGGTGACTCCATACTCAGACAGCAAGCCCGGCTGAACGTCCTGAGTTGAACCAGGGGTCGTTGATCCCAGACTATTCTCGTTGTCCTCCTTCCCGGGATCGTTTGGGAGTAGCCAGGGGGATGAGACCCTTGGAGGGTCCGGGTCGTAAGTGAACACGGAGGCCATGGCCGCAACTGAGTGGGTAGGAAAGGCTCAGGGGTAGAGTGAAAATAGGGACAGATAAGTTCAAGATATTGATATTGAGGTACGCTGTAAGAGCAACGGCTGAAGGGCGAGATATCCAGTAACGTATAAAGAGATGCTGTACTGTATTCGGACTATCATCTTGTTGGCTCCTTAGGAGGTATATCGATGTGTGAAGAGGCGGCCGTGATGGATGCGTTGATCACGACTCCAAAGATAGTTGGAGGGACGTGGTCAGTTGCCAGGTCAGAAGGAAAGCATGACGCCGACTGAGAATGCTGAAGAAGAGGTTGGAAGGTACGGCTCAAGCAAAGTCACGGTGTTAAGTGTCGAATTCGAAAAAAATATCCAAAGGTTACGTCGCGACCTTGCATGTTAATGTAGGAAATTCTATCGATTTCTCAGCTGGCCGAGCGAGTCGGAAGGAAGCGAGTCAGAGGTGACGCATCGGCCAGGCAGCCAATCACAAGAGCTTCGCAAGAACCTGGGGTGCCGTGATTGCCTCAATGGTCCTTCATCACTGGGAACTTTCAGAAGGCTCCCGGGTGGGTCTTCAGCGGGCCCTCAGTGGATTCAGCCACTGCCGAACGACTGAGGGGCTGACAGGAGCTGGGTGTTTTCAAACTCCTTCCATTTTCGCAGCGTTGGCACGTGATATCATTTCGTTAATAGAGTTTGCAATTCAAGCCATTGAGTGTCGTTCGATTGGTAAATGATATACAAGCGGTGCAAATGCCTGGGAGTATCCGTGGTAGAAGACCTATTCATATTGAGCTTCTCTTGAGCTTTCTGGTGGTATTTCTGCAGCCCGGACTCTTGCATAAGTTGACTCCCCCGCAATAAACCTCGATTATCCAAAGTACCTTTTGTCTGAATTCTAGGTACAAGTAGCTTCGTAGGGTCTAACAAGGAAGCAACATGTTTAAACAGCTTTCATTTTCCCTCTAATTCTTCTATTCCAACATCTATGCGCTCATCAACCTCACGCAGAGGAATGCATATCCACTCCCCCTCCATAGGTAGGTGAAACCGTGTCGGAACTGTCTCGTCTCATACCAACTCCAGGATGAGAACGCCTCGGCTCGGTTTTTCACTTTCTATTAAGCCATCCAATAAATCGAAATGGCTTACCCGAGCTGAATCCAAAGTCCTTTCCTGTCAGCCTGACTGGGCCAGAACTGCGATAAAAATACCACCCTCAAGCTGACTGGCATACGTGGGCGCCGCCACTGGCTGACGCAGTGAAAGCGCTGAGCCACCCTCTTTGGTCGGCCACTCGCGAGCCTGAATCATGTCGACTAGTGTGCAAAATATCAGTCTAGAATCTTGAGGGCAAGTTCCTTGCCAGGAGGCCTAAACATTCTGAGAAAAGCCACGAGAAGATGAGTGCCCGCATGGAATTAAGGATCCATAAACTGCATGGAGGTGTGCCAGGTTGCGGCTGTAGGACCAGGGGGCCGGAATTGAAGGGTCCATCCATCTAGGTTCCATTTTAACGGTGGCTTCCATCTCGCTTTCGGGCGCCTACTAACGCACAAGCTGTGGCCAGGCCAGCCTGTAACTTGAAGCCTGCTGGCATGCTGAATCCCGTCACTGCAGGCCTGGGACGCCTGACTGGCGCCTGATCCATCCCCGAAACGAAAGGCCGCGCCGCTAACAAGTACATGCATGACAACCTGGAACCCAGGGAAGGCCTATTTGTACCAGCCCGAGTGGAGGGGGACACCGCCCGCCAGGCCAGGTCCGCTCTCCCGTCCATCGGTCAGTCCTCTCATAAGGTAGCGCTGCCATCCATCTCCTCCTTTCAGCCCTTCACTGTCCTTTTGATCTCCCCTTTTCAACAAACATACGGTATCTCTTTCGATCAACAAATCAATCACGATCCATATTCGCCCATTTCTCACCACCCCGCCATGAAGAAGTTCGGCTTTGGAAAGAAGGGCGATGACGGCGACGACGCCAACCGCCATGCCCTCTTCAGTCGCAAGAAGTCGTCTCAGTCCGTCTCCTCCAACTCTTCCAACCCCTACGCCAAGCAAGGAGGCAAAGATCCCTACGCCGACGAAGCGAAATATGCCAACATGACTCCTTACCAACAAGCCCGCGCGGGCCTTGGTGGCCCCGGCGGCCCCAGCCCTGCCCCTCAGGCTCCCAACCCCTACGGTGCTCCTTCGCCCGGGCCCGGAGGCTCCAACCCGCAACCCCCGAGCGGCTACGGTGCGGATCGATATGGATCTGGTGGTGGTTACGGCGGAAACCGATATGGCGATGCGCCCAGCCAGAACCGATACAACAGTCCTGCCCCAGCCGCTGCTGCTAGAGGCCCTGGTGGCTATGGTGGGTTTGGTCCCAGCGAGCCTGACGACAACCGCGACGCTCTTTTCGCCGGTGCCCAGGAGCGCCAGGCTCAGAAGCAGACGCCTGCCCAAGACGGAGCTTATGGGCAGTCAGGAGCAGACGGTGGTTCATATGGCGGCTATGGGGAGGAGCGCCAGTTGACCGCCGAGGAACAGGAGGAGGCAGAGTACCAGGCTATCCTGCAAGAGAAGCGACAGCTTCAGCAGGAGAGTGCTTCGTCCGTCAACCGCTCAGTCCAGATGGCTCGACAGGCGAACGAGGTCGGCCGCGCTACACTAGCTCGCCTTGGTGCTCAGGGTGAACGATTGAACAACACAGAGAAGCATCTCGACCTTGCTGCCAACCAGAACAAGATTGCCCAGGACCGGGCTTCCGAGCTCAAGACTTTGAACGGAAGCATGTTTGCTGTCCATGTCAGCAACCCGTTCACGTCCAAGCAGCGCCAATTGAAGGCCGATGAGGAGGTCATGTCACGTCACCGTTCTGAGCGAGACGCCCGAGAAGCCACACGTCGTGACGGTTTCCAAGCCAACCAGCGCATGGAGTCCAACTTCAAGGAAGTAGGCGCTGCGGGCCGAGCACGAGGACCAGCCCGCAAGAAGGATTATGGAAAGTTCAACCTCGACGACGAGGAGGGTGCAGATGAGCTTGAAGACCAGATCGACGACGGCATCAACGAGCTGGAAAGCCAAGTGTCGATGATGAATATGGTTGGAAGAGCCATTGGCAAGGAGGTTGATGCGCAGAACAAGCAGATCGATCGTATTATGAACAAGGCAAGTTGCTTTCTCTCACACATCACTTGCGAAACCAGATCTAACCTCACAAATAGAGCGATGCTGTGGATGACGCCACAAGGATGAACAGAGAGCGCTTGGCCCGCATCAAGTAAAGGGCTACCAATACTGCTCACGATAGAAATGGTTTTTAGAGACGCGGAGGACGGGCACGACTCGACTTAATGTGCCCATTGTGGTGGGTTTTATCTGGGCTATTGGGCGAACTACAGAGTTGATACAGTCAAGACGTGCACTTTGGCACACGTTCAGACGATAAGAAAACAGACTCTGGGCCAGCTTTAAGAACGAATTTGCAATAAAACCGAAGGATCTTGGGCTTTGACTTGTCTCGGGGCTGGCGTCTGGTTTGCCAACCCACCAGGTTCCATGGGCAGTCATTCCAATGGAAGTAGGCTGAAGGAGGAGGGTGAATGGAAAGTTTCTGGCGGCCTTTTGCGGCCAGTTATTGGCAGTTTTCAAGTTGCATCACGATTTAGAGAGCATGTGTTTTGTACTTTGACGAATAAATGAGGCGCATGGGATTCTCCGTTTACTGAAGCCATCAAGAGACCGGGCACATCCAGGCAACGCATAAGGAAGCTCGTTTTTGTGCCGTTTACTGCGCAAATAATGCAGAAATGAAGATCATTCAAGTTCTTAGACCTATCAAGACCTGCCTATTTCCTGTTAAAGTGTAGAACGCCCTCCAATTCTGAAGAGAGAACGAAGTGGACGTGACGGCCTTGTAGTGGTGCACAGTGTCGTTGGCTTTACACTGTGCCAGGGTCTCTCTCATCAAGTGCAACTAAAAATTTCCCAACTCAAAGACAAACAACAAGGTGCACTCCGAAAACACACCACCAACTGGCAGAATGACATCAGAAAACACGTCGGCGCGCCCAGCCAAGAGGAGAAAGACCAAGACTGATCCAAATGCTGTCACTATAGGAGGAAAAGCCATTTCTCTCGAAGGATATCTCACAGCGCCAGCCCCAAAGCCAGCCAAGATCACACCCCCAACTTCAACCTCAACCTCAACACCAGAAGATTCAACTCTCAAGACGGCAAACAACACCGAATCCGCTAACAACAAGGACGACAAGTTTTCCAAGCCTAAGAAGCATTTCAAGGATCGCAACAATGACAAGTTTCGAGGCCGAGAAGATCAAGGCCTGCTCAAGACCCGCAAAGAGCTTCCTATCTGGCAGTATCGCGAGGAGATCCAAAAAGCCCTACGAAAATCAGGCAGCGACGTGCTTGTACTAGTGGGTGAGACAGGTTCGGGTAAAAGTACACAGGTTCCTCAGTTCCTCTTCCAGGAGTCCTGGTGCAAGCGTCAGAAGGTCAAGCTCCTAGGCTCCGACGACGAAATCTCGGTGGGAGGCATGATTGCCATCACGCAGCCTCGACGAGTCGCGGCGACAACCTTGGCTCATCGAGTGTCCCAGGAAGCCGGCACGCCCTTGGGTAAAGGAAGGCCAGACGGCCTAGTGGGTTATTCGGTTCGATTCGATCATCAGGTTCCGAAAGGCTCCCGAATCAAGTTCCTGACGGAAGGAATGCTGCTCCAGGAACTTCTGCGCGACCCCAATCTTCGGAGCTACAGCGCCATTGTTGTTGATGAAATTCACGAGCGAAGCTTGGATGTCGATCTTCTCGTGGGATTTCTAAAACAAATCCTTTCTGGGGACCTATCAGGCCGTGGTGGCATTCCTCTGAAGGTGGTCATCATGAGTGCAACAGCAGATGTGGAGGGTATCCAGGAGTTCTTCAAGGATATTCGACCCAAGATCCAGGACACAAATCCTCTCCAGGTTCTCAAGATCAAAGGACGGCAGTACCCAGTCGAGGTCACCCACGAGCCACGACCGGTGGCCGACCTTCAGGACGCTCTTCTCAAAACCGTGTTCAAGATTCATCTCCAGGAGCAACTCCCTGGAGATATCCTCGCTTTCTTGACAGGACAAGAAGAGATCGAGTCGGCCCAGAAACTGATCGAGGAATACGCGGGCACATTGGCGTCCAACGTCCCCAAGATCAAGGTATTTCCTCTCTACGGCCAGCTGTCCATGGATGCCCAGCGCGAGGCCTTCTTGCCCGTCAAAGCGTCCTTCACCCGAAAGATTGTTCTGGCGACAAATATTGCTGAGACCTCAGTTACTGTGCCCGGAGTCAGATATGTGGTGGACTGCGGCAAAGCCAAGGTGAAGCAGTATCGAGCACGACTAGGCATGGAGTCTCTTCTCGCCAAGCCAATCTCCAAATCATCCGCTGTGCAGCGAACTGGTCGAGCAGGCCGTGAAGGCCCAGGAAAGTCTTTCCGGCTGTATACAGAGGAGGCTTTCAAGACGCTCCAAGAGTCGGATCTCCCCGAGATTCTCCGGAATGATGTTCTTGGAGCCGTGTTGACCATGAAAGCACGAGGTATCCAGGATGTCCTCGCATTCCCTCTCATGGACCCCCCCGAAACTGAGGCCATCGAGAAGGCCTTGGTTCATCTACACTTCCTTGGAGCATTGAACGACGATGGAACCATCACGAGCGTTGGTGAAACCATGGCTCGCTTCCCTATCTCGGCCCCAATGGGAGCGGTTCTTCTCGCTGCTGCAAAGCCCGAGTTTGACTGCGTTGTTGAAGCTATCGATATCATATCATGCATCACCTCCGGAGAAGACATCTTCCTCAGCGTGCAATCTGAAGAAGCCCAGGAGGAGGTGGAGGCATCGAGGAAAGAGCTTCAACGCCGCGAGGGAGACATCATCACGTATCTTACGACAATGCAGCAGTACACAGCAGAGAACGCAGACAGAGTGAACTGGTGCAAGCAGCGAAAGATCAACATGCGCAACATGAGACAGGCCTTGAACATTCGAAGGCAGCTCCGTGGCATGTGCCTCAGGGAGAAACTTCTGGATGAAGCTCCGCCACAGGATCCCCAGCCCTTTGTCCCCATTTCTCCAGAGCGGGCTGAGCAGGTGCTCAAGTGTTTTCTCCGAGGGTTTGCTTTAAAGACGGCAATGTTGGCACCAGATGGCAGCTTCGTCACCGTTCACGGTAAACATGTTGTCGCTATCCATCCCGCGAGTGTGCTGCATGGACAGAAAAAGGAGGCCATCATGTTTCTTGAGCACGTATATACCAACAAGAACTATGCAAAGAAGGTCAGCGCCATCCAGGCAACCTGGATTGCGGAGGCGTTGGAGAGTAAATAGATGGATGATATACCAAGGTAGAGAGATATGCTAGAGGGTTAATAGATGTACAATGGTTCTTGTCTAGATCGGATGCAATGCAATAGATGTCTATGAATCTGACTCGCCGCCCTCCTTGGACCTCTTCTGAATTGCCTGCATCAACTCGTACAGCTGGTGTATTTGCTCATCTATAGCACAATGTCAGCGTCGAATCGTTGACGATGCGTCATGAGACTTACCGCTCATCTTTGCGAGCTTCTGCTCATCCAACTTATCACCCACCCACGAGTCACCCTCAATCTTTTGCGCATACAGCTGCCATTCTGTCAAGAAGCCAATCTACAACAGTATTAGTCAAGGTGCCCAATCGATTGGAAGCTTAATAATGTGTTGGTTTTACCAGATGGGCTGGGTTGTCCACCTTCCGGTGCGCCCTGAACTCGGCCTTGATGTACTCATCACCGAGAACCCTCATCTCAGCCGGTAGGTACTTGCGGTGGGCACGGAGGAGACGGCGGTAGAGGTGGATGGGAGGAAGCAGGGCCATTGGATTCGGCCTCAGCCCACGCTGGGTGTTGGCAGCAGATGCCAGCCTCAAGACTGACGGACGCATTGTGGCTTGGGTCTTAGTGTATGTATAAGAGATCAGACACACGAATTGGTTCCAGAAACTTATATTTGGAGGTTGCTTAAGGATGTTGTTGGCCTCCAACCAACGAGTCAAGAATTGCGACGAAGTTCAAGATGGCAACATTGAGAGATTCTCAAGCACAGTGCCCGGTTCGTCCAAACGCCGAATTTTCTGCCCCACTACACAGTGCACACACTCACAACCTTTTTCCTGCCTGTCAAGTGAAGCAGCCCTCAAAATTCAACCACAGTCGACGCCCCCATCATGTCCTTTTCCTTTGGCTTCGCCGGCGACGACATCTCGGATGATGAGATGGCACCCGTTGTCCCCAAGCCAGTCTCGGCTCCGACTGCCAGCGCATTCCCCGTCCCAGGAAAACCTCAACTCCCGCCAACTCACCACCAGCTCGCGGATCTGCTGGCTCAGCTTCCTTCCAAGATCGCGTACGGCTTACTAGACGTAACGCTAGATGATGGAACCACGATCCAGCTGCCGCGGAGAGAGCTGTGGGATGTCAGGGTGCAGCTGATGGCTGAGGAGGAGGATGTCGCGGGTGCGCAGTCGGAGGGCTTGGGCAACCATGATGTGAAGACGGGCGTCTATGAGGGCGGCTTCAAGAGCTGGGAAAGTAGTGTTGACCTCATCAAGGTCTTGGCGGCCAAGAAGGCCATCTCGACGTTGGAGCAGATGCCCTTGCGCGTGATGGAGGTATGTCTGAGTTGAGAGGCGAATTACATGATCGCTAACGACACTACACAGCTAGGATGCGGTACCGCGTTGCCATCGCTGGCCCTCTTCCAATGGACTATGGCTTCCAAGTCAGAAAAGAAGCCACTGTCTCTCATTCTGGCAGACTACAACCCCTCAGTCCTCCAGCTCGTCACCCTTCCCAACTTTATCCTCTCCTGGGCACTCAACAACACACAGCTCCCAGCTCTCCAAGAAGCCTTCACGATCGAGGGTGAGGTTGAGCTTGGCCCTGAAGTCCTCGCAGCATTCCAGCAGTCCCTCCTCGAGTCGAATGTGACTCTATCCTTCATCTCAGGAGCTTGGTCACAGGGGTTTGTAGACCTTATCTACGCCCTGCCCACGAGCAACACCCAGCCCAGTAGTACACTTATCCTTGGCGCGGAAACAATCTACTCTCCCTTCGCCCTTCAAGCATTTCTTGAGACTATTTTTGTCATCCTCGAAAAGGAGCGGGGCACTGCTGGTAGCCAAGCTGGTGCATTTGTTGCTGCCAAGCGACTTTACTTTGGCGTTGGTGGCTCGCTGGACGACTTTGTTGACAAGGCTCGAGAGAAGGGGGCTCAAGTAGATCAACTCAGAGAGGAAACAGAAGGCGTAAGGCGTGGTGTCGTCGAGTGTGTTCTTGGGCCTTCATAGGACAAATCGAGTTTCAACATATGAATGAGGTTGGTTTGCCGAGTTGAAAAGCGAAGCATAAGTGTATTGATATCCCAGCTCAAGAGTCGTGCTACTCGAACCAATGTTGGGGGTATAACCGTCTCCGAAACGCCAAAGCCGAGGCATCCAATTTTCCCCAAGACAACGCCAGCCAGGACAATTCAAGCACCCAATCATCTTCTCCATCCTCACCTTTCCCAGCGGTCGCGCCGCCTACTTGCTCTTCTTCTGGAACTTTTCGGTACATACTGGACAGTACCATGTCCCGTTAGGCTCACTCTTCAGTCCAACGCAGGACCAGTGAAACCATTCGTAAGGACAGTTGTCGTTGTCACAAGCAACCATGTCACCATAGCTCACGTTATGGCACAGGCAATACTTTTTGTCGTCGCCACCCTCCTCGTCATCATCGTCCGCGTCGCCCAGTACTTCGTCTCCATCTCCGTCCTTACCATCGATAACAGGCGTCCCCCTCGATCGACCATCTGCGCCATCCTCGTCATCTCCACTCCCACTATCAACATCGGACAACTCGCTATCAACAGTCGGCGCAGGCGAATTCCTACTCGACACCTTCTTAACCCGGGACAGTGATGATTTGTTCGCGATCTTCTTTCGGCCACCCGCCGTAGGTGTACCCCGACGAGCACTCGCTGTTCCTGCCGACTTGACCGAACTAGCCCTTGGGCCTGCACTCCCAGCTCTAGCAAGAGCCGCAGGCCCACCAGCAACACCACCCTTCGGGGTCCCCGGTCCCAGTGAAGAATGTCTTGCTAGCCCGCTTGACGTGACTGGTATACTTCCCAACGAAGGGTTAATCCTAGGGCCGCGCTTGGTCGCAGGTCCTGCCGAGCCTTCTCTTTGTCTGTTCAATATCATGCTGGCAGCTGGGGTAGCTGGCGCAGATGCAGCATGCTGCTGAGCCTGTGCGTGTCGTACGTTGGGGTGGTTCGGAAGTCGGGCAAGTGTGGGGTTGGACGACGTCTGCGCAGCGGTAAGAGGAGTGGCAGGGCCAGTCGCCGCCATATGGCTCGCAGGGTTGATGGCGCGGATCGAAGGAGCTGTGTGGTTCGCGGCGCTGGGTCGAAGCAGCGAGGGCACTTCGTCGGGATCGGTAAAGCCAGGCTCAGCTCGATCATACAGGAGTTTGATCTGCGCATCCAAGCTTCGAAGGTGCTTGTCCATTATGAGTTGCATCTTTTGGTGCAGGGCGATCTTTTCCTGCGACAGTTGATCGGCTCGCGCATAGTTCTCGCGGACTTGGGCGCGGAGGAGTTCCTCCTTAGGGTTGGGCTCATGGCTCCCGTTCGTCTTGATCCATTTCTGTATCTTCCCGTCGCGGTCCTCGATGACGCGAATGCATTCATTGTACTGGCGGTCCTTGTCGGCGATCTCCTCCTGGATGAAACGAATCTCTTCGGGGAGGTTCTGGACACGATTGATCCAGTCGTCGAGGATCAAGCCGGGATCGAGGGGCTCGGCTTGAGGCATCCTCTTGACGAAGTCGATCGACAAGTCGTCTCTAGGCATGATTGTTAACGATGGGGGAGCCCCGCAACAAAAGCTGTTGGAAGAAAGCGATGACGTCGAAGCCTCACAGACCCCATGCGATGTGCCAAAGCGATGTAGCACGAGGAGAGATGCAGGCAAAGAGAAACAGAACGGACAGGCAGGCCTTTGATGGTTGGTCAGGCGAGACAAGGGCAAGCAGGGACCGAAGAAAGAAGTGGTCCCAGAGGGGTCAAACGCCAGACGGCAGACGGAGCGAGGAGCAGGGGGAGGGAGTGGTTGTCACGAGCAACGCGCAACACAGTGATAGGCTCGCTTTGATTCAGAGAAGGCGCTGAGAGCAAATCGACATGAATGACTCGGCTCGGCTCACCTCGGTACCCGCTGGCTCCTGCTTTGGTGCACGAACGAAGTCTTGTTCTCCAGGGAGTTGATGCGGGTGTGCTCTTGCAATCGCGATACTCCGATAGATGGCGAACAGCGACCACGGACGTGTACTCTTTGATGGATTCTCTGCGCGCGATGTCGCGATTAGTGGAGGCGCGATGAAGGTTTTGGAGAGTAGGTAGGTAGGTAGCGGAAGAAAAGTCGAGCCGGGGACCTGTGACGTTGATCAGCCTCGGCGCGCCACTTTTCGACGCCACAGCTAAATCTTGACTTCAAGTCGCTAGCCCTAATCAGGATTAGGCTTGTCCAATGCACGCTAAAGATGGGAGAAGCTGCAGGTTGGTTCCTGACGATTTCAGACCAGAGAAAGTATTTCAAAGTCTCTACTGCACCAAAAAAGGTGATGCTCCTATGGATCCTCCCCTTAAGGTACCTAGGTCTACTTTCTTTCGCAGACCAGATCCAGCCGTCGCCTTCCTGCACGCACTCTTTCCCATTTTCGAGTCTCAGCATTTGAGGCGAGCCAACTTACCAAATACACCAACCTCCCACAAACTTTACGACAGATCTTCACAAAGCATCGCCCTTCGAGAGATCATCATCCCCCGCTCACACATTTCATAACAGCTTTTAATCTCATCTTCTATCGCCGAGCCGGGCAGGAGCCGGAAGCGCGGGTGTTGCGGACCTGCTTACTCATTCACTCGACGACCCGTCGCGCCACGCAAGAGCATCTGAGATATCGACAACGCAACCGTCCTTTTCGCCATCATGGACATAGACTCTTACAGATACCGGGTCCCCAAACCCAACTACCTACCCCATATTCCAGATGATGACCGTGACAACAACATCGTTGAGGAGTACACACCCCTCGGACTGGCGAGCGAGATGGACAACGCCAAGTTCTACAACAAGTGCAAACGCCTCGCCGAAGAATCAGGCATCACCCGGCCAAAGGGCTACAAGGTGTCATTCCACTGCAACCCAGACATAGAGAGTCATCACTTTGGAGTTACACATCCCATGAAGCCCTGGCGTTTAACGCTGTCCAAGAGCCTGATCTATTCTTACGGCATGTCATTCGCCATGGATAACTACATCGCTCGAGCAGCCACTTACGAGGAGCTGGCCGACTTCCACTCGACGGATTACCTCGACTTTCTCGGCACAGTCCTGCCCGAGCCGGTACCTCGCGACCTTGAGAATCAAGGTGTCGACCTCAAGTTCAACCTCGGCGGGTCTGACTGTCCACTCTTTGACGGTCTATTCAACTACTGTTCCCTTTCAGCTGGTGGTTCTCTGGATGCTGCCAGGAAGATCTGCAATGGGCAGTCCGACATTGCTATTTCCTGGGGTGGTGGACTGCATCACGCCAAGAAGTCTGAAGCATCTGGCTTTTGCTACATCAACGACATTGTGCTGGCGGTCCTCCAGCTCCTACGATATTACCCCCGGGTCCTTTACATCGACATTGACGTACACCATGGCGACGGTGTCGAGGAGGCTTTCTTCTCAACTGACCGTGTCATGACCGTCTCTTTCCACAAGTACGACCCGCAAAACTTCTTCCCGGGTACTGGAGCCCTCGATGACAATGGTCCTAAGAGTGAACATAATCCAGGCGCTCATCACGCTTTCAACGTACCATTGATGGACGGTATCACGGATGAGCAGTATGATAACCTGTTCAACACTGTCATCGGCAAAATTGTGGAGAAGTTCCGCCCTGGAGCCATTGCCTTGCAATGTGGTGCCGACTCTCTGGCAGGTGATCGCCTTGGTCGCTTCAACCTCCAAGTTCAAGGTCACGGTGCCTGTGTCAAATTCTGCAAGGAGATGCGCATCCCCATGATTCTCTTTGGCGGCGGTGGATACACTCCTCGGAATGTAGCCAGGGCATGGACCTACGAGACTAGTATTGCCACCAACTGCGATGACAAGATCAGTTCCATCTTACCAGAGCATGCCCCATGGCGTGACCACTTCCGGCAAGACACTCTCTTCCCGACACTGGAGCAGATTCTTGGAGAGCCACGACAAAATCGGAATTCCCAGAAACGTCTGACGGAGATTGTTCAACACATTACAGAACAGCTCCGCTTTGTGCAGGCAGCGCCGAGTGTTCAGTTCCAATCCATACCACCTGATCTAGGTGCCATTAGAGATGAAGTTGAGGAGCGCCTCAAGGAGGAGAACGAGGAGAGACGAGATGAAGTCCGCAGGGCGCGAGAAGCTGCTGTGGGGACAGCAATGGAACTTTAGAAGTGAGGACGACTTGATCCATGCCCTTGGGTCCGTCCTCGCCGAGAAGTCATGGTCCTATAGGGCTAGAGTGGGCCTGAGTCCCTGTCAATCAAAAACGTGCCGTTGCGACGCCTCATATAAAACGGAATCATGGATCCACCTGCACCGCCCGCTTCGGGGAGCCGAGAAGGATTTGAGAAGGCTATCATCACCCGAGTACTATGCCCTATACAGACGGTACGAAACCTCACCCTCGTGGTTTCCTGAATCCCACGGTCCTAGGTCGGTTCCGAGATGTCCGAGTTGCGGGAGGTCGGCTCCCTCTCCCAGGTCTATGATCCCAACTATCAAGCCCAGCTGTTGGGGATCAACTGCAGAGGCCAAGCCTTTACGTTATGTGCATGGCATTACGCAGGACGAGTGCTTGGTCATGAACCCTTGCTAATGTTTCATCCTAACAGAGGAGACCATTCTAAAATCGTCTAGCCACCTTACACGGCTTACACTGCTTACAGGTTTGATGAGCTAGGTTAGGCATTGACAGGATCAACTCGTTCGCCAAAGTGGCTCATACCGGTCGTTCGGAAGTCGATATAATGAAGCCGGAGCCCAGGGGAACTAGTTGGGTAGTTGAATTGATCACCGGCCAAGAGTCAACCTTGGATTCCCTATCACGTTCCCGCTTCTGAGAAGAGCTGTCTCAAGCTTCAACTACTATCTCATTGTTCTGTGGACAACTGCTACCTCTATACTATTCATCTCCTTGACACTCATCCTTATCCCTTATCCACAACCATGGTGGCCTTCAGCCGTATTGCTGTTACCACCCTCGCCCTTGGCGGTTCCGTAAGCGCTCGTCGTAGAGGCGAATGTCCTGCTGCTGACGCTGTCAAGACCGCAGAAGCGAAGCCTGCCGCGACAGTGAAGGCTACTGGGCTCTCCGACTTCAAGCCAGGTGTGCAGTGGGAGATCTGTATCCATCACCCCGTCCAGCATGGTAGTGCTGCGGACTTGATCCCAGCCAAAGCCAAGGTCTGGGACATCGACATGGACCATGCCCGCGAGTTCCCCAACATGATTCCCATGCTGAAGGTAAGCAGACTTGCTGCAGGATGGTGGTGTGGATGAGCCGTATACTGACCCGGCGGCCTAACAGAGCGCTGGCAAATTCGTTATTTGCTACTTCAACGCCGGAGCCCTTCAGGATTGGGATGACGACAAGAGCAAGTTCCCCAAGGAGGTCATCGGCCACTCCTTGTCCTACCCCTATGACGGTCAAGAATGGTATCTCGACATCCGGGACTCACGTGTCCTCAAGCTCCAAAAGGCACGGCTCGACATTGCTGCCAAGGTAGGCTGCGATGCCGTCGACCCAGACAACGTCGACGCCTGGCAGCAAGATGACGAGGACCCCACCGGCTTCAAGCTCAAGTCCTCCGACTACACCAACTACCTCAAGAACCTCGCCAAGTACGCCCACTCGATCAAGACCAAGGACGGCCAGCCCCTCCTCGTCGGTCAAAAAAACGCCCCCGAGATTGCGAAAGACCTCGTCTCGACTCTTGACTTTGCCGTGCTTGAGTCCTGCCGTGGCAACAGCGATCCCAACGAAGAGAGCTGGCCCTTTTGCGATGACTTCCAGACTTATATCGACGCCGGCAAGCCCGTGCTCCAGATCGAGTATCCCCCTTCAGTGGAGAAGACGGGCAAGCTCAGCACTTCGGATAGCAAGTACTACTGTACTGCCGAGGAGGAGGACAAGGGCTTCAGCAAGATCATCAAGTGGGCTTCTGCTCAGCTTGACGGCTGGAGTCAGTACTGCGGCGAGAAGCCCTTCCGTACTCCTGCGGCCCAGTATAAATAAACATACACGGAAGCTCAAAACATTCTCCCTTGAAAGGCTTGAAAAGGGCTGTTGAACCTTGGACGTTCTGGGTATTCCTTTTGGACATTGTACATAGCCCCGTCTCGACCTCGACACCATCAGCCCTTTCACGAGTTCACTTCTATTATCATGCAAATATTTACAACTGCGATGGCAGATTCAGATCTTCAGTTAATCTGGAAGTACATAATCATTTATATATCATATCCTAAGGAGCTAAACGATATTATCATACGCGATAGTGACCTAAGTCCCGAGAAGCAGCATCGTGAAAGACAATAATAAAGTCCCCGCATTCTCCGTATTATTGTCTCCGTCTCCCCCGTGCCTATTTCCCCATAGTCCCCTTATTCTTCTTCATCCCTAAAGTCTTTTTATACTAAATAGACAAGACGGCTCTTGTGGTTCTCAAGAGTGCGTTGAGCCAATTGATCACTGAGTTGACCACCTTCACAAGTCAAAGTCGAAAGGGGCATTACGATGTAACTCTGTTATCGCCCTCACATTTACTAAATAAGCATACTGCGTAGTAATGCAGCTACTCAAGGGTGTGTTCTGGAATAATGCGAAGATAGAGAGGCATTTTAACTAATATAATCATCTAAATCATATCAACTAATGATATACCACGCACCAAACTTCATATAAGCTCATAATCGCATAACTCAACCACACAGCGGGTATCTTCGAATCACGAGATGCCCAAGTTTACCCTCCCTTTAAGTGCCTCAATAAGATCATTGCGAGATCCGAGCCCTAGCCTTGAGATTCGTATTTCGCAGCTGTAGCGCCACAAACGTCACGAGAGAAGAGCCAATAACAAGACCCAAGAGCAGAAGCATGACGTCCACGGGCACGGGGTTTCCGTTAAAGGTCTCGTGAAACAAGACGTCGAGGCCTGACTGGGAAAAGTTCAAGAGGCCTGACAGACAGATGATGAGGCCGTACACGGTCCCAAAGGTCCGGAAGCCAAAGACCTTGGCGCTGTAGTCTGACACGGCGGTGTAGTAGAAGGGACGGTACAGGACGAAGAGGACGACGCCAGAGTATGCTGCCCAGTCGGCTGGTATCACACCGAGAATGCCTATGAGTGTGCCGCAAGTGACAAGCGTAGCTAGAACAAGGACGGTGCTAACATGGTCGAGAGCCGTGCCGATGAAAGGGATCGAGACGAGTCCACCCACTGGAAGAGCAACGTCAAAGAAGGTGTTGATCCTAACAGCGCGCTCATGGTCACCGAAGATGGCTTCGTACTGGGGTCGAATCGTCGCAACAAAGAAGTTGATGCGAGTCATCTGCACCACGGTGAAGAGACAAATCAATATGAACCAGGGCGATCGGATCTGCTCAAGGACGGTACGATCATGCAGTACACCCCAGACGCCAGACGCAACATGCTGTCTCTCCTTGGCTTCGACTTGACGGTCTCCAGTTGCCGAGCCGAGAAGTTCCTCAATGTCGTGTACCACTGCTTCACGCCTCTGCCTCTCCTCGCGACGTTCCTCACGGAGTAATGCTGTGTGCTCGTCGATCTGATCATCTGCAGTCTGCATGCCCATGTCTTCGTCGTTGAGTGAGCTCTCGTCTGCTTCAGCAGCCTGGCCAACAAGTTCGCCGACCGTCTTGTAAGATTGCGCAGGCATGAGAAGCAGCTGACTGACAAATATGACAGCTGGAACAGCCAGATAAATGAGGAAGAAGCGACGCAGCGTGAAACCGCCGTGGGTGGCATTGTATACAAGCCTATACATGAGAAACAATGCGCTTGAAGAGTCAAAGGCACCCGTCATGAGTGCCAGGATAAGACCCGAGTGCCGAGGAAACGCATTGGATAGCTGGAAGGACGAGATATACGTGAACGGGCCCCCGAGAGCCAGGAAGAGATAACCCAGGAGTAGAGCATCAAACGGGAGCTGGGTCGCATATGCCATGAGTAATGCGCCCACAGTGAGGAAGAAACATCCCAAGAGGCCACACACGCGGGGACCAAAATGATCGAGAATGGCACCGACGGGTAGAGCAGCAACGTTGGTGCCGACGGCGGCGACGGTGAACATGAGGTTCAGCCGTATCTCGACGCACGTGTCATGGGGGTCGTCAACGAGGGTATTTGTATCTCTATTGAGGCTTTGGTGGTCTCCATAATGGCTGAGCTTGCAAATGTCCGAATATGCGCCTTCGAGCTTGAGAACGGGCTTGATGGCAGCGTAGCCAAAGACTGGCAGTCTGTCAATTAGCCATTCCAAAAAGCAGAAGGGGGTATACTAGCCTATTCCTGCTGCAAAGAGGCAGTGTATCACGGCGGCAGCTATCTGAACTGTGCGATACAATCAGCACCGATTGAGCATTAAAACTGATCATGTCGGACAACATACGCAACCGCTTCCACTCAGGAACCTCGAATGCTCCGACCGTCTCCGCATGCTGATCGTCTGGCCTCAGAGACGCAGTCTCGTAGTCTTGCGGCACAGGGTTAAACGTCAACCGGCGAACCCTCAGACTCGCATCGCTCGCCCTCCTATCGCGGCCCTCATGATGGTGGCCCGGCGGGACCGAAAGCGTCTCGATGCTCTGCACACGGTTCAGCGACATTGTTCTGGGCGCCTGCGGACGGTCGAGAATTGATAACTAATGACAATCCTAGAGACACAAGCTTAAAAAGAGCTGAAGGCGGGCAGGGCTGGTCTGGATTTAAAGCGGCTCGGGATGAAGGGTGTGGTCATGCAGTCGATAACGAAGGCGGGACGGGATCACGATACGCCACAAGACGGCAACGGCATCGTACATGAATGTCTCTTGGGGGGGAGTCAATTGTATAGACTTTGGTCGGGAGTCCAAGATGAAATAGGCGCAATCAAGGTTGATTGAGTCTTATCATTGGGCGTGAGGAGAAACAACTCTTATCACAACCCATCCCCTCGGCCTCCTCCCAAGATCAACCTAGTGTCGGCATTCAAACACCGACCAAAGAGGCCATTGCCGTTCTTGATTCGAGGATCAGTACATACGCAAGACATGCAGAAAGATACAGACAGGGAAGCCTACCGCTGTCAAGACCCCAAGCCTCCCTCCATCCGACTAATGACGCATGCAGGAGCACATCAGAAGCAGCACCGAATGTGGGGATTGGTTGACAGGGAACTTTACTCCGATAAAGGGTCACAGGCTCAAGAGAAGGGAGCTAAGCGCTTATTAGCTACACGACCATACATGGTTCATGTCGAAGCTGCGCCCGTCAGGTCAGGTCATGGCCGTGGCGTCTGGGGAACCTGAAGCCAGTCAGCTCAACTCGCACCTTCTATTCGGCGTCCGGAGCGGGTCACCTCCGTCCCCCCTCCGGAACCCCGACTACAGACCAAACAACAACAAGCAAACAAACACCGAAACCAGCCAAGTAAAAAACAGAATTACCAATTCAAGACACTATACAGTACAAGGTTCAGACATTACATGGACACGCCTAGATGAGCGCCTATTGCTGGACCCGTCGACGCCGACCCCGAACGATTCCATCTTCCTTCTTTCTTGGTTCATCCTCCGAAAAGAGATTCTCGCGCCGCCCTCTTCCCGGAGCAAGTAAACAAGAACGCCGCGGGCTCCTCCCAATGCGTGATTGATAATTCGCTGTCGTCGGTTGCATCCATCCGTCGCCATCCATACAACGTGTGAGGGTGCATGGGTGAGTGTTGTCAAGCATGTATGAGGAAACGACAAAAATGCATATATCGAGTACGTGCCGACAAAGAAAAGCGAGGGAAAAAATACTGCTGGCAAAAAGACACAGAGAAAAGAGACTGGCACCTAAATCAGCCGTCGAAACGTTCTTCGATCCCTTTCAAGTCATCCAAGTCCATATCCACAAAAATCTAGCCCAGCTTGACAAACAAAGGGAGGAATCCCGCTCGTTTCAGCCGCGGTACAGGTCGGCAGATTCAACTTGTGCCCCGCTGCTTGTCCTCGTCCGTGGCCTGCGGCCGAAGGGTCCCAAGCTCTGCCGCTCAGAATATTCACAAGAAGGTCCAAAAATTAACAACGCGCATCCTACTCAGCAAATCTTGCGACATTTTAACTAAAAGTATCGGACGATGGCCTTGCCACCCGACTTCATACCAGTCTGTCAAATTCGTTAGCATACTATTCTCTTTGAGACTCGTGTCATATAAACTTACAGTGCAGCCGCTGGCGCCGCCCGTCCACGTTCCGTCGATGTACGAGCACTTGGAGTTGACGTCTCCAGTGATCTCAATGTTGAAGTCAAGCGGAGCATCGCTTGTGGGCAGGTTCTGGAAGATGGAGATGTAGGTGACGCCGTCGGCGGCCTGGCCAACACCGAGGACAACGGGGGCCCAGTTACCGGCATCCTTGCCCTTGGGGCTGTCCCAGACACAGGCGTCCTCGACGCTGTAGCCCTTCTTGTTAACGTAGTACTGAGCAGAGGTGCCAGAGCCGTTCCAGATGTAGTACTTGTCCTGCTCGGGGTTGCAGATGTTGACGCTGCCACCAGCCGAGGCAACGGCGGGAATGACCATGTTCTCGGTTCCGGGGTAATCGGTTCGGCAGGTAGCAACGTCCTCGTCGAGGTCGTTCTGGATAGAGACACCACCAACACCGGGCTCGCAGAGGGTGTCGTAACCCTCGCGGGTCAGCTCAAGGTAGCCCTCCGCGTTGCAGTAAAGACCACCAACAGACTCCTTGGTGGAGCCCTGGGCGCTGGGCCACTGGGTCTTCTGGTATCCGGCAGGGCAGGCATAAGAGCACATGGCGCCCTTCGTGCACTTGTCGCCCTTGACAGCAGTGTGGATCTCGCTGATGACCAAGGAAGCCAGTGTAAAGTCGGGAACGTATTGAATACCAGACCAGCCGCCGAACTTGAGCCACTCGAGAGGCTCAGCACCATATTCTGAGGGGAAGGTGCTGCAGGGAACCTTGCCACTCTCGAACTTGCGGCTGACACCGGAGCCGCCGCTGCTGCCGCCATAGGAGGAGCCAGAGTTGGAGGAAGGCTTGGCCTTGGGCTTCTCAGCAGCAGCCGAGGAGACAACCTCAACGGCAGTGGTGGGAGCGGCCTCGGCAGAGGTAGAGGTGACCTCCTTGGACTGGTAGAACTGGGCGCCAATCTCATCCTTCTGCTTCTGGGGCTCAGGCTCGGCAGTCTCGACAGCAGCCGGAGGTTGGTAGGTAGGGTTGGATTCGCCGACGATGATCAGGTTGCCGCCATCGAGGCCGGCCTTGGCCTCTTCGTGACCAAGCTTCTTTCCGGCGAGCTCGTAAACGGTCTCAGTGGCAGCAACGACGTACTCGGTGACAACGTTGGCATCGCGCTTCTGGACCTTGGAACCACCATGGCGGCGGTTGTGGACGTGCTGGTGCTGGTGAGCAGTAGCGCCAGCGGCCAATGTCGCGGCGAGCGTGTAAGTGATGAGGTTCTTCATCGTAACGGTCTGTGGCTTTGTGGCGATCCAACTATAATATCTACACGAGGTTTGCGGTTAGCTTTAGACGTTTAACGGCTACCAATGCAGTATTATGGCTTTGGACTACTGTCCAAGCCAGACGGTGTAAGAGACGAAGAGAGAGGAGAGACCGCAGAACAGGGATCGGTTGTCGAGGTCGTTTGTTCATGTTGATTCGTTTTCGTAGTGTCGCCAAGCCCCTCTACGTCGTAATTGCCGTTACCGTCGACGACGCAGATCAACACTTCTGGTTTCCCCCTTGAATAGTTCTCGATCCATGGCTCTTCTCGGAATGCCACGTCAACCCAATCGCATATTCTTTGTGATATTCGTCGATTCCTGTTCCTTCTCGTCTCGATCATGTTGGTGGTGGTTTTCCATGGTTCGTTTCCTGTCTTTGTCTCTCCCTTGGTCTCTCCTCTGTCGACTTCTCTGCGGTTTGTGTTCCTCCCCTCCGCTCAATGTCGTTCCACATATCAACTGACCTGTTTTTTTAAGGGTTGTTTTTGGAAGGCAAAGTCCGGTCCCCAAATCGTAGCGAGCGACAGCTGTAGAAGCGAATGTAGTGAGGAACCAAAATAGCAAATAAAAGGAGCGTGGGAGAGAGTGGAAGAAAGATGAAACTCTCAGTTGGCAAGGAAGGAGCAGTGCGATGAAAGCAAAAGGAACAAAGCGCCTGGGGCGGCGGAGACGAAAGGGGATAGAAAGAGAGGAAGGCCGAGCGTCTTGACTGGGGACCAGGACTGGGACGGGGGTGACTCTGCGCTTGGAAGGGGGAAGCTAGCTAAGGTAGGAACCAGAGGAGGAGACTACGTAGGAGAACGGGGGGGCGAGGAACAAGACGGGAGCGTTTAGAGAGATTGGCAGGCCCAGCACCAGCTCCGGGCCTTGGTGCGAACGCGCACAGGGTGCCCTCGAGACCAAGACGCAACCGGGACTTCATCACGTATCAGAGACTGAGACATGCACCAAGAGGAAGGAGAGACATCTGCTATTGCTCCTATGGGACTAGCGCGAGTTCCAGACACGAAATGCTCACTCCGAGCCTTGCCAATCTGGGTGATCCGTCCAATTCAGGGGTGATCGCTGCCCACGTCCAGGGCATGCCGTGAAATTCCCAGGGGAGGACCGGCCACAGTCCAGGGTGCCGCTACTCGATACAGAAGCCCAATGCCTGGTCTGCTCTCTCAGGACGGGAAATTAACTATATCGTTTCAGTGGGTTCGACCGACAGTGCCCCATTCTCGTGCCCCTTGTTGGCTCTCGTTCAGCCCGGGCCCCCTTGTGTTGACCCATAAGATGCCCCGCCATCGGCTAACCACCCTGGCCAGCGTTGGACAAAGATTCTCAGGCACCATGCACAATGCACACACACACTGGATTGGATTGCACACGCAGCCGCGGGCAGGCACCTGGCCAGTCACACCGGGCCTAACCAGCACCAACCTACCTGCTAAAATAGACCACACCATCAACACCCCCTGCACACAAAAGAAAGCCAGCCCAGACCTCCAGTCCAGCTGCTAATGCACTCGCAAGAAAGACGACACACTGGACTGGCCACCAATGCTGCGGATCCTTGATGGGTCCCTCAGAATGGGATCGACGTCCTTTCGTTTCGCAATGAGACCCAGGCCCTCGTCCGTCTGTCACTTTCGGCCTGTTGGTCCGTCGCCGGTCGCAACTGTTAACCTCGTTGCGTGCATCGCCATTCACCAAACAGTCTGTCCACCACCACCGTCGTCGTCATGGCATAAATTAGGATGGGCAGATCCCCGTCTCCTGGGCATCTTGTCTCGGGATCAACAAGTAACCTGCTCCATGCGAAAATAGGAGCCAAGCTTTTTTGGCACCAACCGCCCTGGAGCTGTGGAGGGCAGAGCCGCCACTCCCACGGCAACGGCCTCTCTCCAACTACCAACCCCCTTTTTCGTGTTGTCAACAACTGGTTCGTTGACGCTTGGCTTTGACCAGGTTTTCTATCTGCTGGCGCGTCTTGGCCTTGGCTCGGGCTTTCCTTGAACGGGACGCTAACCTGTCGGTGAGCCATGTTTATGTCCGTGGTGGTGAGGAGATCGAGCTGTCAATCCCCGGCGAGCAGGGCCACGGGGCTGTCGCAGTTTGGTTGCTTCTCGACCGTTTCTCTCTTGGGCGAGAAGCTCAAAATCGAAGCCATCGCGATAATTCGAAACCCATCTCGTAAGTTAATAGTGCGCTATTTACTTTTGAATCAAGCACCTGCCTGAAGGGGTCAGTCCATTTCTCACTGGACCATCCATCCGCTACACGCGCAAGAAGGCGTGCAAACCTGGGAGCGCAGGTACGTATCTTCCAGGGGGAGCCGAGCTCACAGCGCCCATCGGTTCTGTGCCGCTCGTGGCGGAATCATGCTCGCAGCATGCCGGCAGCAGCAGTTTGGCCTTCGGGTACCTGGCACTAGCTCCTGGCTGCCTGCCCTTGCCAAACGACCCCTTTGGCTGGCCGTTGAACGTTTGATCAAGCCCACGAGGCCAATCAAAGCCGTGGACACGGCAAACCCAATCATGGCAGGCGGATTAATGCCAGCAGATCAAGCCTCATCTCGATTAACAACCCCCAGCGTCAAGGCATGATGCTCGGGTTTTGGATATGAGTTACTATTGCCAGCGTCCAGAAATTAACTCAATATCGTTGTCCATCTCTCCGGGTTGGCCTCGTGGCTAGGCTTGCATCTGTCGGCTGATTGGTTAATTCGTACGTGATCAGCATGACAACGTCTTCTCTCTTGACCAAGTCAAAAGTCCTGCAGACATGAATGTCAAAAATGGCAATTTACACTCCTATTTTCTTAAAATTGTTCAATGGTCAGATGGATGCAAATGCGCCGTGCCGCAGACTCGTTGCCGGAAACAACTCTGGTTGCATTTATCCCTGAATATCAAAATCAGATCGGTAATACCGTCCATGCAATGGCAATGCAGCATCCCCTCCCCAGCATTTGGCCTCATGCAAAACTGGCAGGTCACTCACTCGGGCAAGACCAAAGTGCCACCTTCATCTCCGCTTGACGACTCAGTAATCCAACAAATAAATACATTGTTGGATTGTCATGACCTTCTGTCTGGCGATTCTTCCCAACGAAACCAACGCCATCAGCCCCTGCCAAGATTCCAAGTTTGGGCAGACAATGGGCCGGCACACGCCGAGGCGAAACCTGCCAGCGACAAAGGCAGATGAACTCCACAGTAAATGTCGCTTTTTTCTTTTTCGCTTGTTTCTTTTCTTTGCGTTTTTGAAACTTCATTTTCTTGATCGAGCGCTTGGTCCGGTCTGTCTCTTCTCTCACTCCTCATTCCTCCATGCTCGGGTCATCCTTCTGACTTACACCGTCTGTCGATAGGATCCTCCCGCATTGCATCAGCCTTCCCTTCCATCCGCCTTTGGCCCCATGTGGCGGCCATTGCAGCACACGTCAGCACCTAATTTCATCGGCCCCCCAGCTTGTGCCAGTGCCAGTGGACAATTTCATTCGTACCCCAGTTTGTTGTCGTTGTTTCGTTTCTTTCTACGGGTCTCGTACCGCGTGGGCCGATCCTTCAAACAACCACCACGCAGCTTGACCCGCGAGGCTTTTGGTGAATCTCATTGTTATACTAATCTCCCTCAGCCGTGTTGTCTGCCTCGCGTCACCCACATCGGCATGAAAAGGCGGCCAATCAACTCGCCATGACTCGAGTGTTGCGCAGCATGTAATTGCGATGCTTACAAGATCTCGGCTGCCAAAGAGTCACCCGATACCCATCAAATAATGCTCCATCCACGCTTGTTGCGGGACCGTACTTTCCACCCGGACGTAAGTACAATTGACGTGTTATTGTGCCACAGCCCGATTCTCCCCCTGTAGTTGTTTCACGGCCTTGACTCTGGCCGAATTGCAGGGTCTCCTCCACCTTTAGAACAATGCCTCCCTCCCTTCCTCTGGAGCTCCTCTCTCTGTCACAAACATATTTAACCTACCGGGCCGATGGCGATATGACTCGTTGAAACAATGTACTTGTCTGTCGACTCATTGAAGTTCGAAAAGGCGGTCACATCGAGTACGAGGGATCTTGCATGCAACCTGTGCAACAAGGATGGTTGCTTCTGCATGCGGTTCTAAAAATGAATCCATCGCCAGCTTGTCGCCAAGTATCGGGTCTTCCATAGGTACCACGTCGGCTTCTAATCATGTCTCTGTTTTGTAGTATACCGGCAATGACCAATCCACGCGCCACTGGCAGTATCACATCTGACTGGTAAAAATACGTAGAACTTGGTCTACATGACACAAGTTTACATTCCAGTCGCCATTTCGACAGCCACCTTTAGCTTCCAGGCACTGGCCCGACCTTCCGAGATGGCATGTCCATGATGTCTCCACGTTGGATAGGCATGCATTCACCCGGACCCGTTTCCTCGGTTCTCTTGCTTGGCATATTATGATGTTGTGGCCATGTGGTAATCATCATTCATCAGTTGTCCATGGGTGTAGGGTAGGTGGAATGTGGAGACGTCTTCATGGTGTTGACTTGGTTTCCTTTGCTCTATGCGACCTCCTTTTGAAACGTGGCATATCCACATCAACAAGAGAACAGTACGGCGCCATATAGTCATAGATCGACCAATTGTCAGTATTTGCTTCTCTGCAAGCCATCATCTGTCCTTCCTTGTCCACGCCACTGGGGCTACCCTAGACTCGTACAACACGATGCCTCTATCATCTAGTGCAGCATGTTGATGGCATCAAATCTTTCGTCAAGACACCAACTATTCACACAAAGTGCGCACGCGACGCCGCTTCAGGGAGATATCCAGGGAGGGAGCAGGGGACCAAAGGAACGTAAACTGGGCATGCCCTAGAGACCAAATGTATGCATTAGCATTGCTCTGGGCATTGGAGCAACCCATCCGGTACCAAAACGCTAACACAATCCTCTACACTCACGATATGACGAGATGAATAAGAGAACCAATGAGTATATAGTGTGAGCTGGAATGCCCAGTAGAATAGGTATGTAGACAATGAGCATAGAGCTTGGCCCCGCCTTGGTTAGTGACCCCTGGGGAATGAACCTCAAGGGCTAGACCGTGTAGCATCGTATTAATCTCGTGAGCCATGACCTCCACGCCGACGAGAACGCGAGGCTTGAGTGTCTTCGATTAACGTGTCACGCGACATCATCACGGCTAATAGATTCTAGAACGAGGCTAATGATTGTGGCCGGCAGGCTTGAAGATAGTGGACACGGACAACGTTCCCACCTCCCAAGACAATATACCACAGATATTACCAAGCCGAGGCGGCGACTACAACACGCCAATAAACAATGATCAATAATGTCATCGATTGCCAGCTGCGAGTACGGAGTAGTAGTCACGGAATACGGAGGTGTCCGGTCGGCTGTTCTTATGGCAGCTGAAAGCTGAGATGACAGCTGAAGGACGAAAAGCCCGATTGGCTGGGAGGACATGGAAATAGAATACTGCATCTTCAACGGGGTCTTGCGATTTGACAAGCCCCCGTATGATGTAACGTCTTGCAAGTGCGGCGCACTTTTCGAGCCTGACAACTGCAGAAGCGAGACAAGAGAG
The DNA here is from genome assembly GCA_027886205.1 of Fusarium piperis. Lineage (NCBI taxonomy): Eukaryota > Fungi > Ascomycota > Sordariomycetes > Hypocreales > Nectriaceae > Fusarium > Fusarium piperis. The sequence goes on from RZGM01000038.1 coordinate 92,793, forward strand.
AACTAGTTGAAGACCTCCACGGATCCAATCCATCCATCCACAGCTTGAACCCCATCGGCTGTGGCTTTCGACAGGATCCAACCCTCCGCAGCTTCCACCAAGAACGCCACGACCGCACTCACACTGCTGAAGGCTTTCCCACAGACCCCTTCCCAGCTGAAGTGGACATCGACAACGGCCAATCAGCCCCAGGTTTTCTCTATTGCCGTTCCCTGGCTGGCGTGATCGGGCGGCTAGAATAACGGTGAACCGGGGCCGATAGAAGGAATAGCTCTCAGCCTGGAGACACGGGTAATGATGAGAAGTGACAGGATGGGGGATTGCCGAGAGGCAGAATGGCCAATGATATTGGCCAAACCTCGATGCCCAGCCGAATCGGTGATCAGTGGAACCGGTCCGAGGTTGAAGAAGTTGATGGCCTGCTGCAGGTTTAGGGCACTGCGTTCAGGTCCTACCGCTGGAATCCATAGATTATGGAGATAACGGCGTTTATACAGTCAGTCAACCGAAGCATCTCGATATCTCCACAATCGCCATATCAAGGCGAATGTCCAACTTGAAGCCTCGCGGTTCCCAGTGCTAGTGATTCACCGACAACGGCAGACAAAACAAGTCTGGATCTCTTCGTGGGTGAAGCCAACCTGATTGTCTCACAGCCACAGCAACATGTGGGCTGGGTTGATGTGATCACTGTGACGCTGACGGTGAATCTAGACGCTAGAGCCTCTCACATTGAAGGACGTTGCAGATCAGAGCATCCGCCTGCGGCCTTCCAAGGCACACGGGTACTATTGGATAGCTAAAACCACATCGGAACAGGTCGTCAGCGGCTTGTGCTCACCCATTCGCTCGATTCTAACTGAAGATGCGACCGAAGCTGACCGTACCGTAATACCGTCCCAGACCTACCTGCAAGGTATTTGTCAGTGAGCAGTGAAGACGGCGATGGATCTCGAGGGTGCCGCTGTTGTTGGCCCCCGTGGCTTCGCTGACGGAGACGACCTGAACGTGGCGCGCTGTGGCGCATCACTCAAGCATCTTGTCCCTAAAAAAAAAGTTTCATTCCTGCAGGTTTTTGCGTCTTTATGGGCTGGTCCTCACTCAACACGAGCTTGATGGGGACTGGGGGAGCACAGGAAAAGGAGGGAGAGTGAGAGCAAGCAGCAAACAATAACAAGAAACAGCCAGGCGTGGCGGAGCAGGGGGCTGGGATGGTGAGCAGCTAGGATCAGCCACACCAATAAACCCAAAGGGATCCAGCGAGTCACAAGACTCACCAGGCTCTCACACACCTGAACCACAGAACCACAGGGGTGCCACAGTCGGGCTTGAGTGAGCCGCCAACCCACATCGTCCATGGGTTTGAGGCCCGGACTCCATTTCGGGGGCTTTGCCTTGGTGCACCGCCACTTGCTGGCTCACCTGAGGGAAGCCAAGCAAGGATTGGGTGAGCCTAGCTGCGCCCGGCCCTGGAGGAGAGAGCCTTCAGCTCGGGAGCTGAGCATGACGCTGTACAGTACCTGCTAGCTAGCCGCTCGATAGATCGGTGATTGTCGATTCAACCATGTCGAGTTGTCTCGACTGCGGACGGGAGGGAGATCCGAACCTTTTGAGTTGACGAGTTCTCGAGTCTTTCCAGGACTGAACTCTGCAAGATCCAACCATCATCAAGTGGGTGATGGATAAGCCTTTTGCTCCTTGAAGGTTTCTTGTTTCTCTTCTTTTCTTTTCATGACCCTATCAACTTGCGATAGGGCAGTGACATGCCGCCTCGTCTGTGGAACCGGTTTGCCTTGTCGACCTTGGAGAAGCAGTGGGCCTTCCGTCGGGATACCTGGAGAACATGTACCTTGACCGATGTGCATGGGATAGCATGGGACGGCCAGAGGCTCTGACAGCAGCAGTCTGTCGTCATCTCTCGTGTCGGGATCATTGCTTGCTCTCTTCCCGTCTCCCGTTCTCACCTTTTGCTCGCGCAATGTGCCCTATCAGGGGACAGAGAGCCGCCGCAACCTGGGCGCCCATGGTCTGGAGAAGCCGGGATCACGCCGAGCAGCCCAGTCTGGAGGAGATGAAAAGGCGGAAGGAAGAGGTCTTGCCAGTAAACCATCGTCGATGATCGCTTGATCGTGATTGTGAGATGCGCGCGAATCTACACAATCGGACCCTTCGGGCTTTGGTTGGCAGCATGTTTGGCCGGATGGCTGACCCAATGTTTCCTACATAACAGGGGAAGAGATACATCCGTTCCAAGTACCGTGAAACGAAGTCGCTTTAGAGCCTTCCCCAGCACGTTTCCAGCCCGCCGCTCATCCCAAAAACGTATCGGTACCGCCCACTCCTGTCCGCTTTCGCGCTGCTCGGCTTTTTTTTGGGCCATGGCCTTGTCCCCAACCAAGCGCGCGTTTCCCTTTTCCCTCCCGTCTTTTCTCACCACGTCTACCACGTACGTGCTGACTGGTGTTTGGTTTGCGGGTGTCTTCTAGTAGTTTTGTTTCCCCTATCATCTGCGATCCAAAGCCAAGTTTTACGCGTGCTTCTTCCAGTTCAGTTCAGTTCAGTTCAGTTCAGTTCACGGGACGCGGTACGTACCCGCCGACCAGGTTTCCAGGTTCAGCGCTGCACGATCCCACCTGAAAGCCAAGCCCTTTCTGAAGGAACCAGCCCGGCAGCTGTCAACAATCCACTGACACACGCCCACACACACTTGCTCTTTCCTTCTTACGTACCCCACTCACTCAACCCGTCCACCCAGGCCGACCAATCACATCCCCTCTCGCCCACTTGCCCACTTTGACTCGCCCTCTCTATCGCCCGTCGTCGTTGCCTCGCAGCCCATCTCTCCGGCCGCCTCGTTCACTTACTTACCTACCTACCCTTACCTCTTTACTTACCTACCAACCTCGACCTACCTTGCACAACTCTTTCGGCGCGACACCGTCATTATCATCGACAGCCATCACGGGTACCTCTGCGCCTCTTGTCCTTTTCCCGCTGTCTCCATGCTTTAAACCGTTGCCTCTGCACGCTACGTACTGCCGGATTCGAGCCTCAATTCCACCTCTTGCCTCGTCGCCTGAGCCACTCACTGCCCACAGCGCATCGCCCACCCGCTCCTCACTCGCCTCCTCTGCCTTCCTGCCCGGGGAAAAAATATCAGCTCTCGCCACGTCTCCAGCCACACATCCATCTATCACACCCCGACATGTGCCTTTGACCAAAGGCTTTGGCGTCTTCGAATCTCGAAACTGACTGCATGCTACATTCCATCTTTTTTCAAGTTTGTCAATTCTACGGCTAGCAGCTGCGTCTATGGCCTCGGACGCCTCCGCCTTCACCGCGACCGACGCCCCGCCCGCAACGCGCTCAGAAGCGACCCCTCCCGCCGTCATCCCTTCAGACGACGCAGTCAGGTTGCTCAAGCGGCCTCGCTCACCGTCTCCTACATCGCCGCGATCTCTCGCCCTCCAGTCACAGGGCCTTTTGGCCCTTGGCTCCCCGACAAAGTCGGCTCGGCTAGCCCTCGCGTCCAGCATCTCCCCGACGCCCTTGACAGCCGCAGCTGCTCTCGAGGACGAGCGCCGGCGACGCGAAGGTACCGATCACGACGACGGATCTCGAATTCCTGCCCCGACGAGCGACAACCCTAGCCACAAGGCTCTCGCTTCCTTAATGTCCGGTGCTGTTCAAGCCATGAGCCGCCCTGTTGACGCGCCTCCGGCTGCGCCAACAGCGGCCATGGATGCTTCTCCAAAGGCTCCAAATCCCGTGTCGCTGGCGCAAAACGCGACTAGCCAGGTCGAAGAGCGTAGTGCGACGAGTCCGCAGAGCGCTGCTAGTGTTGTCGGTGTTCCAGTGACTGAAAGTCCCACTCCAATGGACATTGACGCCCCCAAGCTTGAGCAACATCACCAACACTCGTCGCAACAGGTTGTTGGCCAAGAAGAGAGGCACCAGCCAGGCTCGTTATCATACCCAGGGTCGCTTCAGGTCACGGGTAACTTGGCGGAAACTCCTGCTAGAGGAATGAGCTTCCCCATGCCGGGGCAGGGTCAGACATCACCCACGTCATCCGCATCCAAGAAGCATAAATGCCCCTACTGCAACACCGAGTTCACGCGCCACCACAACCTCAAAAGTCATCTCTTGACACACAGCCAGGAGAAACCGTACGTTTGCACCGAGTGTCAGATGCGGTTCCGCCGGCTTCATGACCTGAAGCGCCACGGGAAGCTGCATACGGGTGAGAAGCCTCACGTCTGTCCCAAGTGTGACCGCAAGTTTGCTCGTGGTGATGCTCTGGCTCGTCACTCCAAGGGTGCTGGTGGTTGTGCGGGACGACGGTCAAGCATGGGCAGCTTCGTTGATGATAATGATCTGGAGAACAGCATTGCCGAAGCTGATGAGTCGGCCATGTCTGGCCTTGCTTATGATAATGCAGAGGATGATGAGCTGAGGCGACAAAGCCTGCCCAGCATCACAACCCAGCACATCGCGGGAGCTCAAGGGGATGGCTATGGTGCGCATGCCCGGACTTACCCGCCGCCTGGTGCGCGGCCTGGTTCGGGAGGACTTTTCCCTCCGAACGTGAGCCAGCAGCAGAGTCAATCGGGCTCTAATGCCTCGCAGAATGTAGCCAACAATTTGGCCGCTCATACAGCCAGCACCAACATCTCGCCATTGCCCGTTACAGCGGCTAACGCAAACATGTATTCACAAACGGGGATTACAGAGAGCCCCAAGCCCTTGAGCCCCGGGGTTCAAGGTCACGACGGCAACAACTTGGTGCGGCAGCGCTCACCCAGCTTAACGCAGCAGCTCCAGCAACAACAATTTGGACGACGGACATCGGACCTACAATCACCTCACAGCACGCAGCCTCGGCCGCCTAAGCTTCCCGGGCTGTCGCATCCTGAATTTGCCGCGCCGGGCTCCACCGGTTTCTCCCACACCCGGAGCGGAAGCGGCGCCGCGCCCACCAACGAGAGCAACATGTTCGCACAGAGCGACCCAAGTGTCTGGGCTTATATCCAAACACTGGAGGAGAGGGTCAAGACTCTGACGGATAAGGTTACTACTCTGGATCATGTGGTGGCAGACTTGAAGCAACAGATGGAGACACGCGACGCAGCGGCAGCGGCGGCAGCGGTCAAGGCGTAGTGTGAGGTGATTTGAGAGCGTTGACGCATCTTTTTCCTTGTTACAGGGCATATTAAGACGACCTTCGTTATCTACCCTTGAGATTATTCGGCATGGTGCTCAGGGAGGCGTTATGGGCTTTGGGAATTTGGTTCAGTGGATGGTAGGGGCCTCCACTTCAAAAGAAAGGACTCGGGATGTTTATGAATTGGTTGTCGTCGTATTGTTGTTACTGTACCATACATGCATTGTTGTTGCTGCTGTTGTTGAAGTTATTGATTGCTCCCAGATAGTGAGCCTCGTGGCTGCACCCAGCTGGGACGGTAGGAGAAAGGTGTGCAAAGTCATGATGCTTTGTATATAGAGAATCTACCAAGCCGTTGGCTGACCCCATACAAAGACGGGATGGTATAACAAGGTACGAATCAGGGGGTGGAGGATCCCCTGGCAGGCTCGGTCCGATATTGTCTATAATGTTCTAATATAGGTTCACTTCTTTACAGGTGCTTGAGCTGAATGAGATGAGTTACACGAGTGAATCGAATCAAAGCTTGTGCCGAGGCTGAATGGAATTGCTGGGTTGACACGGACCCGCGACACTGTATACAACAGCGGAGCCCGTACCGTAACGTACCATGCCGGATGGGGATGGAAGCTTCTGACTTCACGTGTCGAAGCCCACGAGTGCGACGTCATCGCCCAAAAGGAACTTGAGCTTATGCGTGCGTATTCGGCATCTCGACGGATGAAGCATCCATGAAACCAACTGCTTGGCCCACCTTCATCCATCCAAGCCGTGGTATAATGGCGCCTGATACTCGTGCCATTGTCACTGCATCTGGACTTTGACTTTGCTTTCATCTTGTCTATTCGTTTCCGTTGCCGTGACGTGGCCGTGCTGTGTTTTTGACGCAGTCCGCACCGACTTTATCTAGGACCTCTTGACCCCTCCACACAAGAAACTACCCATCCCATCTCGACGCGCAGACAACAGACATAATGGCGAGCCTCGAGGTCGACGGTGGTATTCCTATCGAGAATGGTGAGTTTGCGATTGTTCCGCGTACGAAGTTCACTCCTGTGAGCCCTGCGCACGTCCAACTGCAGGCAGATGGAGCAGTTGGTATCATAGGCCCAGGGCGCCTGCAAGCTGGCATCGAACAGAAGCTTCAACGCCGTGCCTTTGAATTGGTTACTTCATGCATAGAGTAGAGATGCTAACCGCTCTACAGGTGCGCAACCATCCGAGACGAACGAGAAAGTCACAACCATTCCCAACACAGAGTCAGAGGAACCGACCAAGCCAGAGGAACCGACCAAGCCGGAGCAACCGGAAACCCGAGAGGAAGATGCCACCGCAGATAACGTATGCGCCACCTGCACCACGACAGTTGGAGTGCTCAGACTGACTAGTCGGTAATAGGGGACCCTATCAAGACCCGAGATGGAGGACGGCGGCGACCTTCAGTCGACCATCTCAACCAGCAACGGCGATTTTGACGACGTGACACATTCTCCGTCCAATGGAGCAACCAAGAGCTACGCCGCCGCCGCCGCTGGCGGGAAGGACGAGAAGGATACCAGATATGATGAAGACTGGTCTTACCCAAAGTTGCCCATCATCGCTGAGTCGCAGCGACGTGAGCGGGCGAGCTGGCGCGCTAGAGGTATTCGATTTGCTCCCCTGCGTGTGCCAATGGCAAGGCGATTGCAGACGGCAGCAGTGTTCTTCCATTGCATGTCCATCATCCTCTTGGTGTCGATCTTCTGGCTGATCTGCGCCAACCCTCTTACCTGGCCTATTATTGTTCCATACCTCATCCACCTCACTCTATCGACAGCAGCAAGCAATGGCCGCCTGTCGTACCGCTCCGAATGGTTCCGCAGCCTGCGACTGTGGAAGCTCTTTACAGGATACTTCCCCATGAAGTTACACAAGACGTTTGACCTGCCTGCCGACAGGAAATACATCTTTGGCTACCATCCGCACGGTATTATTTCCCACGGAGCGTGGGGAGCTTTTGCTACCAACGCCCTTGGGTTCAGAGAGCTGTTCCCCGGCATTACCAACACTTTACTTACTCTCGACTCCAACTTCCGTCTTCCCTTCAACCGTGATTGGATTCTGTGGATGGGTCTGCAGTCTGTTTCCAAGGAGTCGATCTGGAACATGTTGACCAAGGGTGGCCCGAATAACGATGGGCAAGGACGTGCTGTTACTATTGTCGTGGGAGGTGCCCGAGAGTCGCTCGAAGCTCAACCGGGGACTCTCCGTCTGATTCTAAAGGGACGCAAGGGCTTTGTCAAGATGGCGCTTCGCACGGGAGCTGACCTTGTCCCCGTCATAGGATTCGGCGAGAACGATCTTTACGACCAGCTCAGTCCCAAGACGCACCCGATTGTGCACCAGATACAGATGATCTTCCTCAAGTTCTTCAAGTTCACCGTGCCAGCTCTCCACGGCCGAGGTGTGCTCAACTATGATGTTGGACTCATGCCTTATCGACGACCGGTCAACATCGTGATTGGACGTCCTATCCGAGTCGACAGGCCTTATGGGCCTCAGCCGGCGCAGGAGGACATTGACGAGCTTCACGAGCGCTACATCAGGGAGGTTGAGAAGTTGTGGGAGGCGTACAAGGATCAGTTTTCTGCTGATCGAAAGGCCGAGATGGAGATTTTTGCCTAGGTTTCATGCTGTACCTGTCTGGACGGAGGTTTTATATGTCTGATGTTGGGATAAGGAAGGAAAATGGTGGCTTTGGATTCTGGACTTGGGACCCGACTGTTCCCGTATTTCATATGTGCTGAATTGGGCGTTTCTGTACGAAAGGCAAGGCATCTGGTGGTTTCTTTTGGATCTTAATGATCGGAAGTACGATAGAAATTGATACTCCTTGAAGTTCAATATGTCGAGTACCTACGCGTGTTGGAATGTGAGGTCACATGATTTCGTGCTTGGTAATTCAGGAGGCATCGCGTTGATCGCGTCACACAGTACGGGCACAGCAGATTTCCCTTTTCTAAATCAACCTCGAAAAACAAAACTTGATCAATTGCTTCGTCCGCGTCGGAAAAACCGTTCAGTATTTTGCTCTGGGACTGTTACGACCTTGTAGCTTACAATGGCTCGTACATCTCTGCGCAAAAGACAGGCAGTCAGCTACAACGAAGACAACGACAACGACGACGAGATGCCCAAGGTGACCAAGGCTGTCGCGGCCGCGGGCAAGGCGATTGGGAAGACCAAGGGGGTCATATCCAAGGCTGTTACCAAGCGAAAGGCCGAGCCGGAACCAGAGATTGACGCGCCGGCGCCGGCGGCAAAGGCGACCAAGAAGCGCAAGACCAAGAAGGAGGAAGACTCTACGCCGCTCGCAGATCGGACGGCAGTCTCTTCGCTCAAGCCTGCTATGCACATTGGTGCTCACGTCAGTGCTGCGGGAGGTTCGCAACATGACTTTGCTTCTACTCGATTCACTCACTGATCAAACCTCGTCCATAGGTGTACAAAACTCTGTCACAAACGCCATCCACATCGGCGCCAACGCCTTCGCCCTCTTCCTCAAGTCACAGCGCAAATGGACCAACCCTCCCCTCGACCCCTCAGCAAAGAACCAATTCATCTCGCTGTGCAAGGATCATAGCTACAGCGCCGCCGAGCACGCCCTCCCGCACGGCTCGTATCTCGTCAACCTGGCACAAGCCGACGAGGAAAAGGCCAACCAGGCGTACACCAGCTTCCTCGACGACCTCAACCGATGCGAGCAACTGGGTATTCGGCTGTACAACTTCCACCCCGGGTCGACGGGTGGTGACAGTCGGGCTGCTGCGATTGGACGGATCGCGGCGCAGCTCAACAAGTCTCACAAGGCCACAAAGACGGTCGTGACAGTTCTGGAGAACATGGCGGGGAGTGGTAATGTCATTGGGTCAACGTGGGAGGACTTGAGAGACATCATTGCCTTGGTTGAGGACAAGGAGCGAGTGGGCGTCTGTATCGATACTTGCCATGCCTTTGCCGCTGGACATGACTTGCGGACACCCGAAGCCTTCAAGAAGACTGTTGACTCTTTTAATGATACCGTCGGCCACAAGTACCTCAAAGCTTTCCACCGTAAGCTTCCCGCTATCCCCCTCTCCTATCATTAGCTGACAACTTGTAGTCAACGACAGCAAAGCCCCCTTCAACTCCAACCGCGACCTCCACGCCAACATCGGCACCGGCTTCCTCGGCCTGCGCGCCTTCCATAGTATAATGAACCACGCCCCTTTCGCCGGTATGCCCATGGTGCTCGAGACGCCCATCGACCGGCCGGGCCCCGACGGCAAGTCCGTCGAGGACAAGAAGGTCTGGGCCGAAGAGATCAAGCTCCTTGAATCGCTCGTGGGTATGGACGCCGAGAGCGAAGAATTCAGGCAGTTGGAAGAGGACCTACAGGCAAGGGGCAAGTCGGAGCGGAATAAGATACAGGATCAGGTCGATCGCAAGGCGGTCAAGGATGCGAAGAAGGGGACGAGGGGGAAGAAGGGAGCAAAGAAGAAGAAGGACGAGTCTGATGAGAGCGAGTAGGACTATTATAAATATGGGCGAGACTATAGTGGCTTGCAAGTATACACTTGTATCATAATGTAATATACTGTACTAGCTCTTGAACTCGCCTCATGGAGTACTGCTTAGTTGTTTGTGTGAACACTGTTTCTGAAGAGCATGCTGACGAGTGGCCATATCTAAGGAAATGCGAACATGTGAATAAAAATGCAAAGCAAAGCCCTGCTATCGCTGCTACCACATTGTATCACTAGCAGAAATGTATAGCACACATCAGTTTGGTATCAGCTACTTTTCGACTTGAGATGGTAAATCGTCAGAATAGCTTCAAGTTGGCAGATCCACGGATACACTCACAAACAAACCACTAGGATTGCCAAGATATGATGATATTCATAACAATGCATTTGTAAATAAACGGGTATTCTCATCACGTGTACAAACTCCCAAGCAAAACTCAAGCCAAGGTCTAGAACCAACCGATGCCTCCCTCCCTCACCACTCCAGCTTTATTCCTAGGGGATGCCAGACAACATGATCCAACGCCAGGCCATGAATCATAACAAGACAAGACAAGTCACGCAAGCCGGATTAAATCTACTTGCGGTTCTTGGAAAACGAAGCCTCCAGCTTCCCCATCAAACTCTTCAGCCCGACGCCCCTCTCGCAGTTGGCCTCTAGCCACTTCTCCATGCGCTCCCTCACGCTCTTCATTGACTTGAGAACAGGCATCGTGCCGCCCTCCTCACCTCCCGCGGCGGCAGCAGCCCCCGGGTTGAGCAGAAGCTCGAAGCAGTCGGACCAGAGCTCCGTCTGCCAGTACCGCTTGAGGCTCTCGCGAACCTTGTACCGCCTGCCAGACTTGCCCAGCCCGCCCTGGTCGCAGCGCATCGTCTCGATGTACTTGCCAAAGAGCAGAGTGTGGATGATGCCGGCGAGGCCATGGTAGTCGATCTGCCATGTCCATGGACGACCCTCTCGCATCTCGGCGCAGTCTTGAGTGCTCGTCTTCCAGTCAGCGATGAACTCGACGTCAGGCACGAAAGCACGCATGTCGATGCCCCGTCCAAAGTCGATGAGGACTACACCCCGTGAAGACCAACCGCCGCTGCCATCGGCCTTCCACTGGCTTGACAGGGGCTCTTCGCTCATGAGGGCGTCCAGACGCAAAAGACAGTTGTCGGCCTTGAGATCGCCGTGCAAAAGACTCTTGGAGTGAAGAGCCTCTACCGTTCGGAGGAGCTCGATGGTGAAGAACATGGCTAACTGCTCGTCCATAACGGCAGAGGGTTCAGCTCGGAAGAAGTTGACCACGTCGAGTAGTGTGCCATGAGGGTGGTATGGCAGGAAGAGGAACCCCTCGTCTTGATACAGATGCATCTCGTGTGCGTACGACATGGAGGCCGAGGCACGATGCTGAGGGCCCAAGCGAGTATGAGCTAGACGCATAATATGGAACTCCCATGGTGAGGGCGGCGTCTCCATCTTGAGTGCTTCGACCTCGTTGCGGTGGTTGACAGCAAATGCGCCCTTGCCCATCGTGGGGATGGCATTCTCATCATTCTCGTCACCTTCAGGGGCTGAGTTCTCTACCAGGTAGACAGGTGCGAAGGCTCCGGCTCCGAGTTCCTTCTTGACCGTGTACGTAGCCTGAGTATCGGGGAACTCAATCACGACTGGGCTAGCAACAGGCCCGGTCCTGTCGCCAGACTTGTTGGCTTTGGTGAGGGCCTTGGCAAACTTGCGAATTTCATTGCCCCTTTCGTACTTCTCCTGTCGGTGATCGTAGAATCCGGAGTAGGCGTTCAGCGGTGGTAGCATCTTGGTGATGATTTCAGCCCGAATCGACTCATCAACAGGGTTGCACTGGACATCCTTGATGATGGGACCCTTGGGAGGAAGAGGCTTTGAGGGAATCGACTTTCCTAGAGGCCCAACTGACTTGGGAGCCAGAGGAGCCGACATCTTGGGAGCAGGGCGAGCTTCGTGCACTATCTCGCGTAGTGGGCTGCTCAGGGGCTCAAGATCTGAACCCTCCTCATCATCCACCAACATTGAATTGTCCTTCTTGCAGGGCGTCTTGTACACGTTGCGTTCTACCGTCACATCCAGAGATGCCTCGGTTCTCTCCGTGATGGGCGTCATGAACGGCAGCCGGTTGTTGGCCACCTCAGCCGGGTCCCTATACGGCCGAGTTGGTGGCTCGTAGTCTTCAGGGGGAATAGGGATGAAGCTTGTCCGTGTCATAGGAGGGAACTCTTCTGTCACTGGAGTCTCGAGCTCTTCAACATCATCCCCTTCCTCGGCATCCTCAGTTCGGTCCTGTCGACCGGAGTTGTCAAAAGCTTCAGATGGTTCTTGCTCTGTCACTGGTGCACTTGTATCGATGAGATCAGAGACCTGAGTATCGTTCCGTTCGCCATCGCGCTCTTCTTCGTCATCATCCTCATCCTCATTGAGGTTGGGGATGTGTCTTCTTGTTGAAAAGTCAGACCACTCGCTGACACTCTTCGCATCAGACGTCTCATCGTCACCGGCTTCACTGGGCTCGATCTGCCTGGTTGTTCCAGTGCTTTCCACATCAGTCGTGTAGTTGTCGTCGCTCTCGTAATCATCATCATCATAAGCGCTCTCTTCATCGTCCTGGCCGGCAGGCTTCAACGGGGCATTGAAAATATCGTAGATCTCATCAGTGGCAGCTTTGGTATGGATCGTCATGGTGGGCTCCGAGGTGTTCTTCTTCTTCAGCTTGGGCCTTGATGGCGAATCGAGCTTTGCCTTGACTGTTGAAACGGTTAGATGATGGAAAATAAGGTTGATGAGAGAACACTTACTGATCTGAGTCTCGTTGACTTCAATCACCTTCTTCTTGCCCCCTCGTGGTCCTCGAGGCTGCTCCATGGCCCTGCCGTTCTCGTCATACTGCACAGTGTCTTTGTGAATCACCAATTTGTCAGAACGGTCTTGATGAATGACTAGCTTGCCCGCAGGAGGGTCTTTATGGATCATGAGCTTGTTGGCAGAATCCTGATGGATCATGAGCCTGTCGACAGGATCCTGGTGAATCACCAGCTTCTCTCCAACTCCCTTGCTGATTTCTTCAATCTCAACAAGAGGAGCAATATGATCAGGGACCAGATTCTCGTCAACAGACTCCTCCTCCCAACTATGATCAAGCCAGCCTCGATTGGCAGCCATAATCTCCTCAAAGCTTAGCTCGGTGCCAAGCTCTTCTGGAGTTGGGTAAATTGCAGCAAGGTCAACAAACACGCGCTCCTTTTTGCCCGTATGAGGATGAACTGAGACTTGGTGCTGCGAAGGAACAACAACAATATTCTGTATTTGCGAAAGAGACTATTGAACCAACACCGAATAAAACCATACATTAGTCCTATGACCATCAACATTTGGGCGGTTCAAGGAAAGAGAGAGGAACTTACCTTGTCCCGAAACACCGACATCTTGGGAGCAGTACTCTTCTTCCCCCCTGCTTGGAGAGTCTCGCCAGCCCAGGGCTTAGCCTCCACAGCGTTCTCCTTCTTACGATCCGCCAGCGAACCGATCGTGTCCCAGCCCTTGGAACCAGCCCCTCTTGTGGACATGGCAGATGGCTTGGCGTCAGTATCCGAGAAGATGGCCAGCTTGGACTTATTAGGCTTCGATGCTCCACCGCTCGTTGGCCGAGGGGCTTGGGGATCTGCTGCCCGCGCAGCTGCGAATGGGTCGACCTTGGAGGCAAGGGCTGGTCGGACAGTGGGCAGAGCCGGCGATGAGGGCTCGTTCATAACGTCTGGCTGCTGGGCGACTCGCTCCTCAAACTCCTTGAACTTGCGCAAGAGGCGCTGGACTGGCCGGGCCTCGCGCTCGATACCCAGTTTGTACACCTCTTCAGCCTGAGCCCATCGTCCGGCGCCCTCGAGCCACGCCGCATACTCTTCGTAGAAGAGAGCAAGGGACTCTCCGATACCGTGTCGAGACAGAAACATGTATGTCTCGCGCGGGGCATCAGAGAAAAAGTGGATGTAGTGAACCCAGAGCTTGAGGTAGCGAGGGTCGTTCTTGTACTGCGCTGAGCCAATGAAGGCCTTTGTCGCGCGCTCAAGAAGAGTGTGAAGCTGTGACTGCGGTGTTGCTTGCGCTGAGGGGTAGGCATCTAGGGTCCAACGAACGTAACGCTCGAAGACGTCGAGGGGATCGTCCGACTCGGCGAGGTTCTCAACCTCGGCCTCGAACTCGGCTCGGATGCAGTCGTGCACATTGCGTGTGTCGGAAGGTGTTGGTGTCGAGAGTTTTTGAAGAGGTGTGGGTGAGTAGAGTTGGGCCAGTTTCTTTGCTGAACGACCACCAGGCAAGGACTGGATGTTCTCCTTTTGCCCTTCGATTAGGTTAAAGTCGATAAGGTCTTCTGAGGCTGACATGATGGGTTAGTATCTCCTCAGACGAGGTTCGATTTTGGACGGGTAACTCTCAAAATCGGCGATGTTGTTATGGATAAAGTGACCCTCTATCAATCCCACTTGGCGGTGTTGATGTTATCTGTTATCGTAATGCGTCCAAAAGAGGGTTGCCTGGGAAACCGCCACGTGTGGCTCAACAGCCCTACCTTTTCTGCAGATCCAGAGGCAGCCACAGTGGAGATACGTACATACCCTGCTCAGCCCAGCGTCACTCAGAGAAATTGACAAGCAGTCACCAGAAATCATCACAGGAAACAAAACACTCTATGTTTGAACTCCAATCAATGTCTTTATTGTTGAACCTTATTTTACCGTTTTTTAGCCTATATTACTTCAATTTTGCCGACCTGGTATCTGGTCCCATGCGCTCCTGGCGAAGGACTCAAAGGCATCATCATCATCCCAAGGCTTTTAGGTGCACATCTGCCTCTCCATTTACAGGTTGACAGAGGTGCGGAAGTTGGCACCAGCGTAGATGGCGCCCTCACCGAGCTCCTCCTCAATTCGGAGGATCTGGTTGAGCTTGGCGAGACGCTCAGATCGGGCAGGGGCACCGGTCTTGATCTCACCAGCACGGAGACCGACAGCAATGTCAGCAATGGTGACATCCTCAGTCTCACCGGATCGGTGAGAGACCATGACACCCCAGCCGTCGGCGTAGGAGTCCTTGGCGGCCTGGATAGACTCGGTCAGGGTACCGATCTGGTTGACCTTGAGGAGGAGGGCGTTGCAAGACTTGAGCTCGATAGCCTTCTTGATACGGAGAGGGTTGGTGACAGTCAGATCATCACCGACAATCTGGATGTCCTGAGTCTTGGAGAAGTAGCTCCAGGCCTCCCAGTCGTCCTCAGCGAAGGGGTCCTCGATGGAGACGATGGGGTACTTCTTGCTGAGCTCACCGTAGAGGGCGGCGAGCTCCTCGTAGGTGAGCCACTTGGTGGGGTCGCTCTCGGGGTTCTTGAAGTCAAGATCGTACTTCTTCTCCTCCACCTTGTAGAACTCGCTAGAGGCAACGTCCATGGCGATCTTGATCTGGCCAGTGTAGCCGACCTGCTCAATGGCATCGGTGATGAGCTCGAGAGCCTCCTCGGCAGTCTGGATATCGGGGGCGACACCACCCTCGTCACCGACGTTGCCGGCGGACTGGCCATATCGCTTCTTGGCCAGACCCTTGAGGGCCTGGTAGACCTCAGCACCCTGGCGCATGGCCTCGGTGAAAGAGGGAGCGTCACTATGGCGGTGTTAGCAAGGCTTGGGTTGTATGGTTCAGGTGAAGCACTTACGTGGGGACAATCATGAACTCCTGGAAGGCGAGGCGGCCACCAGCGTGGGAACTGACATACAAGGTTAGCTAACGGAACTAGGCACCGAGCCAATTGACACTTACCCGCCGTTGAGGACGTTCATGAAGGGAACGGGGAGGACATAGGGCTTCTTGGTTCCGGCAAGGTCGGAGACGTGAGCGTACAGAGGAACGCCCTGCAGGAGAGATTAGCATGTGAGCGAGACACTGCAGAGAGAATCCAATTGGAACACACCTTCTCAGCAGCACCGGCCTTGGCAACGGCCAGAGAGACACCGAGGATGGCGTTGGCACCGAGCTTGGTCTTGTTGGGGGTACCATCGAGCTCGTTGAGGAAGGCATCGACGGCGGACTGGTCCTTGACATCAATGTTCTTCTCGATCAGAGCAGGAGCAATGACGGTGTTGACGTTCTCGACGGCCTTGGTGACACCCTTGCCGCCCCACTTGGACTTGTCGCCATCTCGGAGTTCGCAAGCCTCGTGCTGGCCTATATTGCAGAATCTTAGCGAATGCAGTTATGTGAAGCTGAGGAGGGTCGGGACGAACCGGTAGAGGCACCGGAGGGAACGATGGCCCGGTGGAGGCCGGTCTCGGTAACGACGTCAACCTCGACGGTGGGGTTGCCACGGGAGTCGTAGACGGAGCGGGCGAAGACCTTGGTGATGGCCATGTTGATGATGTGATGTTCTGGATGGGCTGATGTATTAGCTGGCAGTTCAATGGGTGGGTAGCTCGGCTGGGCTGGCTGTCGTGAGGTGAAAGGAGAGGAAAGAGAGAAGAATGAGAGGGAAGAGGGAGGAATTATAAGCTCTCTGGTAGGCGGAGCTTTCTGGTGAGCGGCACCAAACGAGAAACGGCCCGTGTGCAAACGACGAGTGGTTGGAATATGCCTCAACAGTCTTTGGTGTTGCTCATCACAACCAAGCCAGCCAGCTCCTGTTTGGTGGGGGGGTTCCAATCGGTGAGGGAGGGGTGGGTTGGAGGGGTGGAATGGATGGAGGGGTCCGGTGAGGGGAACCACAGTAGCAGAGCTCAAGGGAGCTGGAGGATAGGAGGGGCAACAACAGGCACGGAGTGGGTAGGCAGATGAAGCTCACCTTGGTGTAGAGAAGGTTTTTTGTACAAGACACAATGAAGCCCAGAACCACGTCAAGAGGTACTCTGGTCTGTATGGGAGAGGATGAAGAGGAATGAAGAGGAGGAAGAGAGAAGGAAGAGGGCGAAGATGGAGGGGAGGGCAGGGTGTTTTATGAAGGGATTGGAAGCAAGAGGAAGGAGGTCGAGCCCAGTAAACAGTCGACACGAAAGCAAGCTGTTAGGAAGGTACCGTATGTAGCCCCCATCCACCTCCTCCCTCCATGCCATGCCATGCCCGTCCATGGCGTACGCATGGTGGACGGGAGGTCCAGACAACACCTCTCTCACCAAGCAAGGTGGGGCAAGAGGTTCGATGGAGGGCCGTGGAGGGGTGAAAATGATCTCACAATCTCACACTGGGGCCCTTGAGAGGTGCATGGTTAGAGGTGAAGTGGAGGGGTGCCCCCTGGTTGGTCCACCGACTGAGAGGCAAGGCAAAAAAAAATTGAGGTGGATGGCTTCACATCGCCCAGATCAAGGTACCCCGCTAAAAATTTATCCCCATCCCGCCTCGCGAAGCTGCTACTCGGCCAATGGTTCGCGGCTCACCTTTGGAAGATGGATAGCCGATGTTGACAGGGTCCTGGCTTGAAGAGGAGACATGGATCATCATGAGCATATCACTGCGGTATCGTTGTTTGGACATGGAAATCACCTCTTTTTCCTGCCTCAGACACACGGTGCCTCCCTTACATGCTATTCTACCGGCCGACGCAGCGCCGCACTGAGACCGAGAGTAGAATCCATCTGTCACTTCATGAGATTACTGCTCCTAGCTAGCCCGCCGCAGGACAATATCCGTCCTTCATGGCTCCTGGGTTGGATCATGTCCACTCTCGCCATGCATCCCCACGTAGCACGTAGTCGATTACCTACATCCCGTCGTTCCGCCATGCCTTTGCCTCGCCAGATGCCAGCCATCAGCCCTCCTCTTCCCGTTGATTCCCGGGGCCGCGGGCACGCGCGGGCTTCGCCTTGCCCGTCGTCCGCCGCATCGTAGCCCAGGCCTCTCCGTGCCGGCTCAAGGACGGCTTCCGGTTGGACAATGCCCGTCCCGATCGGAAGCCAAAGTCAACAAGGTGTAGGTGCGACGAGACGCGCCTCCGCAGTCCCGGGAGGCTGCATGGGCGAGCGCAGGCACCATCCATCCATCCCATCTGCCAGGCCCAACCATGTTTCCGCATCTCCTTCGTCTACAAGTTCCAGCAGGAAAGCCGCCATCCTCGAATTGTCGGTCAGGGCTCGAAAGTCGGTCGATGTTTTTTCATGTTCTGATAGACATGGATGTGAATGGAGTGATGCGAGTCCGTGCCTATCAGCTCTCATGAGGAGCTGCAGCCAACAAGAGACCCGAGCCCTCCACACCCCCTCGTGTTTGTGTGGGCGTCTATGTCTGGATGCGTGCAGGCCGACAACATGGGTTGATATTTGAAAGCGGTATTACTGCTGAGTATCAAACATGAACTGACAACGTCTCGCCCGGCACAATCATGCGTCGCGGACCCGTGTGCGTCCGTCCGTATGTCGGCACGTAGCAGCAAGTCAAGGGAGGTAGTGTAAGAGTACGCGCGCGCCTTTCTGCTGCCTCGCTGCATCCTCCTATGTGGGTATCCACGAAACATCAAATCAGATTCATCTCAAACTCGATCGTTATCGACATGCCATGCCATGCCAGACTCTTGCTTTCCTTGTTGTGCTTCGAGTCCGTAACCCCTGTCCGACATAACCCAATATCATAATGCTGCCCACCCGAAACGCCGTATGTAGCAACCCAAGTCTATCGTTAGCCTCGTCTAGAAGCGCTCCTTCATCCTCGCCGCGACCGTTCGGAGATTGCCGTACACCTTGCCAGGTGGCTTTCCAAGAATCAGGCTGACGACCGACTCACGGGCGAGGTGGATGTTCTTGAACCCGCCGAGAATGTGAATCTTGGAGTCGGCCAACACAATTCGGGTCCGGCTCGCGTTCTCGATGGCGAACTTTGTCTTTCCGTCCTTGCCAGCAATACGTCCGATGGCGCGGGCTTGGCTGTCGCCGTGCATCGTTCGCACGTCCTTGATCTCGAATGTCTCGATGTAAAGGTCGTCAAGTCGTAGCAGAGCGATGGCATCGTCCACGTCAAAGCCCAGCGTAAAGGCCTTGACAAAGTCCTCTCCCTTTTGCAGCGCTCCCGAGTCGGTGGTATGCTTCGATGTCCTCAACTCGACCGTCTTTCGCTTAATGTTCATTCGGCACTGGAGCTTCAGATGCTCGACGAGGGGCGGGTAGATGGAGGTCCAAGCCTGTTTTAGGGGTGTCATTCGGTGAGGAGGGATAGGGACCTTGCGAGTCTCGACTCTGGTGATGGGATCCTGCGAAGGTGTTAGAGACATGTCCTCTCAGTGTGGACGGTAAAGAGGCAATCTCACAATGTCCCTGGCCGGCGCAAATCGAGGGCGTCCCTCCTCATCGATAGCCATTCCATCCTCATTGTCCTCCACAGACACGACGGCGTTCGCATCAGCGGGGAGAGCGTCGGGAGCATCTAATAGAAACTCTTCGTCATTTTCTAGCTAGATGTCAGACCCTGGCCTCTGCGATTTTCTCGACTCTGTGAATTTTTTCCTACCTGCGACTGGAAGAGGAATATCTGTGGCGAGCGGGGCATCCTCGGCCTTCTTCAACGCTGTGGGCGCAGGCATTTTGGGCAGAATTTGAAGAGTGTCTTGCGGCGAAGAATCGAGGCGAGATCCAGTTCACACTTTCGGCTCCTAGTGATATCCTCTCAATATCGGAATCACACGAAAATCTTCAACTCGAACTCGTCAAAAGGGTATTGAGGATTTGGTGGGGGCGCCGTTGGACTTTCGAACCACACCGATCAAAAATTTGTGTGGCTTATCGCAGCTTATCGATTGGCTCGGCGACTCCAACCCGGAGGGCGCGTCATGGAGTGACTTTCGGTTGCCCAAAAATCAAGGTGCATTAGTTAGCACACTCAGGTTAGAAGGCACTCGCCTGTAGTGGGCGTGACGGGAATCAGAGGTTGCTAACACCGACTCCATCTTCTATTGCAACCTCGATCTCTCACTTCCACTCCAACCAAACCCTCTCAACTCCATCTTGCCTTGCTCCGTCCACGTTCCCCGTGCCCTATTGTCCTTGAGGCAGGCACAATGTGTTGGAATGATGGCTAAGGGCATTCCCTCGTTTCGGATCGGCCGCTGCTTTGGGATCTCCATCAACTCTTCTCCAGCCACATGCTGCTCCATACCCGCAGCTCTGCGTGCCTCTGCAGAATCTGGTCGGAGATGGCCACTATCACCGACCTCTCTCGCGCCCTCGAGTTTTCGTTCTGTCCACAGCCAACGAGAATGGCAACCGCTCGGTCGAATCGCATACAATAATGCGACCAATGCCCCGGCATGTGCCTGGCGCCATCCTTTGCCGCTTCAGAACCCTTGCGCCCAGCGCATAAACACCCCGCTGACCCCTCGCATTGCTATTCGCAATGCAAAATGCACACCGACATGGCTGGCAAGGTCATGGCAGCATAGATTCTATAGTGGGAGCAGTGATGGCAATGCGTCGAGGTGTTCCTGTGGCAAGGAAATCGCAGTCTCCCCCACCAGGCATTCCAAGACTACACAAGACCTACAGAAGATCAAGGCTTCCACACTAAACGAAACCGCCAAAGATGCTTCGAAGCAATCTCCCGACCAACCGAAGCAGGATGCTTCTGCCTTGGACTCCGAGTCAATCGCATCCTATATGTCATATCTGCATCTACCGAGGATGCCCCACCGGCCTACCAAGGAGGAGTTGCTTGAGGCTGCTAATGGCTTTTGGGAGCGCCTCAAGGTCCGTTTGAAGTGGGTGTCCATCAGAAGCATGAGGCCATGGAATATCGACGAATGGGGAGCTTTTGTGTCATGGTTCATGTTGGGTCATCTTGTCTGGATTCTCTTGGGAACAACAACATTTTTCTCCCTCATCATCCTCTCTATCAACACCGTCTTTGCTCAAGGTATGGACAATCCTATCGTGGTTGGCCTAACAGTCACTAACAGACTGCAGAAACATTGGCTCAATGGGTAGGCGACTACCTCACACAGTCTGCCGGTGTCACCATTGTGTTCGAGTCTGCTATTGTTCCCAAATGGGGCGATGGCGTCATCTCGTTCCGAAATGTGTTTGTTTCTCGACGTTCTGGTCAGGGAAATGTCTCATCCGTGAGCAAGGGCTCATCAGATGCTGCTGCTGAGGCGGCTGCTGGTCGACAAGCGAACCTGGAGAAGGTGTCTGAGTCTGAGGATGATGAGGAGGACGACGGAAACTACACCCAATTCGACCTCACATTTTCAACCGTCAACGTCACACTCTCCTTCCTAAACTGGTGGAACGGCAAAGGCCTATTAAAGGATGTTGAGATCAAGGGTGTGCGGGGTGTCATTGACCGAACGTCGGTGACCTGGCCGATCGAGGAGCTTGACCCCTTGTCATACCGGCACAAGCACCAACCGGGAGACTTTGAGATTGAAAAGTTCAAGATGGAGGATCTTCTGCTTACCGTTCACCAACCGGGTGGTTTCAGACCCTTCTCGGTCAGCATATTTTCATGTGAACTGCCTCAACTCCGGAAGCAGTGGCTCTTCTACGACTTCCTCTCGGCAAACCACATGTCAGGGTCTTTCGATGGCTCTCTATTTACGATCCATCCACGACAAGTCCATGGTGTCATTCCCAGTGGCAACGGCGACCCGGAGGCTGCACTTGGCTTTGGTGATCCCAAGGCGTGGAAGAAGTTCAGCAGACTCCGAATCGATGGCCTGAAGATTGATCACCTTAACAGTGGAGTTGAGGGACCTTTTGGTTGGATCTACGAGGGAAATGTCGACATTGTCGCCGATGTCATGTTCCCAGCGGACACTGATGAAAGTATCGCCAAGGTCATGACCGACTTTTACGACCAGTTGGAGGAGGTTGTCATCTCAAACCGCCACCGCTTTATGCGCAACATTCAAGAACAAGGCCCTGCTCTTCTCACAAGGGGCCATCTCTCAGATTCAGCCGGCGATATCCATGCTGATGTCGCGACCGAGGAATCACAGACAGGCGAGGACGAGCGCCGCTACTTGATCATGGATCTTCGCATCCACCTCAACGACGTCAAGGCCGCAGTGCCTCTCTTCACAAAGGACATGTCGTACGTGAACCAGGCCCTCGTCCGGCCCATTGTTGCCTACATCAACGCCAAAAAGACATACATCCCCATCAACTGCCGCATCGTCAAGCGTGCCAGCAACTTTGATGGAAGCTGGTCCATCTTTGACTGCGGCCTCATGAACGACATGTCAGCCGAGACCTACGACGCCTTTGCCAGGGACGTTGAGAACCAGCAGAGCCGCGTACGGCGGTTCAAGAAGGTTGGCTTCTGGACCCTGTCCCTGGCCGTCCACGCGCTCTTCATGGGCATGGCGGGCAACGTGGTCTAAGCCTTTGGGTAGTACACTAGCTCACTCACTCTACTCTTTTTTGCCATTATCATTTTTCCAATTTACGGAGTATTGCGTCGACGGTGGATACATGTGCGACACTGTATACCTTGAAGTGGTTTATCGGGATGGATAACGACATATGTATAGGAAAGACAACGGTCGGCGTTTGGGGTCCTACAATGGACAGGCCTGGGATTTTTCGGCGTTGCTGGTCTGTTGCAATGGATGACAGGAATGAATACACACGCACCCATGATTATACTCTCTGTAATGATGCTGGGGAGAAGGTCATGGGCGGTTGATGATACCCCTGCCATGCTAGTTAGTTATCACAAACAACGAAAGCAGCTTAGCCAGGCAATTGTATATGAACAGTCATGATGTACGAGTTCTATATGAAGTTCAAGATGTTCAGGTGTAATGCACAACTATCCTCTAGCTCTTGTCTTTGACCTTTTCTAGACCAGGGCAACCCGGACTTGAGTCCCCGTACACACACAACTCCCATCTAATGGAGTCCATGCAACGGGCTCGTCTGCTGTGAGGACAAGTGCCAATCTCCGAGCGTGTTCGCTATCATTCCAAAATACCCCGACGCCCTCTCAGTCCCCAACCGCGTCCTTCCACTAGTCGACCACCTTTTGCTACCCTCTCCTTGCGCCACTCTCACCCTGCTGCCCCTGTCCTGTCCGAATGCCCGGAACGGGTTCGAGGCGAAGCCATGAAACGCCGGCATGTAGACGTAGGCTCCAGCGGCACGCCGCAACTACACCACGGGAGGTGTAGAGGCGGGCTCGCTGGGCAGGGCCAGGAATGCGCAGCCCGGAGCTGGAGCCATGGACTGGGGCACGGGATGGGAGCTCCCCTCATTATTTCGTCAAGAACCGCTTCACATGAAGTCATCACTAGAGAAGAGTCAGCTTGGTCAAGTTCCTCGTGTGAGTGTCTGGATACTCACTCTCCAAAGTCGCCATCGTCATCGTAATGGCTAGTGTCCGCAACGTTGGAGCGGCCAGTAACCAGGGACGTCTTGGTCTTGGCAGCCTTGGTCTTCTTTCCGCCCTTATCGGCGGCCTTCTCCTCCCTCATCTTCTCGTTGCCCAAGGCGGTGATGGAACTAGCGAGCTTCTTGATCTGCTCGCTGGGCATCTCCTTGGCCAGGGTCTTGGTGAAGTCCTGGAGGAAGAGGCTGTACTGAGCGTTCTTTGCGTTGGCCGAAAGGATGGGGGCCAGAACTGTGTGGAGGTTTTCAAACTGAGCCTTGGTCTTGGGCTGGAACAGGGGCAGCTTGGAGATGTCGACAGTGTTGGTAGGGTCGTTGGAGTCGACGACGACGGCAGCAGTTCGAGTCTTGGCACGGCCGGCGCTGATTCCGATGTCTCCAAACATGTCGGCGGCGTGGGCGAGGTCGGCCTCCTGCTCGGTACGTCGGAGTCGCTCACGCTTCTCGGCCTCGGTCTCCTCGATGACCTGAACGCTGGCGGCGTTGACCTTTTGTTTGGCTCGGTCGGCCTGGTGCTCAGCAATACGCTGGCCCTTGGGCTTCTTGGCGGCGGCAGCAGCTTCAGCAGCCTTGGCCTTGGTTTCGGCGGCCTTACGCTCCTTCTCGCGCTCTACCTCGGAGTCTTCGGCGGCATCCCACGAATCGAGGACCTGGTGAAGAGGGTTGGGTTAGTCTCGCAGAGCGCAGGTCGCCGTGGATGTCGAGACTTACATCGCTATCGTCTTCCTCATCGTCGAACTTGCGGCGAGCAGGACCGGCAGCCTGGGGAGAGCCGGAGGAGCTGCTATCGTCGCTATCCTCCTCGTCTATACAAACATGCGTTAGCCAAGGGGTTCTCGACGATTTCGAGGCAGGGATCGAGTTCACGACCCCGCAAAGTCCATCTCGCGATAAGAGGTCGCGATAAATCTGGAGGGGCTACTTACCCCACTTCTTAGGAGGCATGATGTCAAGTGGTTTTTTCTTTTCTGGTGGTAGAAAGATGGCGGTTGTCGAAGATGTTTTGAGGCGTGCGAGGTGTGTCAGGGAGGAAAGTTTTGTGTGCGCCTTATGTGCGTGCGTGTGTGGGTGGGTGTTTGATGCCGGTCGCGAGTCGGTCGAAAACGGGTCGAGGATGGATCTGATCCAGAGGAAGAATAAAAATAAGTTGGTGAGGGAAAAGGTTAATAGAAGGTTTGACTTTATTTGATAGTATATTATATAAACAAGAAGAGTTGATGCCTTGAACGACAATGAATAGTATCAAAAAAAAAACTATTCCTTAACAAAAGTACATCGACTCGTAGTGGTCGGGCACAAAGACTTGCACCCAAGCAGGCACGGGGGATGGGATGGAGGGGCAGAAGGAGGGGCAACTTTTGGGGGAACTCGATTTTTTTCCTCGACTTTTTTTAGACGCTTTTTTTTCCTCGGCCATGGCGCGGAAACGTTAACGCGATTAGATCTTGACGTCAATCATGGCTGCTGCTAAAAAGTTGGGGGTTGCATTTCTATTTATTACTGCCATTCCGATATTTCCCTTGTTCTTCGAGTTATCTCAGACCCAAAGACTTTATCCGCCAACGCCGGCCGATGGGTGAATTCATACCTGGGAACCCGAGTTGCCTATTTACACAGCAAGGGGGGCTCTGACTGCCTGTCCGAGGCATGCCCATGTGACTCATAACGTCGCTAATAAACTTGGTGATCTCTCAATAAATACCTCGAAATCTGGGCTCGGGTCTTGGCATCCATCATGTCTCGTGGGGCTGCATTTGTGACATCCCTACCCGGAAGCCACCCGCGTCTGACAAGTTCAAGGCTGAGATTGACCGGGATGAATGTGGCATCATTTCAACTTATATGGTTTGGATGAATGCAAGCCTTGAGTTGAGGATGCTTTGACTTCGTGATAGACATATTCTTTAGGATGTATCTTAGTTACACTTTAATTGTGCAGATGCAGGTTAGGAAACTTATGCATGTTGATGTTCTTCGTTAGTCGCCTCTAAACTCAAGGCGCAGATTCAAAGTCACCAATTTCATCATGCTCCTGTTTGAGAAACTTGTTATCATCTCGTTTGCAAGCTAAAATGCCCCATAAACCACGTCTTCATAGGTAACGAACACTAACTGCATGTAGGTTCGTTGTAAAATCCTTCAAGTGGCTGATATCCGCCGTTCTCCTCGGAGTTGACCATCACATGATGACAAAGATTCTCATAGCCAAAGGAGGCATGCCGATTCCAAATTCCAGCCCTGCCAAACCCCAAATTCGGATCCTTGACTCTGTGGCACGTGGTTGACAGAGGCGTGTGTCCAAGTAAAAAAGATGCCCCTTTCGTCGTCGCCGATTGCCCATGTCCATCCCCGAACTGAGGCCCATATTCCCGTCACCAACTCACCGAGTCGCCAATCAGAAACTCGCCGACATGGATCTCGTTCGCAAAGCGCGAGCGCGAGGTCAAGCTGAATAGATATCGACGCCCTCCGACTGGTGAAGCTGAGCTTGGGGTCACCGACATCAGAAAATGAGGGAATGAGCAACAGTAAGAAAATTCGATAGAAACGTGCCCAACCGTAGAAATTACGCCTACGGGCCATGTACCTTGCCTTGCCTTGAGGTGGTTTAGTCTCCGCGAGAGGTAATACTGTAGTCATCCAGAGAGCAGAGCCCTATCTTCCGAGTCCTCCCGATGGAACTCTCTCACGTGGTATCTAGCAACTCCAAGGCGGCCGCTGGTGAACCTTGTGTATCCCATCCACACGCATGGCCGCGTTCTCGATTTAGGTCCTGAAAGAGCCTTCCTAGCGCCTCTCAGCGCTTGTCTAAACCACTGCGGGCCGTCATCGCCATGACAAAACCTAGCATTGGCCCGTTTTTTTGCGGCAAAGACACCGCGACGCCGCACACGCCGCTCACCTTGAACACATGGGCCTTGAGCCTTCCGGTCTGTCTTCGTGGTTTTCGTATCGTCTATTGTAAGCAACCCCCCAAGCTGGGCGCACAGGTATCCTGCTCATACCTGCTCCCTCGCGAGGGACTCCGATTCTGCTTTGCCATGGACCCTGGGGGGTATGGATGGGAATCATGTCCATCCTCCGGGGCAACCTCCCCGATGGCTGTTATCTATCTGCGAATATATAAGGTCCTGTCATGCCTTGTCAGGCAGAAGGCTTTTGTATGCTATATCCTGTATCAAACAATACCATCACCGGTCTCTATCACCTCTTTGCTATACCCTCTCATACATCCAGGACCTTGCAAGTCTTGTCCATCTCAATGCTTTCGACTCAGATCCAGCACGCGCACGCCTCGAGACAAGCTGCACAGCTTGGAAAGGCGGCAGCTCTCAGCTTCGTCCGTACTGCGTCCTCTTCTTCCTCCCTTCTTGGATGCCCGGCCGTTCTTAGAGTCGGCTGCGTAGCGACCCAACAACATCGACTCTTCTCGTCAACACCCGCCACCCAACTCCGTGACTTCTTCCCCGTGAAGGAGACTGCCCATATCCAGGTAACCAAGCCAGCATGGCCTCACCACCCCCAGACATACGAGGAGATGGCTGCTGTGGTACCTGCCCACCGAGAGCCCCGAACCTCTGGTGATTGGGTGGCCTGGAGGATTGTGCGCCTTGCCCGGTGGTGCATGGACAAGGCCACAGGCATGGATCGTGAGCAGCAAGTTGACAAGAAGCACCCGACAACCTCTATCGTGGCACAGAAGCCTCTCACCGAGGCGCAATGGGTATGTATCACCTTCTTTCCCTGTTCCGAAGAAAACACAGGCTGACAAGCCCAAGTTGGTGCGTTTCATCTTCTTGGAGAGCATCGCCGGAGTCCCAGGCATGGTGGGCGGCATGCTGCGTCACCTCGGAAGTCTTCGACGCATGAAGCGAGACAACGGTTGGATCGAGACGCTCCTCGAAGAGAGCTACAACGAGCGGATGCACCTCCTGACATTCATGAAGATGTGCGAACCAGGCTGGTTCATGAAGATGATGATCATTGGAGCTCAGGGCGTCTTCTTCAACAGTCTCTTCGTCTCGTACCTCGTTTCCCCCAAGATTGTCCACCGATTTGTCGGATATCTTGAGGAGGAAGCCGTCCATACCTACACCCGCTGCATCAAGGAGATCGAGGACGGTAACCTGCCCAAGTGGAGCGATCCCGACTTTAGCATTCCCGACATTGCTGTCCAGGTGAGCAACTCTTACACAAGTCTTGGAATGAAACCCTGCTGACTCAGTTTGTGGCTAGTACTGGCAAATGCCCAAGGAGCACCGCACGATGAAGGATCTGGTCCTTTACATCAGGGCTGACGAAGCCGTCCACCGAGGTGTCAACCACACGCTCGGTAACCTCAACCAATCCGAGGATCCGAACCCCTTTGTCAGCGAGTTCAAGGACCGAGAGCCTCCCAGGCCTGCCCTGAAGCCTGCTGGCTACGAGCGAGCCGATGTCATCTAATAGGAAGCGGAAACTCAACGACTCGACGAAGAAGAAGATATAACATTGAAAGTTAAACACGACCCTGTACTAGAAGCCTTTTCTTTTGTTTGGGGAAGAAGATTAAAACATGTCTGTACATTTAAAGAGCTGTTTGTTACATATGATACCACTGGGAACCGGCGTTCTAGAAGGCCCTGAGGTGGAGCACTGTGGAATTATGCAGTTTGGTTGCTGTTTTTGGAGGCGTTTGGGGGCCAGACAATCCCAACTCAGGATGGATGCATAGAAGAATTTGGTAGAGGATGATGGATGATTTCCAGTGGTAATATATAATCAATATTTACACAAGTTCCTCGCTTCTATGCAGTGAAGAGAAAACGAACGAACCCGAGGGCCACAGCGAGGACTCCCGAAATAGAGAACAAACAAGGTCCTTGACGCAAAACCCTTGCTGTCCCTTGTTGCATGGTGTCTCCCAGAAACACGTAATTCTTATGTAGGCGCTCCGTATCACCTCGTTTGCCTGTAGTCTCTCTCAATGGTCCAATCTCGCATGTGAGTTTCCTGCCTATTTCGGCAAAGGGAACGTCGTTAAGCTAAGGTTCTTTGAACCCGGACCGGACCGCGTCACCAGAGGTCGAATATGCCTTGCGAGGATCATTTTGGGGAGATGTGCGCTGTCATCGAGGGTCGTAGTCGGCTGAAACTGATGTCATGCTTTGAAGCACATCACCTTTTTCATGCCCGCTGTTTCGCTCATCACACACTCGCTCTGTGTGGTGGCACCCCAGTCACGCAAGCACTCATCCAGCACGAGAGCACAGCCTTGGATTGTGGGGAAGTATACGGATCGTGGGCCGCGTGTAAGGCTGGGGCGGTGTAAGTTGGAGATAGAGCGACCGAGTGCTCAGGACAAATTTGCGCGAATAATGAACCGAAACGTGAGTGACTTGTGGTTCAATTTCGTCTCATGCTGGAATCTTTTGATCATCTTGTTTTAGATGCTTCCCCACCGCCAACCTCCTCCCGGGGGTCCGCTATCTTCGCTTTTCTGTGCCCGCGCATGTTCGAGTGGTGGCAGTGTTGACAGGGTTCGGGGTGACGATCCAGGGGAGCAAGCGTAAATCTATTCTTGTTGCCCCTTGGCTGTAATGCTTGTCTTCGGAAGGATTGCCATGTATGTACCGTATCGTACGTAGCAACCAAGGTTACTTAGACGCGGTGCTATGGACGAGAGAGACGCTCTGTGGGGCAAGCCCGAGAGCATGCGCCGCTGTACACGCCGGATCTGGAGCGTTATCGCGTCTAAAGATGGATGGGCGCTGCTGTCCTTGGGGGCCGAGTGTGAGATGTGCTGGCTGCGGCTAAGTCCTCGACTTGAAACACATAGACTACTCTATTTCACTCGAGGCGAGCTACTTGAGGGGTCACCATGATGCATCACCTTAACACAACGTCAATGCTCGGCTGTTTGGGCAAGTGGAGAGTGACAAGGTCCATTTTCATTTCTCGGGCCTGGACCATGTGCTGATTTGACAACAAGCGCGCACCCGAGATGATGAGAGGAGAGACATGATTTGCATCAAGAGTGAAAGGCTGGAGCTCTAATGAACCAGGTGCACCCACAACGGTGACAACACGCCACTCGGGCCGTCTTGATAAGTAGGTATGGATCTATTGACTGGCCCGACTGTTGTGGTCGCCTTGGATGGGCATCCGTGATAACCTGAATGCTCGGATCCCTGCAGATACGATTAACTTTCACATGGATGCATACAACGAGCCTCGCCCACTCAGTGAAACTCTCTAGTCTCTCCAAGGACACAACTGCTGTGGCTTGACCTCGATTTCCATTGCTCCATCGCATTGAGCTTCTTGTGCAAAGGTACCTCTAGTGCTGATATGATGAACTGGAGAAAGCAGAGCCGCCAATCCCGACTGGGGAAGCAAGCCACGGGGCCACGGGATCACGGCCCACAGACCATTCTCGATT
This sequence comes from Fusarium piperis, assembly GCA_027886205.1. Taxonomy (NCBI): domain Eukaryota; kingdom Fungi; phylum Ascomycota; class Sordariomycetes; order Hypocreales; family Nectriaceae; genus Fusarium; species Fusarium piperis. Next base: position 122,284 of record RZGM01000038.1, read on the forward strand.
GGATCCAGTCTTGTCCGCCTGTCACTTGCCGCCTTTCTTCGAGTTGGTCCAATCCCTTTGCAGAGGACGTGTTTGTACTTGGTGATGTGAAGCAGTGACGGGTGCTGGGAGAAGGACTTTGGGGCACATCATATCACACACACAACGTATCAGCGCCGATATCGTTATTGCAAACGGGATAAGATATTAAACGTGAGAATGAATGCCAACGAAAGAGAGATCTAAGCAGAGCCCGAGACTCTGAGTGCAAGCACATGCGATTGACAGTGGCACAGACAGGCATCGACATCTTTACCTGGGTAGGTAATTGCCGACATCTGTCGCACCTGCCTGCCCTTTGCTGTTCTTTTTGCTCTTGCCTCACCTTGCCTCACTCACTGTTTGCCTCATTCTCGGTCCCTCTTTCTTTTCAACCCAAATATTCACCTGTATTTCCCAAGTTTCTTCCCTTCATCTTACATCCTTCTTCTTCTTCACCTCTCTCTCCACCATCACCAATATCACTCAACAGTGGTTCAACAACATCGTCATCCTCAAGCTAACTTAGCCGGCTATCAAAAGATCCCAGACACCCCCGGACACGGTTAAAATTAGCAAGATTTCCTGTCATAGGAATTAGCTCCAGGCCGTTGTTGTTGTCTCGTCGGGAACTTGTCTCGCACCACTGCCTTGTCTTTGCTCTGGTACCCAGTCGCTCAGGCTTGGGGTCGGCCCCATTCGCTCGACGTGTCTCTTCCAGGGCTTGCACAGCCTCGCCCGCTCGCCGCACCACTTGTTTTTCGCTCTCAGACTCTGACCATCGCATACTGGGGGGATTTTTCGTTGTTACGCATTAGACGCTTGTGGATACGCCCCGTTTCTCGCCGTCTTGGGCTGCTGGCCTTCGACGGGAATTCTGGACCCAAGAACATAGTGGACCAGCCACAGAGTGTCCCCCTCCAAGTGTCCGTTCCAGTGGCGGTAGGTAGGTAGCCGCCCAACTCTCCCGTCTGAGAAGAGTCTCACAAATACCAAGGTGCATGACCTTACTCGCTGCTCCAGCTGCTACCTTAATTTTACCGCCCTGCTGCCGTTTCGCTTGCATTGCTGAGTTGTGCTGCCCGCCGCCCGCACTGCACCCGCAGCCTAATAACTCACCTCCACCATCATCATCATCATCTTGTCCCGTCCTCGTCCACGGCGCACCCAACTTGACAAGTTCGAGCGCTGCTATCTCCGTCCTTCATCATCATCACACAGCGCTTGCGATCCTACTACCGACGTCGCATTTCTCACCTTGAAACAACCCGCTCCACTGCGCGCCTCGCTACCCCCTCCACGCGTCCGGCTGCCGTGATAGGACGGTCCCCCGCTCATTGCATCACCCTGTGAGCGCACAGCCCCCGGCATCGCCACGGTGCCTGAAGGCTGACTCGGGAGTCTGCCTCGTCTGCTTCGTCTGCTTCTAAACTCGGCAACATCATGGATCAACAAGCTCAGCGCGGCCGATCGCCGTCGGCCGGTCATCAACAGCCTCATATAAACCAATCCCACTCCCCGTCGCCGACGCCTTATCAGTCCAACGACACATCCGTTGGCCTTGGCCTCACTCTGGAACAGTCCGCTCAGCAATCCTATGACTCTTTCAGCAACTCGGGTTTCTTGAGCCCTCAGCAATCGCCATCTTTCCCGCCTCCTACGCAGCAACAGCAAGCTTCATTTGCTCAGGCCAACCTCTCCGACCCCGCCGTTCTCGACCCCAATAACACCGCCTCTTTTGGCCAACAGCCAACCAGCTCCGACACTTCGCTGCCCTTCAACAACCAGGCGCAGACCGCATACTTGTCGCCCAGCCTCAACGACGACTTTTCTCTTTTCCCGACTACCAGTGGTCAGGGCGACCAATTCAACGCCCCCTTGTTCGACCAGACCACGCTTAACCCTAGCGACATGAACAACATGGCGTCCCCGCAGGGCCACCACTCCCCGACCCCTCCTCACCTCTTCCAGCCGGATGGTCAACAGCCTGGTTCGGCTCATCAGTCGCCCGCCTTCAACCAGCATCAGTTCTCCTCCCCGCCTAGCCACTCGCGACATGCGTCCCTTGGCCCCGCGGACGCTTTACTCCCGAACCAGGTCGATTGGAGCCAGCCTCAGTTCCAGGGCCACCGCCGCACCCCCTCCGAGTACTCGGACGTGTCGTCCGTTGCGCCGTCGCCGAATCTCGTCAGCGCCGATGACTTTGACACCGGCGTAGGTGGGCATTCACCTGCTCATCGCCCCTCGGACGGTAGCCTTTACCAAGAAGTATTGGGAATTGGGAACTTCAGCATTTCAGACCCCCAGGTCGGCAGCCCTGGGCACCAGGGCCGAAGCCCGTCGCATAGCCCTGCGATTAGTCCTCGCATTGTCCCACAGCAGATGCCTGACCTCAACCAGTCTGCTTTCGGTCTGGCACATCCTACCAACGCATACGGTGCTCCAACCACATACGCCGAACTCCAAGGGGCTGTTGAGGCCTTTCCAAGCCTCCAAGCGCCAGGCCATGATTTGTCGTCCCAGATGGCACCTCCTGCTATCAATATTGATTTTGCTCCTAATAATATGAAGCAAGGCGGCTTTGATACGCCCAAATCGCGTATGGACCAGGACTCTTTGACCCCTCCAGACCGAGGTATGTATCCGATTCACAACCACAAGTGAGCTATCTAACTCTTCATAGGCCGCCCTAGATCTCGTCCTCGTGCGGTTACGGACCCATTCCACCCTGGCGGCATGATGCTCAATCGCCCTGGTAATGCTGGCAGCCTTTCTCCATCATTGGGCTCTGATTTGTCTTCGCGGTCAGACTCTAGGTCATTGTCGCCCCTCGACAGACAAGCCGGCACCTCCCCTTCTCGGAGAAGGCAGTCAACTTCGGCAGTTCCCAATAATGTTATTGCTCTACGCCTAGCCGACCCCGAGTACCAGAACAACCAGGATAGTGGCGCCGCCAAACGCGTTCAAAAGCATCCTGCCACGTTCCAGTGCACTCTCTGCCCCAAGCGATTCACTCGTGCCTATAACTTGCGCTCCCACTTGCGAACACACACTGACGAGCGCCCGTTTGTGTGTACCGTTTGTGGTAAAGCCTTTGCCCGACAGCACGATCGCAAGCGACACGAGAGTCTGCACTCGGGCGAGAAGAAGTTTGTATGCAAGGGCGATCTCAAGGTCGGAGGCCAATGGGGCTGCGGCAGGCGGTTCGCCCGTGCGGATGCTCTTGGCCGGCATTTCCGATCTGAGGCAGGCCGTATCTGCATTAAACCTCTACTGGATGAAGAAATGATGGAGCGGCAACGGCTCTGGCAAGAACAGCGGATGCAGCAGAGCGTGGCTCAAAACATGGTAGTTGCATCCAACATGGGTATGGAACCCCCTGTTTATCCCATGGATACCGGTGGCAACCCAATGCTCCCGGCAGCTCTCCTCGCCCAGTATCCAGCTCTGGCGCAGATGAACTGGGGTACCCCTGATGTGAGCGGCGGTATGGATGATGATGTGAGCGGCCGTTCATCATTCGATGCCAGCGACTATGACGAGAATGAAGACGGTGGCTATGTCAGCGGCCCCGGAACAGGCTTTGGTGAAGGAGGGATGAACCAGGGCTTTGGTGAGATGGGATATGCGAGTGATTTCGGCGGTCGATAATCAGCGCCAGGGACGCGAGGGAGAATCTCTCTCGCCATGTTTGATGTCTTGCTTCTTCTTTTCTTGGCCCTTCCACGACCTTTCGAGGGGCCTTGGCTTTCATTTATCAGCAGCGATTTGTTTCTCTTCTTCCATGTTCCTTGCTGAGGGGCGATTCACGTTTGATGTACTGGGACGGGCTGGGCGCCAGTGACGGCGATTTTGTTTACCACACCGCCATGGTTGGATATGCGGGTGTGCTTGTGGGAACATTTCTGGGAGCGGTTGGGTATAGACGGTACTGCGCATAGATACCAAACTGAGTCTGCTTGTTGTTTTTCTTCAACTTGAACGAGCCGTCTCGTTTCTTTTATTACTTTTTTTTGCTTCTTGTCTTTGAGTGGACTGTTAACAGGTGTGTTTGTGATATTGAGCTCCTTTTCTTTCAAGGATACATACACTTGGATCTTGTCTTGACTCCCATGATAGAGACGACTAACTGTGAGCAAAGCGGCATTGCTGTTGTAAGCACCTGGACGAGGGATGCTGGATATTATGAATGTTTAATAGTGGCTTCATAACAAGGCAGTCACCAAGTGCTCAAGTCGATCAGTTATCAAAGCCTGAGCTGGCAGAGCAGCTGGGAAGATGTAATTAACAAGATGAAGCCAGGTCCCAAGACAGGCTATCCATCTATGGAGTTATCCGCTGCCGTCCGTCCATCCAAGGTGGCAAGTAAAGATATGAAATGTCCTCCCAATCCAGTCCCGATCCTTTATGTGTGCCTAGGATATCTTTACATGCAAGGAAAGTAACGAAATGAAACGAAACGACTATTCTAAACCCAAGATGATTTTGCCTAACGCCATGCGGTATCCAAGATTCCGTCCACCCCATTCCTGCCCCTTCCAAATCGATGAGTGAGATGACAATCGGTTAGAAGACCATTGCATCTCCGGTACCGAAGTAGTTCTTGACAACCTCGGCCATGACGCTCTCGCATATCCCGCGGTGCGCCGTTGCGAGCGCCTCGGTAATGAACGGCATCAAGAGCGAGTTTGCCTCGACGACAATGTCCTCACGCAGCTCGTACTCATCCCCTTCAACCGTGGCCGTGCTTCCCGAGGCGGTGCTATCGGACCCGGCTGGAGATATCGGCATTGTTGCTGCACGTCGTTGCCGGACCACAAACTCGGCGCGGACGACGATGCCAGCCGGGGCTGTGGCCCGAGACCGGACGCCTTCGGGTACATCCTGGAAGATGGTGGTGTACATGATCTCCCTGTTGAGGCCCGGCGCGAGGGTGATGAGCTCGCGTAGGCGGAAGGCGCGGACGGATTCGTCCCAGGGACCGAAGAAGGGGTCATCAACGATGGCGTCCGGGCCTGTTGAGACCTCGTCGAAGTTGGTAAGAGAGGTGTGATGGCGGATGAGAGGGGTGTATGTTTGAATGGTTGCTATCACGGCACCCGGAGGGACGTTGCCCGGCACTGGGATGACGATGCTGAGATGATGTTGTCTGCGCATTGTAGGATAGTTGCAGCGAAGAAGATGATGATGTGAGTAGTCTTTGAAGTTTTGGTTCCCGTGATCACACAGACCAGTTATAAGTACGGGCGTGAGTAAAGATATATAAAGGTAGTCGATGTCGTCTTGACAGCACGTTCTTAGCATCGACAACTCAAGGCCGGTGGCATGGACAGTGACGACAATATCAATGGAGATAATTCTATCCTGGCAGAGAATGCAAAGGGGGACATGATGATTATCAATGTCGACCTGATACTGAGAGACGGCGCCTATTCCTCCAAAGAGAGCAAAGGATGGTCAGGGCGCGCGGTGATGGATGAGAGAGAGACCGGCCAGGTTGTCGTTCAGCTTTGCTGCAGATGCAAAGATGTGACGGCAGACGAGATGAGGCTGTGAACAAAGGGATCTTCGGCAGTCAAGAAGGAGTAAACAGAAGGTAGCAGTGACCGCGCCTCACAAAAGATCGTGTCGTGAGTCGTCGACTCTGGTCCTCGCTCGTCTTCATGAGCCGGAAGCTTCAAGACCCGCGGCGATTGCGGGTTCCAGCTGATGCAGGTAGGTTCGTAGATTGGACAGACCCCTGCGCTTTCTTGAATGTTCAGGTAAGGTCGTCCTCGAATATGCGCGTCGAACCGTGGGGAGGCAAAGCCCGATGACCAACTGGGGGGGAGACCCGCGATGAGACAAGGGAAGAAGCGAGACCAGAAAGACGGGAACGAGCACGATCTGGCGGCTAGACGAAGGAGAGTGTTACGGTACAGTAGCAGTAGCAGTAGCAGTCGCAGTAGCGGTGGTGGCTGATGAAGGGATATGGATAAAAATACACCGGAACCGCTGATACACCGTTCATGAGAGGCGGGGCGTGGGTGGCTGAGAGAGCTTGCGACGGGGGGATGGAGGGGAAGAAGGAGGCGATGCTGTACTAATTAATCCATTGAGCGATTGAGTGATCGATGCTGTCTAATCCATCAATGAGAGAAACCCGGACGTTCCCCTTTTTTGACCCTGCTACCTACCTACCTGGTCAACAATTTGTGGTGCGGTTCGGTGCTTTATAAGGCACGTGAATGTGATTTGTCTAGTTCTACGGGAGTCGCGGGATGGCGAATCTACCATAGATGGACATTCTTGTTTTGGTCTCAAAGAAGGCGAGATTAGATGCTACAGTACCAATGATACCCGCAGATTATTAGGCAATGACTGTTGCGTAAAAATTGAGGCGCCTGCTTTGTTTTTCTTCCCTGCTTCGTCAGCCACCATCAAGTCAGAAACCCTTCATTGGAGAATCTCTCCCCCCGGCACCACCGAGCCCGGTGAGCACGGCATCAAAGGCCGCCGCTCTCACGGGTAAGACGGGAGGGGGGAGAAACGATGCGATGGATGGTGGCCTATGACGCATCCGGGGGGGGAGAATAAGCCAGGAAATCAAGATTGGCTGCGTATTCCCATGGGGAATCTATCTCAGTGTGGGAAACATTTCGCATGGGAATAGCGGCCCCGTCTTACTCGGCCCTCCGAAGCCGAAATGCCGTTTACCGTCGCCGGCAGACTTCCGATCACCTCCGTGAAGACGGAGGACCCCTGGTTTCACTCGTTCTCCCTTCCACGGGCCACAGCAATGCCCCGTTGCCCGTGTCTTTCCCTAGTCACCTCTGGTATTCTGCACCATGGTCGATACGGTCTGCAAGTGGAAAACTTTGCAGCGTTAGGCTTGTCTGGTTGGTCATTCAATCGCGTGAGGCTATCCGTTGCAGCATTGCATTGGCAGGACCAAATATGGAAGCATGTATGTAGCAGTATCTGCATCTGGCGCCTCTAGTCCCCCTCCCCCAGAGCCGTCATGACAGAATCATTCAGTCAGTGGTTAAAGGCGGGAGATGGGACCACGGCCCGACTCGCAGGTCTAAGAATAACCTCATGCCTCTGCCGGCAGAACTAGGCCGCGAAGGAGGAAGGTCGAAACCAAAAAGATTGGAAGGGCCCCCGTCAATAGGGCAGGACAGGTTAGGTAGGTAGCCAGGAACACGCGCACCTTGGAGAGCAGCCAATGCCGTGGTTTTCCAAAGGACCCGGGTGGTGGGCATCACTCCATCCATCCTGTGCCGTGACGGACGGCATGAACTTGGACGACGTGTTCGTCTAACCATACCGACGCGGGCTTCCTTTTGGGTGCCAGCACCAGCGGCTGAGGGGGCTGAGTTGGAGCTCTGACTGCCGGACAGTGGAGGAGCCGGCAGTGATGACGAGAACCAGAGGAGATGGGAGGCACGCGCAGAGGGCTAGCACTTACAGTGAAGTCGTATCGTGATGGTCAGGATGTCCAAGTTGCGTTTTGGGGTGAGTACCTTGCCGGCCGCACTGTAACTGAGGGGCATAAGAGTCATGCGAGGAATTGAGACACCTATCCATTAATCCATGAAAGGATGGATGTCTTGCCGCGTCCACTCTCCATGCTTCGCTTAACAGAGGCGAAAAAGAATGCACCTCAACCTTCACAACAAACAAGCCGTGCTGCTGATGCTGCGTACGTACAGATGATGGATGTCTGTATGGTCCACAGATGACGAGTGCCTACATCTTCGGGTCTGACCGCCTTTGACAACGTTGGGCGGGCGAGCGGCTCTATCAGATTCTCTTGCTTTCTGTTTATCCTCCCTCGTGCGGAGACGAGAACGAAACAACGCATGAGATGGGTGGCCACGTCGTCGTCGCCGCTGTGGTCGATCCAGGTCCAAGGGACGACGACGACGAGACGGCATTGATCATGGCACTCACACGGGCACAGACTGCGGGCTTTTCTGGACCCAGAACCAGAACCAGCCAGATTCTGGCGCATCGCACGGGAAGCGGTGAAGGGTTTGGCGATGCCTATTCGGGCTAACGTCTGTGGGATGATGCACAGAGCTAAGGACTCGCAGGAAAGGTTGCAGGGACTTGAAGGGGGGACGCTTGTCCCAAAGGGAGGGCATGGATGGAAAGACCATTTGATTCCCTTCAACTGCGGGTAGTTCCCGACGGCCTGCATGCCACCCGCAGAGTAAACACAACAGTGACACACCAAAATTCCCCATCCCGTGGTACAGTCCAGCGCACGACGCGACCGTCCGGCGTCGTAGGAAATACCTCAGGATTCTGTGCACCCACACCCACTTCAGCTGGTACCCGGTACCTCGGGTCAGGTTATGTCCACTACACCTTTTCACGCTCCTCGACGTGTGTTGCCATGAATGACTCTTGTGAAGAGTAGGTTGCTGCTACATGCCACTACACCTCTAGCCCCTCCTTCGGGCCCTGCCTTACCCGCTCCTCCTTGCTGCTAGACAGCTTCGTTTGTTGTTAGAGCAACGATAGGTGCGCCATCGCGCAAAGGCTGATCTCCACAGCAGGCCTTTTCCGGCAACAAGCAGGTCGTCGTGGGAACCAGGCTGGACAGCGTGTCCCACAAATGGGTTTCTCCCGGGCAGGGAAAAGGAAAGACGCGGGGAACTGGGACGGGATCATGTCTGCCTGTCTGCTGTCTGTCTTTCGTTTCGTAGTAATAGTATTAGTCTCAGACCTGAACTTGCCTTACCCTCTGCAAGTGCTGGCTGGCTCGCAAGGGGCCGGGAATCAGTCTGTCATGATAGGGCCTCAGACATGATATTCGACCTATAAGAGGCATGCAAGCAAGACAAATTGTGCGTGCAAAGACCTTACCCCTCCTTAACCGAGACTTCGAGACGAGAAAAAAAAGCCACACTTTTCAAAATGTCGATATTCCATGTCTGTTAACATGTCCTTCTCGCTCTGTAAACGAATCTGAAGCAGAGCCAAGCCTGATACTATGTATCGAATACCTGCGAAATGTTTCAATAATTCCTTTTTCCTTACCATCAAAGTTCCGAATTAGTCGGCTTCTGCTTTGCCGTGAATTCCAGTCAGTTTAGGGCAAAGCAATCTTGGACCTCGTGGCCTCCCGAATGACCACCTGGGCCCCGCGTGATGTCACCGAGATCGAACGAGGGGCCCAGGGGACCCTTGGGTTGTCTGGATCAGGTCGCGGAGCCTAATGCGTAGGATTTCCTGTCGATCCGAGGCGGAAAAGCTCAATGTTAGTTATTCATGCCCGCAGATGGCGGAGGAGAGAGAGCAAGCAATGCACCACATCCTGTCCACCCTGTGAGTCGATATTGCGCTTGGGGGTACCTACTTCCCTGCCTGGTCTCGACGTGCAGCCTTCAGACGTTGCCGGCCAGGTTGCTAGGTACTGTATCCAAGATCGAGGGGACACCCCAGTCGCGCGGGAAGCTTGTTGGGCGCTCAAGGCAAGGCGGGCTGTTGCTTTAGGCACTTGCGGACGGGACCCTTTTCGATTCCCCTCCTCTAATTAGTGGAATGCACATGTGAGATTTGGGGGGCTGGGATGAGATGGGCTCAACGCGTTATTGGGCCCCATCAGAGGCAATGAACACGTCCATCAAGGGGAATCTGGTCCAACCACGCGTTTGCTCTGCGGCCTGACCCTGCAGGCCTGCAGAGGTATCAACGGGCCTTGGTTTGGTTGGATGGCCTGGATCGAGTGGATCGTACATACATGAGGGTGTGTGTGTGTGTAGTGGTGGTGTTGCAGCGGCGACAGTGAGTGCATCGTGATTTTTTTCGACTGCACCAGTTAACGTCGCCTGTGCTCAAGGTCCAGCAGAAAATGACTAAAGAGAAAGCCCAGACCCGAAAAAGATTTTCTCTTGATGGTGGTACACAGGGCTATGTATGGTCAAAGTGAGTGGGTGTGTAGAGCCCTGCACAGAGGGCGTTTTCGAATATCATGGGTCTGGTGATAATGGTTGCCGGCTTGCGAGGATGCGGCCAATGTCCGTTGACGACGGGAAACCAAGGATCCACGGTCTCGATGGATTCCATGGGTTCTATGGACTCGAGGAATGACTCTTACTATCCCCAGATTCCCGATCCCCTATCCAACGCTGCATCATCGTTATTCATGTACTTGTCGGCCCATATAGTCCCGGGTATAGGGCAAGGTACCTCAAACGACGTCCAATCCGCTGAACCTGTATGGATGGGACCTACTGCCGTCCTCTATTCGCCCTTCTCCGAAAAAGCTGCCCATCTCATTTCTCTCTCGTCCTGCCTGAGGTGATGGGTGTTGCCACATGCTGAGGAAAGACAACGGGAAGGAGGGAAGAACGAAAGGAAAGGGGCTCAAACCGCCTTCACACTTCCTCTATCCACCTCCCACCGACGACTCTTGGATATCAATCACTCTACAGATACTACACCTCACCTTATCTCAATCTCATCTCACCTTGTTCTCCTAGGCGGACCAGGGTCTTCCACGTTTCTTCCCGGTAGCGGCGTGTTTATTACGGACTAGGACGCGGAGCCAGCCAGCAGTTAGCAAGGCCCGGCTTCCATGACAAGCAGAAAGCCACTGACAGCCAACTCACAACAGATCTCGTCTTAGCGACAAGAGAGAGAAGCCTTGCCTGCACAAAAGGATCCCTTCCCTTCCCCTTGCTCGCCCACACACGCCCACGCTGCCCGCCTTTTCGCTTGACGCTTGACACTCGTTAATGGGGCGCCGCCCTGTTGATTCTGCCACCAGCCAGTCCCCTTGTTGCATTGCGCTGTACTGCACATACCCATACCCCCCAAGTACAACATCTGAGCATTCGCCTGCCCGACGATCCAAACAAGCAACACCCGCGTCATTGGCCCGCGGCACTACCGCTTGTCTTGGGTCATTTTTTCGGCCTTGGCCAAAGGTACCACAACCTGCCCTTACACTGCAACTCACTCACTCACTCCCTTTGAATCCCCTCCCCTTCTCTCATTTTTGGCATTGCGCTTTTTTGAGAGATACCACCCCGGGAGAGCTGACCCTGCCCAACGTGGCCAGAGGTCTTATGAGTTGAAGCTTACCCAGCAAGCAGGGAATCAACCCCGTCTGTTACCGATAGTCGAGACGCGGCGATCCGACGACTGGGGGGTTGGTAAAAGCGACGGCGGCTCCGTTAAGTTTGGTCGTCTGTCGCCCAGGATATTGATAATTACCCTGGGAGCTATCTTTTTGACAACGCTCCTTTGAATCCGACCCATCGCACTACTTTTCCCGAGGTGTCATTTCGCTGCACCGCGTCGACCATTCTTCGACAACTCTGGGCAGATTCAAACCACGATACCCCTTCTCTGCACGACGTCGCATTCGATATACCCAAACAGTTGACGACCTTGTCTCTCTCGCACCGTATTTATTCGCGCTAAGCGCTTCCTTTGCGACTTACACGAAATATTCTACCGCCGGCGACGACATCTTTGGCATCGAACCTCAGCTCCAGCGCCATATTGCTCTTGTGTGCTGGCTCTCTCTTCGATACCTCTCCGCATCCCATTCGCACACTCAAACGCGCAGCTTCCATGTTTGTGACGTCGCTCCGTCTTCGCACGAGCTCCATCCCTCACAATGGCCGCGGCCGATGTTTTGGCGTTCACAGAAACCTGGATAGGAAGCAGAGATGGCTGGCCAACGACCCGGCCTTCGCCGAATGCGTGGGATGAGACCTCCTTGCGCCTGCGCTTGAGTCTCATTGCCCGCGCTTGGGTCCTTGAGAGGTCCTGTAAACAGGTAAGGCGCCTTTACCTATGTCGGTTCCAGTTCACATTACTGCTGTCACTTGGAAACATTTCGCACGGAGAAAGCTTAAAGAGTCTTATGGGTGGCGCACAACGGCCGGTCCCTTGATCGACGGCCCGAAGCATGAGGGGAACCGGCGCCACACATTCCTGGCAGAGCTACCTGCTCCGGAACTGTAACCTCCTGAAAGCCTGTCTCATCTAACCTCATGCCATCTTAGGACCTTTCTACGTCATCACATCGAACCAAGTCGGTCGCGAGACCTCTAACGATCCCGAGTTGCTCCCCACGATGGTCTCGTCGAATACCTAAGATCTGCGACTCATCCGTTGCCACCGAAAGCACAATGGATGCCAACCGCGCCGATAAATTCGCTCGCAGACGTCTCCCAAAATGGCTCGATGCCTTCCCTCTTCCTACCTCCTCTGACGCGCCACGGGAACCCCGTCGACCTCAAGACAACATTCTGAACGACCCCGCATCCGATCTCCTCATCGACTTCAATTCTCAAGAAGGTTTCTACCAAACTGCCAAGAAGAAGAAGGGCAAGCCAGCGCAAGCGCCTCCACCCCCGCCCTCCGCGCCACCGGCCGACAACGGTCAGCAAAACGACGATGCTGGAGGCGGTGGCGGGGCCGGCGGTGGTGATGCTGCAGGTGGTGCTGGTGCCGGTGACGGGGATGGGAACAATGGGCTGCCCGCCATCTCGACAAACGATTTCGGCACCGATTCGTTCCAGGATATCAAATTGGGAGACGACAAGCTCGACCTAGGCCTGAAGCCCCCGGAAGCGAAGAGCACGTTTGGCTCATGGGGGACGAAATGGAGCACGGGAGGAGGAGGTTGGGACTGGACTGGCGGAGGAGGAGGAGGAGGAGGAGGAGGAGGGAATGATATCGCGGGTGATGGCAAAGACGACGAAAACCCCTGGAGTAAATCGAAAGGCCTGGAAGGACCTCCCGAAGGTGCGAAGCAAGAAAAGGACGATCTTTGGGGATTTGGCTCCAAAAAAGAGAAGAAAAAGAGCTCCCTTTGGGGTGCGGAACCCGAAGAAGAGGTCAAGTCCAGTGATGGCTGGGGTTGGGGCTCCAAGAAAAAGGGCAAGGGCGTGGAAGAGGTTCACATGGCATCTCAACCTGCCGCCCCCGAGAAGAAGGACATCTGGGATACGTGGGGAATATCTAAAAAGGACCGGGCGAAAAAGAAGAACATAGTCGAAGACGCTGGATCGTCACACCCTGAACCACCACCAGATCTGCAGGATGACTTATGGGGGGGTAGCGGTTGGTCAGGTAAGAAGGGTGATGAAGTGCCAGCGCCAGCGCCAGACCCCCCTTCATTCGAAGACAAGAATGAAGGAGATGACTTTTGGGCAACGTTCGGCTCAGGGAAGTCGAAACCTGTGGAGGAGAAATCGGCTGTGGATGGTTGGTCAAGCTGGGGTTTGACAAAGAAGGGTAAGCAAATGAGCTTAATTGGATGCGCACGCTTTGCGGTGACTAATGGCGCAATAGAGCCGGTTAAGACAGCCGACGATGGCTGGGATTTATGGGGAACAGGTAAGAAGAAGAAGAAGGCCGGTGATCTAATCCAGCTCGGTGACGAGATTCCGCCCCCCGTCCCGGACCCGATCGAGGCCGTGGGCAGCGACGACTTCCTTGAATCCTGGGGTTTCGGCAAGAAGAAGAAGCCACCCACTGTCGATCCCTTTGCTTTTAGGACACCCGCCGCCGAGGAACCCAATGACGATTTCTGGGGTTCACCCGGAAACAAGCCTAACCCGCATGATTACCTAGATGCACCTGACGGTGAGATTGTCCAATATGACGATGTGGAGCAAGGTAAGGGAAGCAAGGTTATCAACCAGGAACCCGACGACTGGGATTGGACATCATCCAAAACGAAGAAGTCTAAACATTGGATGGGCGCCTTGACTGACCTACCTCCTCCGGCGCCAACGCCCCCCTCTATGAACTTTACTGAACACGAGGACCAAGTAGGACAACCCGAAGTACTAGAGCGAACCCCCGAAGAGATCGAGGCGGCCCTTGAGGAGGAGGAGATTGCCGCTCTTCTGGAGAAAAAGGCGAAGAGGGGAGGGCGACTTCTCAAGGTTGATCGAGAACGCTTGGTCCTCCTGGAAGCCAATGCTGCTAGCAGAGCCGAAGCCAAAGCAGCACGTGAAGCGGAGGAACAAGCTGCGAGGGAAGCAGAAGAAGCTGCAGCAGCAGAAGCAGCCGCTGCAGCAGAGGCGGCAGCCGCGGAGGAAGCAGCAGCAGCAGCAGCGGCGGCCGAGGCCGAGGCCGTCGCTCTACGAGAAGCAGAAGCAGCAGAAGCGGCTCGCGACGAACAAGAAATCGCAACCTTACTTGCCAAAAAGAAGAAGCGAGGCAAGCTGGTCAAGAAGGAACTGGAACGACTCGCGCTACTCGAAGGGAATGTCGCTAGGAGAGCTGAAGCTCAGGCAGCCCGTGAGGCTGAGGAACAAGCAGCTCAGGAGGCTGAGGCTGCGGCCGCGGCTGAAGCAGCAGCAGCAGAGGAAGCAGCTGTACAAGAGGCTGCCGAGGCCGAAGCAGCAGCTCAAGCAGCTGCAGAAGCTGAAGCTGCCGCCGCCGAAATCGCCAAGGAAGAGGAGGAGATGGAAACGCTCACGGCTAAGAAGGAGAAGCGAGGAAAGCTCCTTAAACGGGAACAAGAACGGCTGACTATCCTTCTCGAAAACGCTGCGAAGCGAGCAGAAGAGCAAGCCGCCAAGGACGCTGAGGAGCAGGCTGCGAAGGAGGCTGAAGAAGCTGCTGCCGCTGAAGCTGCCGCTGCTGAAGAGGCCGCCGCCGCAGAGGCCGCCGCAGCAGCAGAGGCTGAAGCAGAGGCTGAAGCCGCCGCTCAAGCCGCGGCAGAGGCAGAAGCCGCAGCGCAAGAAGCAGCAGAGGCAGAAGCAGCCGCACAGGCAGCAGCAGAGGCCGAGGCGGAAGAAGCTGCCAAAGAAGAGGAGGAACTGGCCGCCCTCAAAGCGAAGAAGGCGAAGAAGGGAAAGCTAGGCAAGAGTGAGACTGTTCGGTTCACTACCTTGGTTGGCAATTCCGTCAAACGTGCTCAAGCCAAAGCTGCCAAAGAAGCTGAGGAGGCTGCCGCGCAAGAAGCAGAAGCTCAGGCAGCCAAAGAAGCTGAAGAAGCTGCAGCGCGTGAGGCCGAGGAGCAAGCCGCCCGCGAAGCTGAAGAGGCTGCTGCTAGGGAAGCCGAAGCTGCCGCCATCGCAGCCGAGGAGCAAGAACTTGCTGATTTGACTACGAAGAAAGTTAAGCGCAATGGCAAGCTGACAAAGAAAGACACCGAGCGTTTCAATCAGCTTACACAGCGTGCTCTCGAACGAGCTGAACAAGCAGCCAAGGAGGCAGAAGAAGCAGCTGCGGCCGAAGAGGCTGTCGAGGAAGCCCCCGAGGAACCGGTCGAAGAGGCCCCCGAGGAAGTTCCCGATGAAGCCCCTGAAGAAGCCCCTGAAGAAGCCCCTGAAGAAGCCCCCGAGGCCGAGGATGCGGCTGCACAGGAAGTTGCAGAAGCTGAAGCAGCAGCAGCAAGAGAGGCAGAGGCAGAGGCAGAGGCAATCGCGGAAGAAGAGGCGGAGCTCGCAGCGCTCGCAGCTAAGAAGGCCAAGAAGGGCAAACTCACCAAGAAGGATACCGAGAGGTTCAATCTTCTCACAGAGAACGCTGCACAACGACAAGCTGCCAAGGAAGCTGAGGAGGCCGCTGCTGCCGCTGCTGCTGAGGAACAAGCAGCAAAGGAGGCAGAAGAAGCGGCTGTCGCTGCGGCAGAAGCCGAAGCTATTGCTGCGAAAGAGGCAGAGGCGGTTGCTATCGCAGAGGAGGAGGCAGAGCTCGCAGCGCTTGCTGCTAAGAAAGCCAAGAAGGGCAAACTCACTAAGAAGGATACTGAGAGGTTCAATATTCTCACAGAGAACGCCGCACAACGACAAGCTGCTAGAGAAGCGGAAGAGGCTGCTGCCGCCGCCGCTGCTGAGGAGCAAGCAGCACAGGAGGCAGAGGAGGCAGCAGCAGCAGCAGCAGTGGAGGCTGAAGCAGCGGCTGCCCGTGAAGCTGAGGCGGCTGTTATTGCTGAAGAAGAAGCTGAATTAGCTGCATTGGCTGCCAAGAAGACCAAGAAAGGCAAACTGGGCAAGAAGGATACCGAACGATTTACTATCTTGACCGAGAATGCGGAAAAACGCGCCCAGGAAGCTGCCGAAGCACAAGCTGCTCAGGAAGCCGAAGATGCTGCAGCAGCCGAGCCCGAAGCCGAAGAGTCACTCCCCGAAGAAGCCCCAGAAGAGGCCCCAGAAGAACCTCCCGCTGAAGAGCCTCCTGCCGAAGAACCCCTGGTCGAGGAGCCAGACGACACTGCTGCTGCTGAAGCTGACGAAGCCGCAACTCGTGAGGCTGCTGAGGCTGCTGAGGAGGAGGCAGAGCTCGCTGCCCTGACAGCCAAGAAGAATAAGAAGGGAAAACTTGGCAAGAAGGATACTGAACGGTTCAACATCCTCACTGAAAACGCAGCCAAACGGGCGGAAAGGGCAGCAGAGGAAGAAACCGCCGCACAAGCCGCGGCAGAGGCTGAAGAGCAAGCAGCCCGAGAAGCTGAAGAGCAAGCAGCTCAAGAGGCCGAAGAAGCTGCTGCCGCTGAAGCCGCCGCTGCAGAAGAAGCCGCTGCCCAAGAAGCCGCTGAGGCTGAAGCTGCTGCTATTGCCGCAGAAGAAGCAGAGCTTGCTGCCCTGACAGCTAAGAAGGAAAGGAAGGGCAAGCTTACAAAGAAGGATACTGAAAGATTCAACATCCTTACTGAAAATGCTGCTCAACGGGCAGAGAAGGCTGCAGAAGAGGCTGCCGCCGCAGAGGCCGCAGAAGCTAAAGCAGCGGAAATTGCTCAAGAAGAAGCCGAGCTGGCTGCTCTGGTCGCAAAGAAAGCTAAGAAGGGCAAGCTGGGGAAGAAGGATACTGAACGATTCAATGTTCTTACCGAGAACGCGAATCAAAGGGCAGCCGAAGAACAAGCTGCCAAAGAAGCAGAAGAAGCAGCAGCAGCAGCCGCCGAGGCCGATGAGGGGGAAGAAGCTGCTGAGCCACCCCCAGAAGAGCCTACAGAACCAGAGCCAGAACCAGAGTCGGAGGATCCTGCAGAACCGGAACCGGACGAAGCCCCTGCCCCAGAGGACATCGAAGTCGAAGACGCCGCGGCTGCTGAGGAGGCTGCAGCTCGCGAAGCTGCGGAAGCCGAAGCCGCGGCTGCGATTGCGGTAGAAGAACAAGAGCTAGTAGACCTAGAGGCAAAGAAGGCGAGGAAAGGCAAGCTCGGCAAAAATGATACTGAGCGCTTCAACACTCTTACTGAAAATGCCGCCAAACGAGCCGAAGAGGCGGCCGAGAAGCAAGCGGCCGAAGAAGCTGCAGAAGTAGCGGCTGCGGCCGCTGAAGCCGCCGAGGTAGAGGCTGCGGCGGCCGCTGAAGCTGCTGCAAAGGAGGCTGCTGAGGCCGAAGAAGCTGCCGTGATTGCACAGGAAGAAGAGGAGCTGGCTTCGCTGGAAGCCAAACAGGAAAGGAAAGGCAAACTTGGGAAGAAGGACACAGCACGCCTTACGCTGCTCACTGAGAACAAAGCCGCTCGGGAGGCCAAGGCCGCCGAAGAGCAAGCTGCTAAAGAGGCTGAAGAAGCTGCCGCTGCGGAGGCCGAAGCCGCAGCTGCTGCAGAAGCCGAAGAGGAAGCGGCTAGGGAAGCCGAAGCGCAAGCAGCCCGAGAAGCTGAAGAAGCTGCAATCGCCGCTGAGGAAGAAGAATTAGCTACCCTGTCAGCTAAGAAGGCTAGGAAGGGTAAGCTAGGGCGAAAGGATACTGAACGCTTCGCTGTTCTAACCGAGAATGCTGCGAAACGAGCAGAGGAACAATCAGCCCGTGAGGCTGAAGCCGCTGTTGAGGACCCAGTGACCGAGGAAGCTGCTTTGGAGGAAGAAGAAGCTCCGTCTGAGGAGGGTGAGGAACCAGCTCCGGAGCCGGAAGAGCCCGCAGAAGACACTTTGGAAGAGCCGACGGAAGAATCCCCTGAAGAGCCAATTCCAGATGTTGACGAAACCGAAGAGGCGGCTAAGCAAGCCGAGGAGCAAGCTGCTATTGCTGCCGAAGAGGAAGCAGAGCTTGCGTCGCTCGAGGCGAAGAAGGCTCGAAAAGGCAAATTAGGGAGGAAAGATACTGAACGCTTTGTCCTCCTCACTGATAACATCGCCAAGCGCGCCGAAGAGCAAGCAGCCCGAGAAGCTGAGGAGCAAGCAGCTATAGAGGCCGAAGAAGCTGCTGCCGCTGAAGCTGCCGCCGCCGAAGCTGCCGCTGCAGAAGAGGCTGCCGCAAGAGAAGCTGCCGATGCCGAAGCTGCCGCTATTGCTGCTGAAGAAGAGGAGGAACTTGCCAAACTGGAGGCAAAGAAAACTCGGAAAGGCAAACTAGGGAGGAAAGATACCGAGAGGCATGCTCTTCTCACCGAGAACATTGCCAGGCGTGCCGAAGAGCAGGCTGCTAGAGAAGCAGAGGAAGCTGTTGCAGAGGAAGCTTCTGCCGAAGAAGAGCCTGTTGAGGAAGAGGCCGGTGAAGAAGAGGGTGCTGTAGAAGAAGCTGCCGATGAGCTTGTCGATGAAGCTGCCCCTGATGAAGATGCCGCTGCCGAGGAAGCTGCTGCTGCCGAAGCTGCCGCTGCAGAAGAGGCTGCCGCAAGAGAAGCCGCCGAAGCTGAAGCCGCCGCTATTGCTGCTGAAGAAGAGGAGGAACTTGCCAAACTGGAGGCAAAGAAAACTCGGAAAGGCAAACTAGGGAGGAAAGACACTGAGAGGTACGACCTCCTTACCGAGAACATCGCCAAGCGTGCCAAGGAGCAGGCTGCAAAGGAGGCTGAAGAGGCAGCAGCCAGAGAAGCTGAAGAGCAGGCAGCTAGAGAAGCCGAAGAGGCTGCTGCTGCCGCTGCTGAAGCTGCCGCAATTGCTGCCGCTGAAGATGAAGAGCTCGCAAATCTATCAGCAAAATGGGAAAGGCGAGGCAAGCTTGGTAGGAAAGACACAGAACGCTTCAAGCACTTGACCGAAAATGCAGCAAAGCGTGCTGAAGAGCAGGCTGCCAGAGAGGCCGAAGAGGCTGCCGCTGCCGCTGACGCTGAGGAGCCAGCTCCCGAGGGCGCTGAAGAAGCCCCCGAAGCCGAAGCTGAGCCCGAGGAGACACCGACTGAGGAGGTTGAAGCCGAGCCTGCGGATGCCCCAACTGAAGAGGTTGATGACCCGGCCGCAGAGGAGGCCGCAGCCGCAGCCGCAGAGGACGCAGCCGCAAGAGAGGCAGCTGAGGCTGAAGCAAATGCCCTCATTGCGGAAGAGGAAGCGGAACTTGCTGCGTTGACAAAGAAAAAGGTCAAGAAGGGCAAGTTAGGCCGCAAGGATACCGAACGTTTTAACCTCTTGACCGACAACGCAGAAAAGCGAGCTGAAGCTCAAGCAGCGAAGGAGGCAGAAGAGGCTGCCGCCGCCGCTGAAGCTGAAGCTGAAACTGCTGCAGCGGAAGAAGCCACCCCGGCAGAAGATGACGACGATGACGACGAATTTGTGGATGCTGAAGAAGGGGAACTGGAGGAGGAGGAGGCGAACGCTGAGGTGGAGGAAGTGGCTGAGGAAGAGGCAGCCGACCCAGAGGCGGAACCAGAAGCTGACGATGACGCCGCTGAGCCTGGGCCTGAGCCCGAGCCTGAAGAAGAAGAAGCCGATGCTGCTGCTGCCGCCGAAGTAGAAGCTGCCGCTGCCGCCGAGGCTGAAGCAAAGGCTGCTGTGATTGCGGAGGAAGAAGCCGAGCTCGCGGCTTTGGCCAGGAAGAAGGTGAAAAAGGGCAAGTTAGGTCGTAAGGATACTGAAAGGTTCAATACCCTGACTGAAAACGCCACTGTGCGCGCCGAGGAACAAGCTGCAAAGGAGGCTGAGGAAGCTGCAGCTAAAGAAGCCGAAGAAGCTGCAGCCGCCGCTGCGGAAGCCGAAGAAGCCGCTGCGAACGAGGCTGAAGAAGCGGAAGCTGCTGCTACTGATGAAGCAGAAGCTGCTGCCACCGCCGAGGCTGAAGCAAAGGCTGCTGCAATCGCTGAAGAAGAAGCTGAGCTCGCGGCTTTGACCAAGAAGAAGGCGAAAAAGGGCAAGCTGGGCCGTAAGGATACTGAACGATTTACTATCCTGACCGAAAACGCCGCTGTCCGCGCTGAAGAACAAGCTGCAAAGGAGGCTGAGGAAGCTGCTGCTGCTGAGGCCGAGGCTGAGGAGGCCGAAGAGGAGGCCGAAGAGGAAGCTGAGGAGGAAGCTGAGGAGGAAGCTGAGGAGGAAGCTGAGGAGGAAGCCGAGGAAGCCGAAGCAGATGCAAAGGAAGCCGAGGAACAAGCTGCCAGAGAGGCTGCAGAAGCAGAAGCTGCGGCCGTTGCTGAAGAGGAAGAAGCTGAGCTCGCAAAGCTGATAAGGAAAAAAGAGAAAAAGGGCAGACTTGGCCGGAAAGACACTGAACGGTTTGACCTCCTGACTGAAAATATCGCTAAGCGCGCGGAGGAACAAGCCGCGAAGGAGGCCGAGGCTGCTGCTGCTGTGGAAGCTGAAGAGGCTGCCGAGGAACCAGAGGCGGCCACTGAAGAACCCGAAGAAGAAGAGGAGGATGTTGAAGAAGCTGATGAGGCTCAGGAGGAGGCCGAAGTGGCTGCAGAAGAAGCTGAGGAAGTGGCTGAAGAGGCTGGGGAAGATGAAGATGAAGCTGAAGCGGCTGCGGCTGCGGCTGCAGCTGCTGAGGCAGAAGCTGCAGCGGTTGCTGAAGAAGAGGCCGAGCTCGCAAAATTAACGAGGAAAAAGGAGAAAAAGGGCAGGCTCGGTCGCAAGGATACCGAACGATTTGACCTCCTTACTGCGAATGCAGCTAAGCGTGCAGAGGAAGCTGCTGCTGCTGCCGCTGCTGCCGAAGAAGCTGAAGAGGAGGGAGAGGCGGACGAGGAACCGGCCGAAGAGGCGGCCGAAGAAGAGGAAGAAGCAGCCGGGGAGGTTGGAGAGGCTGGAGAAGTCGTACAAGAGGCAGCTGAAGCTGAAGTCGACGCAGAGGCAGAAGCTGCAGCTGCCGCCGAAGCTGAGGAAGCCGCAGCAAAAGCAGAAGCAGAAGCCGAGGCGATTGCTGAAGAAGAGGCCGAGCTTGCAAAGCTAGCAAAGAAGAAGGCAAAGAAAGGTAGACTTGGTCGCAAGGATACCGAAAGATTTGACCTCCTTACTGCGAATGCAGCTAAGCGTGCGGAGGAAGCTGCTGCCGCCGCCGCCGCTGAAGCTGAGGAGGCCGCCGCAAGGGAAGCTGCTGAAGCTGCTGAAGCTGAAGAGGCTGCCGCTGCCGAAGCCGCTGAAGCTGAAGCAACCGCCGCCGCCGAGGCTGCTGCAGCTGAAGAAACCGCTGCAAGGGAGGCCGCTGAGGCCGAAGCCGCCGCGGTTGCTGAAGCAGAAGCAGCAGAGCTCGAGGCCCTGAATGCAAAGAAGGCCAGAAGGGGTAGGTTAGGCAGGAAGGATACAGAGAGGTTCAGAGTCTTGGAAGAGAGAGCAGCTGAACGAGCCGAAGAACTGGCTGCAAAAGAGGCTGCAGCTGCGGCTGCAGCAGCAGAAGCTGCAGCCCAGGCTGCTGACGCTGAATCCGAGGAAGAGGAGGAAGAGGAGGAAGAGGAAGAAGAGGAAGAAGAAGAGCAAGCAGAAGCAGAAGTTGGACCAGAAGCTGTCGCTAAAGCTGGAGAAGCCACCGAGGACGAATCTGAAGCAGAATCGGAGGCAGAAGTTGGCAAAGCTGCTGAGGGTGAATCAGAAGATGAATCAGAAGCGGAGGCGGAAGAGGAGGAAGCGGAGGCGGCTGTAAAAGCAGTTGCAGAAGCACCAGCGGAGAAGGAAGAACCGGAGACGAAAGAGGTAGCGGAAGTGGACTCGGACTCGGACAAGGATGAAGACAACGAAGATAAAGACGAGGATGAAGATGAGGATGAGGACGAAGACTCGGACGCCGAAGATAAGGAAGCCGACGAGGAGGTCGCTGAGGCCGCCAAGGGAGAAGCTGTCGTGGAAGTTGTGGAAGAAGCCCCTGCTGTGGAGGAAGCTACTGAAGACGAGTCTGACGAAGACGTTGTTGAGGAGGCAGCTAGAGAAGTTGATGAAGCAGCCGAAGGGGATGCTGAACCTGCGGCTGAGGCAGCCCCTGAGGTCGCTGACGAAGAGGCAAAGGAGCCTGAACCCGAACCTGAGGCCGCGGCTGCCGATGTCATTGAAGTCGTTGACATGACGCCGAAGAAGCCTAGGAGGAGTCGGAAGAAGACGCGAGGTGAAGGACCGCCGCCGCCACCTGTCCCCGATCCGCCGATTACACCTCCCCCCGAGATCAAGCATTCCCGAAGGGAACGACCCAGGCTTCATCGCGAAGGCACATCGTGGGGAAAGCGGACCTCGATGCCAAGAGAAGAGAAGGAGAGATCGTCCAAGTCTAGGTCGATCAAGCCCGGACGAGAAGAGAAGTCATCCTCAAAGGGATCATCCTCTGACAAAGTTGAGAAGACCCCGTCGCGGTCCCGAACGACAGGTCTCTTCAGTACGCCGCCAATCACTCGGTCATCAACCATGTATGAGAAGAGACCTAGCGTTATGAGCAAACGCCGTCACTCCGCAGGGGCCCGTGGCCTTGCATCGCCACCTCCCGACGAGGCAAGCAAGGTCGCGGACGAATCCACCAGACGACGCAGGTCGCACAAGTCGCGATCGCGAGAGGATGATGATGTCGTCATGGTCGACGCTGATGCAGACAGGCGTGAGCGCCGCCGGCGATCCAAGCGCACCCGTGAAGAGGACGTGGTCATGGTCGAGTCTGGTGGTCCTTCGGACACACCCCTCCAGCGAAGTGCTTCGGGCGCGAAGAAGCCCTCGGGCTTTTCTAGCCTGTTCACTGGCCTGATGACACCCAAAACCGAGCGCCCTGACCCCCTACGTCGCCGCAGTACCTACGCAACAACCGACGATGAGGCCTTGCGCAATGCCAAGATGGACGGAGATGCGGTAGTAATCGACGCTGACCGCGAAGCAAGGCGAGCCTCTCGGAGGGCCAGACGGGTTGAGCGCGAAGCTGCGGGTGACCCTGAGCGCGGGGACGAAGAGGCACGTCGTGCTCGGGATGAAGCACGGCGTGAACGGCACCGCCGACGCGATGACGATGACGAAATGCGGAAACATGAGGAGAGAGAGGCACGCCGGGCTGAGAGACGAGCCGCTCGCCAACAGCGCGAGGAGGAGGAAAGACGAGTTGAAGAGGAGCGGCGAGTCGAAGAAGACCGGGAAGCTCGAAGGGCGGAGCGTCGACGGCTACGCAAAGAACAAGAAGCTGCGGCTGCAGCCGCTGCTGCGGAGCAAGAAGAAGAAGAGATGCGACGAGCCGCAAGACGTGAGCGGCGACGTGAGCGCCAAGTTTACGCATCGGAAGACGACTCTGAACGACGCCGGCGACGAGAAGCCAGAGAAGCTAGAAGGGCGGCTCGTGTTGCCGAAGTAGCTGAGGAAGAAGAAGTATATCGTCGAAGAAGCAATAGGCAGGCCGAGCAGTCAGCAGATGAGTATGGACAACGAAGATCTCGACGTCGTGAGGAAAGACGGGGCCCAGCCTGGCCACATTCAGGAACATCGTCTTGGGTCAAGGATCACTCGGACGCGCCTCCTCCACCCGAAATACCAGCTGAAGAGGCGGCACCCGAACCTGAACTCGAGCCTGAACCTGAGCCGGTGGACGATGAGCAAGCACGACGCGAAGCGCGCCGAGCCCGTCACCGAGCCAAGTACGGAGACGGGACACCAGATGACACGGATGATCAACGTCGACGACGGGCAAGGCGAGAAGATCGTGACAGGGGCGGCGACAGAGACAGAGATCGCGATCGAGAGAGATACCGCGACAGGCGACTACAAGGCTCAGAGGGGAGCGACGAGCGTCACCACAGCCGACGCAACTCGGGATTCGTGGAGACAACACCGCGAACACCCTGGTGGAAGAAGATTGCGGGATGAGGGATGAACGATGCATGAGTGTCCTTTCGAGCGAGCGTGTTTACGAGTGTCCTTTTTGATTACGACAAGCACGATTGACTTGTACCTACGACCATCTATCTACCTTGGCTATTACCTCCTTTCTACGGGCATGGCAGCCTAGCATATGACAGTGGGAAAGCGGTGGAGATTCCCTTTTTGCATTTCCTGGGTTTCTTGGGTTTGTTTTTGGAATGGAGCATTGCAGGATATATGTGTGTTTGAATTAGTTAATTTGGATTGCGCATTCATGTGGATGGACGGACATATGTACTTGGTCCATGTATGCCTGAGCTGGACAGCTGTTCCCCTGACGGCCCAGGGGAGAGGTTGACTGCTAGGCAACATGTATACCTATACCCATTTGTGAAGGATAGTGTGAGATTTAGAGTGTATCGATGCATTGTACAAACAGCCGCGGGATGGCTGAGAACCGCTGTATTTGGATTGTATGAGCGAGCGATGGTGATGGTGATGATTTGAGACGACGATGATAGCAGTGAATGAAGTGTTGATTCGAGTTTCATCGCAATATAATAAATGATTAAATACTCTATGAAACACGTATGAATAAATGATCAATTCCATGCCAAAGAGAATCATGGTCAATCACATGGATTAGATTCATTGTAGGTAGGGGATACAGTGTCACCTTGACACACCTCATCAGGGACTCGACAGCTACCAGACTGGATCGCTGAAAGCTTCTTTCTGGACAAGTATAAATGTTTTCCATTCACAAAGAAACTAGGCCATCTTTTCTTATTTTTCCATCTTTTTTTTAGTAGTCGGCCGATTAGAGTGGACGCAAGGGAGCCTCCATTTATAGCACGAGGTAGATCCCTACACGTTGCCGTTGTCGGTCTCACTCGGGCCACTATCCATCCGTCTTCCCACCAACGCAGTCCCCAGTCGCACGCTGACGACACCTCAACACCAACACCAACATTACCTATACTTCTGCCTACCCACCATCACGACTGCAACCACGGTCGCCTCGCCTCGATATCACCACGACACTCGTTACCTCCCGCAGCAGACACGACCGATGAGGTGACCACCAGCACCAACGTCAACCAGTTGACGATCCACCAGCTACAGTACAGCAACTGGCCCCATCTTCAACATGAGTGCGCCGGGCAAGGGGTCGCGATGGGGGGCCTTCCTCTCCTCGGCCTTTGAGGGCGTCGAGAATCGCCTCGATAACTTGCTTGATGAGGAGGAGCATCAAAAGTCCCAAGGACAGCCGTATCATCAGCAGCAGGGAATGACGGTGCCGCAGCCATCACCAAGCCCCAAACCTGCCACCACTAGTATGTTGCTCTCTTTGGCTACTCCTGCTCTTCCCCCCCTCGAGAACTTGCTCGTTCTCATCACTGCAATCAACCACCTACTAATTCCCTATTCCATGACAGCTCCCGCCTACAAATCAAACCGCACCAATGATCGTCTGCAAGCTAGGCTGGCCAAAGCCATGGCCTCCAGAACCTCTCAGTCCTCCCCTCGAAGCTCCATCGATACTGCCCGTGGCTCGGTGGATAAGGAGCGCCCTGCCAGTACAGAACCGGTCATCACCAAACCTGCACCCGAAACACCAGAGCCCAAACCTGATGAGCCTCAATCTCAGCCATCCGAGCCCTCCTCCGCTGCCGAAACTCCTCCCGTTCCTACAGAAGATGCCCCGACCACCTCGAAGGAGGACGAAAAAGACCAAGACGTTCCGAAGGCAGCTACACCTGAGCAGACCACTGTCGACTCCATTCCCAAAATTCATACGCCAGACGACCCAGCACCAGACGAACCTACAGTTCAGCCCGAACACGCCGTTCAGGAGCAGCATGATGAGAAACCCGTCGAGACACCGAAGCTTGATACAGAAACCCCAGCTGAGACTGTGCAAAGTGACCAAGACGCAAACCACGCCAACGCCCACCGAGAGGAGATCCAGGAATACATTGAACAAATAGATTCGCTACAGGCCAAGATCCAATATCTGTCAAAGAACGCTGCAGAAGCCGCCAAGAAGGCAGCCAATGATGCTCCTGTAGGGAGCGAAGAGCGCAAACTAGCCGAAAAGGACGAGAAGATTGCTCTACTGTTGGAAGAAGGACGAAAGCTCTCCACTTCAGAGCAAAAATACCGAAACACGATCCGAAAGCTGCGGTCGCAAGTCGTAGAAAACGAGAAGCAGGTCAATGAGCTCAAGAAGGGCAAAGAGAAAGCCTTGTCTGAGGTTGAGTCGCTGCGTAGCCGTGTCAATAGCAAGGAGGAGCAAGAAAAACGAAACGCGGAAGTGCGAAAGGCAAGTGCTGCTCTCCAGAAGGAGATTGACACACTCAAGAAGGAAAAGGCAGCCAAGGATGAGGCCTACTGGCGTCTAGAGCAAGATTCCAAAAACAAGGCGGAGCAGGCACAGATCGCTCATACCGAGGCTCTCAACAAGGCGCTGGCTGCTGAAAAGAAGCGGCAGATGGTGCTTGAGGAGACAATTGCGACATTACGAGCAGAAAAGGAAGCATTGGCCGAGAAGGCGCGTCTAGATGAGATAGACTGGCAAGCAAAGGTTGACCGAGCTGTTGAGCGCGGCCGCAACGTTGAGGAAGAGCTCAAACTAGAACTAAGGGCAGCCGAGAGCAAGCTCGAGGCGATGCGAGTAGCTGCCGAGGAAGCGTCCTCAGGCTCAGGGGGAGACATCAAGTTGATACGACACATTGAGACCCTCCAGTCGCAGTACGCCTCAGCCAGCGAGAACTGGCAAGGCATCGAAGCGTCACTCTTGACAAAGGCTGCCAATCTTGAGAAGGAGAGGGACGAGGCACAGCGGCGAGAGTCAGAGATGCGGAAGAAGGCCCGAGACGCGGTAAGTAGACTCATATTCTTGAGACCCATTGAATGGCGCATCCTCTGACATGTCATTAGGCCAGCAGATGCAAGCGTCTCGAGGATGAGCTGCAAGACGTCAGCCCTGCCCTTACAACGACTCAACAGGAGCTGGAGACATGCCGCGAGCAACTTGCTACACTCAGGGCTCAGCACAAGACAACCGAGACGGCCCTTGAACAAACCCGAGCCGATCTCGAGAAGCAGCAGCGGGTCGCGAGCAGGGAGGTTTCTGTTGAAGTCGAGCGACGACAATGGGCAGACGAGGTTACTACGCCCAGGACTCAGAGCCGGCCTGACTCGCCACTGCTCTCTGTTCCTCGAACCTTTAGCTCCGACCTCATCGGTCTACCTGTGCCAGGGAGAGGCCCCCGACGAGTTCCCACACCTGGAAGCCATCCTGATAGTGCCGGCGAGGGTTTCTTCTTCGCCCGAAGAATGTCAAGCCAGCCCCCGATCCGCCCAAGCGCGTTGTCGACTGGAGGACCTATGATGCCACCACCCCTGTCTCCCTTTGAACCACCCAGCGAATCACCACGGGCAGTCTCGCCGCCGCCAGAGAGGGATTTCGGTCTTGAAGATGGTGACCCTTCTTCGCCACGCAATGTGGCGCAGGACATGATTTCGGTATCGACTGTTGGGGCTGGCCCATCGGTGCAGCTTGTTGAGAGAATGAGCGCCGCGATCCGGCGGCTGGAGGCCGAAAAGGTGGCCGCCAAGGAAGAAATGGCTCGCGTGTGCAGCCAGCGAGATGAGGCGCGATCTGATATGGTTGGCCTGATGAAAGAGTTGGAAACTGGCAAGAGTGCTACGGCACGAGTGACTGAGCTCGAGACCGAAGTGGAAACCCTCAACTCGCGATACCAGACGACGCTGGAGATGCTGGGCGAGAAGAGCGAGCTCGTCGAGGAGCTCAAAGCTGACGTGCAAGACGTCAAGGAGATGTACAGAGAACTAGTAGAGCGGACGGTGAAATGAGCAGCCAACCAGCTGCTGGGCGCTTGAATGGATAGACGTGGGTGGTTGTAATGTCTGGCGATTCTTTCTTGTATGTATTCCTAGGTACTCTAGCTACCCCGACAGCTCAATACCCTCACGCTCAGCACCCTGCAAGATATAATTGCGTACCTGTTGAAGAGTTAGACGGAGTTTATGGTAGGATAGAGAGCAGAGAAGCAGAGGGCGTCTATAGGACGTGTCATTTCTCGAATTATACATACTTCCTTGTCTGGGGCAAGATCCAGAGCCAGCTCTTCTGCGCTGTTCTTGATGGTGAAGTCGGCGCCTTCTTTGAGGAGGGCAACAGCAGTATCTCCTTGACTTGAGTTAGTGGGGGTTGAAGTTCAAGGTCGTGCCATGGTCTGCGTACCGTGGCCCTCTGCGACGGCATGGTGTAGAGGAGTGTATCCTTCACTGTCGGTAGGGTTCAGGGGGCTCCGGTTCTTGAGCAGGAGCGTGACCATGGGGACGGAACCGACTGCGGCGGCACGATGGATAGGATACTGGCCTCGGCGGTCACGGAAGCGTGTCGAGGCGCTGTTGTCGACGAGGATGCGTGCAATGTCAAGGTTCTTCTTTGAGGCTACAAAGTGAAGGGCAGTCTAGCCGAGGCTGGTCAGATGGCGCACTATACAATCTGGTGATGGATCTTGTACCTGTCCACTGGCATCTGTTGGTTGTGTTAGCTTCTGGGGATTCTTTAAATGCAAGTATCAAGTCTTACTCTTGAGGTTGACGTCGGCATCCTTGGCGATGAGGAGCTTCACAACGGCCTCGCTATCGGGGACACTGGCTGAGATCATGAGAGGAGACCACCCACTGTCGTCCTATCCTCTGAATCAGCTTTGGCCAGTTTATCATGTAGTTATCATATGTGAGCCACCAACCTGAACGTCAGCATCAAAGCTACGCTGGTTGGCCAGCAGCTGGACAATGTCCAAGTTGTTGGACGAGGCCGCCCAGTGGATGGGATATCGGCCATCATCGTCCTTTTTCTGTGAAAGTTTCGGGTCCGACTTGTTATATGTTAGTATATGAGATATATCAAATAAAATATTCTACCAACCTTGAGCAATCCTTCAGCGACAGATACTGTTCGGTACGTATTAGATGGCTGATCCAGCAGGCGCACAGATGTGCATGATACTGACCCTGTCCCTCGCGAGCAGCCGTGTGCAGAGGGAACTTGTCTTCACTGGCCATTTTGGCTTTGGAGTAAATATAGCACGGGGGAGATAGTAGTAGATTCAATATTTAAGATGATTCAACAGAGAAATCATGAAAGAGGAGATTATGCTCTTGAGGCCGACACACATTCATTCATTCCATAGGCTGTAGCTCACCTTACGTACAACAGCTGTTAGCCACACATAATCAACTGTGGCGCTGCGCTCGACGCCACACGCGGCTGCCCAGCCTTTCAACTGCCAGTCGCAACTTTTGCCATCAACTTTTCCATCCTCTATTATCTCAAACATAAACCATCACAACAAATCATGGAGACACCTCAGATACCCCAAGATGCGCTACAGCTCAGCGCGCTCGCCGCACAAAATGCCACAGTATCGAGGACGCTCTTTGCCCACGCCCCCGAGTCACAATCCGTGAAGCGACAAAAGACCGACGACGCGTCCGAGGATCCCATCACGAAGCGTCGCTTCCGCGCCGAGTATGCCCACGTCGAGACCCTCCCGCCATCAATTACCGCCAAACTACCGACGAAGCAGCCCGGCAAGAAGGTCGCCAAGCCTGGCGCCCCAGCAAGACCTGCCATGAAGCTCCTCGAGGGTGCGCCTGGTTCCAAGGGTGGTGCATCCTCAGCGGCCAGGGCGGAGAGCACACCGCAGAATATGAGCCTCACGACAAGGGGAGCGGCAGCCTTCCAGCAGCCCAAGCCCGAATGGCACGCCCCGTGGAAGTTGATGAGGGTCATCTCAGGTCATCTGGGTTGGGTGCGCAGCTTGGCCGTCGAGCCCAACAACAAGTGGTTTGCCAGCGGTGCTGGTGACCGAACCATCAAGATCTGGGACCTGGCCACGGGCTCTCTGAGGCTGACCCTCACTGGCCATATCAGCACCGTCCGCGGTCTTGCCGTGTCCCCGCGCCATCCATACCTGTTCTCTTGCGGCGAGGACAAGATGGTCAAGTGCTGGGATCTCGAGACGAACAAGGTCATCCGTCACTACCACGGTCATCTTAGCGGTGTCTACACCCTCGCCCTGCACCCAACCCTCGACGTGCTCGTAACCGGTGGTCGTGATGGTGTCGCCCGTGTCTGGGATATGCGTACTCGGAGCAACATCCACGTCTTGTCGGGACACACCCAAACCGTCGCCGACCTCGTCTGCCAGGAGGCCGACCCCCAGGTCATCACCGGCTCTCTCGACTCTACCGTGCGCCTCTGGGATCTCGCTGCCGGAAAGACGATGGGTGTGCTCACCCACCACAAGAAGGGCGTCCGCGCCCTGGCGACGCATCCCTCAGAGTTCACCTTTGCCAGTGGCAGCACGGGGAGCGTGAAGCAGTGGAAGTGCCCCGAAGGTGCTTTTATGCAGAATTTCGAGGGTCACAACGCCATCATCAACACCATGAGCGTAAACGAGCAGAATGTCTTTTTCACAGGAGGTGAGCAGAAGACACACGGTTTCACATTGTCCTCTTGGCTAATGATTCAATCGCAGGCGACAATGGCTCAATGAGCTTCTGGGACTGGAAGACTGGCCACAGATTCCAGTCGCTCGATACAACTGCCCAGCCCGGCTCCCTAGATGCCGAGGCAGGTATCATGAGTTCGACATTTGACAGATCAGGACTACGTCTGATCTGTGGCGAGGCCGATAAAACGAGTGAGTTGCTGCTATCAATTAGATTATTATTCAATGTCACTAACACACATAGTCAAAATATGGAAGCAGGATGAGACCGCCACAGAGGAGACACATCCCCTGGACTGGAAGCCAAGCCTGGCCCGAAGGAAGTTTTAAAACAGACGCAGAGAATGGTGGTACATCTAATACAAGGACCATGTGTGTGTGTCCTGGGATGCCCTCGTTGGGCTCTATTATTACATCTATTATACGCCGATACCCAATGCTTTTAGATCTCCATCATCGCGAAGAGCCATCTTCACTTCATCGTCTGCAATTGACAGGCGCAGCTTACTGGACCGCTCCGCGCGCTGAGCCTCAAGGTTGATCAGACCGGCTGCCACCAGCTCGAGCGCCGCCGTGTGGATGTGGCCAGGCCTGGTCATGGGACGCATAGCCCCTGTCTGCGTGCCTTTCAGGCCGTTGTTGAGAACCGCCGCCACGCCTGGAAGCGCTGACGGAGCTCGAAGGCTTGCTCTGTGTATCTCATCCAGGGTCTCGCCAAAGGTGGTCTCGGCCAGACCTGTTCTTCGGATGCGCATCATGAGAGCAGCCATGATGAGTTTGGACATTAGTGGGAGACTGCGAAGGTGTTGCTGGACGGGATTCGTGGTGGCCTCGTTGATGGCCTTTTTAATAGTGGCGATGGTGACACGCCCAACACCCCTCGGCTGGCCCTGGGACTCCGCCAATCGCTCTCGCTTGCTGGGGGTGGTTGGATCACCAGGGGCATCGGCCTCAGCAAGCTCGACTGCTCGACGACAGATGTCGAGAGCTCTTCGAGCGTCACCGCTGACTGCGGCAACCTTGCGACTAGCAAATTGAATGGCGTCAGGGTCTACGATATTTCCAGGGACTCCTTCTAATCGTGACTGAATAATCCTCATGAGTTGTTCGTGGTTGTAACCGGGAAAGGTGATTCGTGTGAGACCTATATCGTGTCAGTGAATAGAGTCAAAGGCTATAACAGTAGATGACATACCTAGACGACTACTGATCTTGTTGCTCAGAGTTCGCTCCGGCAGATCCATGGTGTTGGCGACTGCAAGAACAATGAGACGGCTGTGTCGCAAGGTAGGCCAGTTGAAAAAGTTGTACATGACGGCCTGGTTCTTGGTCACCAGCTGATCAAGCTCATCCATGAGCACCACGCAAGGGATACGACGTGGGCTAGGGTTGCTGAACTCTCGTTCCAAGAGGTCCAGTGACTGAGCCGGACTCGCTCGCTGACCCTTGAGGGCCTCCCACAGAAGCGTGTACGACTGGTGAGGGTCTGTGATCTTCATGCCGTTGATCTCGACAAAGATAAAGTCGTCGAGCTCGTCCGCACCAACAGCTTCCTCGAGTCGAGAGATGACCTCGCGCACTGTTGCCGTCTTGCCTGTTCCTGGTGTACCCGAGATGTAGATGCAGTTGCCAGTGCCGTCCGAGATGGCGGCTTCGAGGTGAGAGTATACCAGTGAAAACTCTCCCTCTCGACAGGGGAGACTTGTGGGAACAGAGGATACGTGTAGCCGCGAGCGGGCTATTTGAAATGGAGAGGATTCGACGTGGCTTGGTGACAGAATGCGAGTGGCCAGCGGTGTGAACTCAAGCCTCTTGCTTGTACTCCTATTCTCAATCAGTAAAGGGGACGGCCAGAACTAAACATTATCTTGTTTACGGACCTCTTGGTACGAGAGCCGGGCTCTATTTGGCTTCTCCGAGAGGTTGGCGTGGCCACTGTCGAACCTGAACCTCGTCCCGTTTTGGATGGAGTCTGCGGTGGTGGTGGGTGATAGGTAGCATCCGCCGGCGAAGGGCTCCTCGCCTTTCGGCGACGGCGAGTGGCCTTGGTTCCGCTCTTGATCATGTCCATCATGGTGAACAAGTCATCCTCGCCGTGGTAAACCTCTTCCCAGATGAACTCGTCCGTGTACGTTGCCGTCCGGGTGTTGCAGCCTCGCCGGCAGACAAACGTCTTGCCATACTCGGGATTGTTTCGAGGGATCCGTCCTTGGGGGTACCTGGAGAGGAAGGAGTCGAGGGATGTGACTCTGGCCTTGCCGTTAATCGAGGCCAGGGGGTTGATATCCCATGATGGGGAGATGTAGAGCTCGTTCTGGGCCACGTTAGAGAAATACCCATGCCAGAATGCCGCTCAGAATTACCCAGTAGTAGTCGGACCGCTTCTTATCCTTATTCCGAATCTCCTTTTCGCTGGAAAACCACATAAAGTTGGCCGCCTTCTCCCCGTCGCCGTCATCCTCGACAAACTCGCAGATCAAGGCGACCCAGGCCTCGTTGGACCCGTCAGCCTTGAGCATGACGATGTCCCCGATGCGACACTCGAACCTGCCAATCTTGGCCCCGACGATCCTGTCCCCCGTCACCTTCCTGCGCTTTCGGTCGCCCTGGGGCTCGTCGCTCCTCTCGGCCGTCGGGCTGGTGTTGTAGATCCATTCCCACGAGGGTCCGTCGCCGGCGAGCTCATCTTCAAAGTCGTTTTGGGGTTCGCCCGGTAATTGATGCTTGGATGAGCTGACGGGGACCATTTTCTTGCCGTTGCTGGTGATGAGCACAGTCGAGACGATTTACGCGTCGTGGGAGACGCGACGAGATGGAGAAGGTGGTTGCTATGGGATGTGCACGTACCGGGGGTTTGTAGTTATGCAATGATCGTCTACAAGTTTAGACTTGCTCCCCTTTCTCAATTTAGGACATCAAGCACATCCGGGTCCTTGGAATTCTGTTGGATATGTATTGAATTATGCTTCTTGTGCTCTTGTGTAATTGCAATTACCACATCGAGGCCAGCCGAACCTCTAATTCCACGCCTCTGCCAAGCCCAAGCCAGACTTTATGCACAGGTACTTGAATGCAAGGCACAACAAGTCACTCTCAGAGCCTACTGTCGAATCTGCCGCATCTCAGGAACTGCATATTGTACCTGCAGCCAAGCGTGACTATTGCCATTCTAGACCCATCTTCTCTCCCAGATACATTCATACCAATGACGGCCCGTCCCTGCATCACGCCTGTATCCACCACACGTCTCAGCCATCTGGGCTGTATAGGGCAGATACCTGTCTATATCACTTTTAACAGGCTAAGAGTGGTTGGCTTGCCACAGCTAAGAAGAGCAAGTCCGCCACAAGGCAGCGTTACTGTAGGGTTAGCACCTCTCGAAACATGATCTCTTGGAACGTATGGCTATGGCTATGGGGATACAGCTGGAACAGGTACCGGGTAACTTTTGCTACAGAATCGGTTGTTGCAGGCTGATGGATATGGCACCGACCATGGTTTGAATGGTTACTCCCGTGACAGCCTGGCCCTGTAAGACTCAGCTGCTCAAAGCATAGTTTATTTCAAGCCTCGAAGCGGTGTCTGGATAGCTCAGTGAGTGCAGGATCATGATTGAATCAATCACAAGTGGCCGGCAACTGAACCGAGACAGTGTCTTCTCTGGGTTGTCCCGAATTGGTTATCATTACAAACAGATTCATCAAATGTGCCGCTCCCACTTCATCCATCTCCCCTTCGACTGCCTAATTACACTGAAATGGGACAAAACTATGGAGATGGCAACCACTTCGGCCTCTCTGAGCTGCCACTGGCGAGCTGAAGCCTCAATTACTGTGACTAGCGATCTTTCACTGCATAATCAACCAAGCTAGCAACTCATGTCTCTCCACCTACACTTTGCCGCCCATCGAGCAGGCAACCCTATACAACAATAATCATCTTGCCGAGATCGACGAGAAACTATCGACTCTCAACTGGCCGTGTCTCACTCGAGACTCGTCAGCTGATCGAAGACAAAAGTCTGGATCTTCAAAGATGCTCATTGAACTGCGTCCACCCCCCCTTCTTCAGCCCAGATCATGACACTTCGGCTGGAAGAATCTCCTTGTTCGGAATAGCTCTCCATGACGTCTCGCTAACAACAAGAACAAAGAAAGAGTGGCTAGCCGATGTGATGCCATTCGCAGTTTGCCACCGGCTCTTGCTGGGCTGGGGTTGGCCTTGAGAAAATCACTCGTGCGTATGAGGGAGGCTTGCCAGAGTATCTTTGCTCGGTTTCTGAGCTTCTTGAGGCCTGTACAAACCCAACAGGAAGATTTTGAAGGGCGATGCGGTGGATGAAAGAGTGTTGAAGGGGAAAACATTGTGCGGATAAGAGGAGGCCCAAAGGTATAGAGGGGTGAGCTGCCCTCCTCAATCCTGTCTCTTTCCTCAACATAAACACAACTTCTGACACTTTACAAATGCACTTCAGTCTCAAACTCATCTTGATCTTGCAACATGTCTTTCAACTTTGGTACCGCTTCCCCCAGCCGTGCTGCTGTCTGGAAGCTTGATTTTCCCACCTCGTCTCATCCTGCAGAGTCGGTCTGGCTTCCAGACGACGAACCCATCATCGGAGAGGACGAGTGTGTTCTGGTTGATCATGGTGATCTCCAAGAGGGTGGCAAGCACCGCTGTAAGTACCCCTGAGCTGAGTCCATTCGTCGCTTGAAGACGTACTTCTGCCGACAGCCAACAACAGCCATCGTTAAGATCCAATCCAGGTTCAATGACAGAACCACTGGCCGTACCGTTGGATGATCGGTACCGGTTGGCTGATCCCCCCGGATCTGCTCGTCACTGCCGGACACATCGTCTATGACCATGGATACCGATACGGTCCGGTCGACCAGATCAAGTGCTACATCGGCTACAACGGCCGTGACTCTGTCGAGACCTCGACTGTCCAGGCTCGATATGGCTTCAATGCCATATCCACAGCTGAGTGGATCGAATCACCCAACAACCGAAGCCGCGATATCGCCTTCATCCAAGTCGACCGTCCATTCACCGGAAACCTGCGCACCTTCAACTTCACCAAGACACCCGCTTCGGGCCACGGCATCGCCATCGGCGTGGCTTGCTATCCCGAAGACAAGTCCCCCAGGGATACTGATGGCGAAGACGAGAAGGGTGCCCAACCAGATGTATGAGAAGTTTGCAAAGACTGACTTCGACCTGGCCGCCAGCCCTGGAAACATGGTCGAGTACCGAGTCTCTACCTTTGGAGGTAAGCCCATGTTCGCCTTTGATTATGTAGCTGCTTGGTTCTGATCTCACAACTAGGACAATCTGGCACTCTGATCCTGCGCAAGTCTCGTGGGCAGTTTACCAACATTGGCACCCACTGCTACGGCGGCGGTGGCCAGAAGAGCAACTCGGGCAATGCTATCGGTAGTGTGTACGGAAACAACTACGATGCCTTCACCGACCTGTTCAACATCGGCCAGCAAGCGTTCGGAACTGCTGTCAATATCAAGTGGATCGACTGACAGGCCAACGGCAACTCTTCTTCGGGCACGGGTCTGAACGGGAGCTTTACTCGCGGCCTCGACAAGGGTGGTTATCCTAGTGCTGGGTCGAACGGCAATGGCTTCAGCAACAACGGCTTCAACAACACTGGCCTCACCAGCAGTGGCTTCAACAACATTAGCTCTGGAAAAGACTTGAACAGGAGTGTGACTAGTGGCCAGAACCGAAGCAGTGTTTCGTCTGGTGACCAAGCCGAGTTCATGCAAATCACCAGGACAGTAGCTGGGGTGAGCTCTGCAGTTCTCCCCGCCGCCTTCTCTGCTTAGACCCGTGGTTCGCTCGCCGACATGGCAGCTGGGCATTTCCCAGGGAAGCTCACCCGAGAGAGTATGCAGTCTGAGAGTGGCATGACTGGAATGCCCGGCGATGGTGATGCCATTGCTGCTCGGACACTGGTTGCCGAAGCAGCCCTTGAGGCTATCCTGTCGGCCAACGAGTCCCCCGAGCATGAGGAGGCCATTAGGAAGATGAAAGATATTTAGTCGACCAGTACTCACAACGTGAATGCCTTGGCTCCTATGCCTGCCCCTGGCCTCACAAAATGTGCTCTGGACATTGCATCTCATCGACTGGAGAGGGCCACCACTGGTACCACTCGTCAAGGGCAGGAAAGCACTCTGCTTCACGAGCGCCGCGATCTTGGCCTTTCGATCCATGAGGCTGGTGGTGCCGAAGCTACCTTTGTCCAGGCTATGTATGGGCCAACCCGCCCGCTCGCCGGCGCAGAGAGGGGATGGGGCTGGCTCGGATCCGTCACTAGCACCGTGAGCAAGGCTGCAGTCCCCATTGTTGGTAAAGTGGCCAGCTCTGCCCTTTCAGGCGTCGCGGGATCGCTTGGGGGACTCTCCAGCAGCGACTCCATGTCAGACAGCCTTAGACCTAACGAAGAGGCAAACTGAATTCTCCTCAAGCGCGCATTGATGGTAGATACAGCCCTCTAGACCTTGATGACCTTTCTCTCTGAGAAGCTCGAGCGTCTGCAGGTCACGCACGACAACAGTGGCGAGACCGAGGGTATCCTCGCCTTCATCAAGACTGGCGTGCAGAAGTTTAGCCCCACGGTTCTGAACGCTGCTCAGAAGATGGCCAACAAGTATGTGCCTATTGCCATCAACTATGGCGCAAAGAAGATCTCGGCCCATTTGGGCCTTCCAACCGAAGCCCTCCCTAACCGAACCATCCGCAAGCAACCTTCTATCCGGGACTCGCTCAATGCTGGAAACATTGCCAAGGTGAGCCATGTCCAGAATACGCCCCAGGCACCAGCCAGCGTTGATCTTACTGCCTTCTTCTGGTTCGTCGGGAGGTCTGGAAGCCGTCCAACGTGTGGCGAAAGGACTGCGATGACAACGATGATGGTCCCGTCATCCTGAATCGACGGCCCCCCGACTTTTGAGTCGAGCAACTAACGGCGTACAGGTCAACTGGTCGACAAAGTTGCTCTAGGGGCGACATGATGGATCGATCGAGGAATGTCGTACGAGCGCACCCGCGAGAAACTGATAATTCATTTCTTTGGGGACGTGAGAATACCTAGCGATAAAGGCTGGGTTTTTGAGAGGAGGATTGAAGGTTGAGGTTCTTGTTGTTTGGATTTTGTTCGCTTCTTTGCATGATAAATGCCATTGTCGTTATGGAAGGTGGAAGTCATGAGGTTGTGCAAGGTCTCATGCACCAATCGAATGTAACCCCTGACCTCGAACTCTCCCGGGACGGGCAAACGATGGTATTTGATTGCACATAGTAACTTTCAACATGAAATATTAAATGTTTGCATTCTTTTGAGCTCCTCACATCCAAGGATTCAGGACTTAAGACGGGAAGCTGCAGGTACCCGATATCATTGACATGACACGGCTGGAGTGCGCATGGATGCGAACCTGCCTACCTACCTACTTAGGTAGGCACTGAACTGCAAACAGGAAGGAACTATGGGGCTACCTATTTTCCCGCCTGCCTTCCTCAGCATGCGGGACGGACCTTCACTTATTCAGTGACCAACATTTTAGGAAAATGTTTGCCTTAGGATTCGATCCGGGCCCAGGGGCTTCTCCCCCTCTCTCGCTTCTCACTGTCAACATAACTCAACACAACAACAAAACTCCAAGCCTCTGAGCCCACTTCGCCAGTTTCTCTTCGCCTCTTCCTACTGGCTCTTCTCCTTCGACATTGTTCGCCTTAGCAAAAGGGAGCTACCATGCCGGGCGAGATCGGAAAAGGAAAAGGAGGCTTCAGGCCGGGCACGGCTTTCGCTCATAGGGCTGCAAAGAATGGCGCTTTCGCAAACACCAAGGACGCTCATATGCCCACTGCCAAGTCGATCTTCCAAGCTTGGGGAGACAGAGCCCGTCAGGCCGAGTACGATGAGTTTCTAGGTCCCGCCCCCGCCGACAAGCATCTCATCCAGGCAAGTTTGAGAATCCATTCTGGCGCATAGCACTGACCTAGATACCAAGTTGACACATGTTATTCCTGGAAAACATTTGCTTCCCCCGGAGCTGGATGCACCGGGCGCCCTCGACGATATTCGAAGGCAGTATGGGGTCTACATCACCCGTGTGAGGCCCAACGTTCTCGATCTTCGTTGCGAATCCATCGGTCGCCTCCAACAGGCACTCCAAGCTGTCAACTGGGCCCTTCGCGATATGCGCCTCTCCAATGAACATGCTTCTGTTCGCTTCTTGGTCCAAAGGCCAACCAACGCTATCGTCAGTGACATGATAGCAGTCGAGCTCGGGAAGCGACCGACCTTTCTCTCTCCTAGTCCATACTTGGTCAGCAACATGTCGTCCATGAATAATCATCTACCCCAGCTTGCCTCTGAGATGGCAACCTCAGCCGAGGGCCTTATGGTCGTCAATAAAAACATGACATTTCGGATCAACTTTGGCCACCTGATCATTGGAAAGAAGAAAAAAGGATCCGAAGATGAAGTTAGCATTGGGAATTTTTCCAAGCTCATGGACATGTACTCTGTCCGTGGCGGTGCCAGTTTTGAGCCCAAGTATGCAATCTCCAATGCCTTTCCATTTAACAAGCATGGCTAACTCGATAAGACTGCCAAACCCTGAGAGAGCGGAGAAGATTCTCCAGTTCCTCCTCAAACCGGAGCAGCATGTTTGCAGAGCCCTTAAGGATGTCGAGCGAACCTGCGAGGTCACTGTTGTCACCGAGGACCAGGAAATCAAGGCAAACGCAAACTGTATCCCCGGGCAGAACATGAAGCTTTCCATGGTTCGGGCAACTAAACCCGAGGCCTGGGGGCGTTTGAACTGGACGGTAGTTGCCCCTGACATGTAAGTTCCCTGCATCCGAGACGTACGCACGATCTGACGCACCTTGCTATTCAGGAAATACGACTGGAATTTTAGAGTCGATGCCTGGGACAAGGTGGACGTTCCAGCTGGCTTCAAGGACCTCACCCAGAAAGTTTGCCTGTCCGCATGCAACAAAGAAGCTCTTCTCGCAGTCCCAACTGTCAACACGGCCAGACTTGCGGCTCTTGAAGATGAAATCAAACAGATCCGGGTCAAGTCTTCAGCGAGATTTCCATTCAAGGACACTTCGTATGTGCTTGAGATCAGCGTCACCAAGACTGTGAATGGATTTCGCGCGGCAGGAGGGCCTGAAGTTACATGGAGTGCTGAATTGTACGCCCCTCATTGGGAGGAGAGTGTCAACCACATGAGCGGAGGACGAAAGGTTTGGGGGGAAGGATTGGAGAATATTTGGACGGATGAGGGCCATGATCTCAAGTCGAGGCTCGGAGGTTTCTGCCGGGTCATCCTAGAGGTCCAGGCTCTTTTGAACAGAGCAGATGCCAGTGCCAGTGCCGCTTCGCAGTAGCATGCGTCCAAAGGCATTGACTGGCCTTGCTGGCTGGGTCGTCTCCACGAGCTCCTCGTTCCCCGAGATCCTATCTATTTTCTACTGCGCCACAAAGGGTTGGCTAGCCTTGTCGTGCTTCATGCCTGTTGTTGGTCACCCTGGCCTTGAGCAGCCATGATCTTTTGTCTCAGAACTAGTTCACCATGTTAGCAATGAGCAAACAACTTGTCAGTAGGTAGTAGTAAGACATACCCTCCTCAATCGTCCGTGCATTGGCTTGCTTTCGTTGTACAATGACTTCTAGATCCTTCAGGTTGTTGCCGAGTTCCTCAACCTTGCCCTCATAAAACTTTTCGGCGGACTTGAGTTTCTATATAGTCGTCAGTCAGCAACCCGGCCTGATAGGAGGGTCTGGACCACGCACCTTTTCCACCAAGAAGCCAGTTCCCACGTCTACCAGAACAGTCTCGGCATCAGAAAGTTCTCCGCGGACGTATAGCGAGTTAGTCAAGGGGACCAGAACAGAGTTGGACCCTGTGATATGTTAGAATATATGTTTGTTGGGGGATCGCGGGGGA
Source organism: Fusarium piperis (assembly GCA_027886205.1). Lineage (NCBI taxonomy): Eukaryota > Fungi > Ascomycota > Sordariomycetes > Hypocreales > Nectriaceae > Fusarium > Fusarium piperis. Next base: position 162,724 of record RZGM01000038.1, read on the forward strand.
TCGAGCGACGAGGGCGGTGGCACGAAAGGCAGCGGCTGGGAGGAAGGAAACCGCACCTTTGGGGGCGGCAGCTCGGCTCTGCACGCATCGCAGACACTCCCTGAACTTGGTCTGGGCGCCGTGGAGCTGGGCAAAGGACGTCGTCAGGTGCTCGAGCTCCTCATCCAACTGCTTCTTAACCTGGGCGAGCTGCTGGGGCTCGAGGGTGTCGAGATTGACTGTGCGCGTGCAGAGGTCAGCGATGCGATGGGATTCATGAGGTGTCGCAAAATGCTCTGCAAAAACGTACTCGTCTCTTGTTTTCCAGACATGGTGCCCGCGTCGCTGGAAAGTTCGTGGTATGGTGGTCGCCGGAGGAGGAGAGTTGAGTTGCTTGTCGATGCCCCTCCAGTTTTCGCCTTCATGAATATTGTGACGTGGGGTTGGCAATTCTACTAACGGGGATGTCTTCACCACCATTTGCAGCTTTGTGATACTTGACCGAGAGCATAATAAAAAGATGAAAAATACGGATTGTGACCAGGGAGGTGTTTTGATTCATTTCATTTGTTTTGATACATGAAATACTGTACATGAGCTCTCCAATGCGATAAATCCTCTTCTCGCTACAGCTTATCCAACAGACCCGAGATGAAACGAGACAGCCCTTCAAGCTTGACATTCTCCTTGACCGAGAGTTGTCTACACTGAACCTCGCAAAGACCGCCCTGCTTGAAAGCCTTGCCAAGAATAACGACGACGGGGTAGCCAACCATGTCAGCATCGTTCATCTTCCAGCCGAATGACTGCTTCCGGTCATCGAGGACAACGTCGAGGCCGGGTTGTGAGCTACTCCCAGCCACAAGACTATCATAAATCTCTAGAGACTCCTTGTCGAGTCCGGGCGTTGGGATGACGGCCACCTCGAACGGGGCAATGGCTCGGGGCCAGTTCAGTCCTCGTTCATCAGCGAGTATCTCGGCCACGGCGCCAAAAATCCTTGATACTCCAACGCCGTGGCATCCCATTTGAACAGGGACACGACTTCCCGGGATGAGACCTTCTTCTTTGGCAACCTTGGGGAGTTCTGATTGCGGGAGAGACACGCATGCATCAAGTGGTATCGAGTAGCGTGTGCCAAGGTGAAATGTATGACCACACTCCAAGGCACGATGAATCTTTAGAGTTCCCTCCTCACATCGAGGGCAACCATCGCCATCAGCGATGCGGACCAGATTTAGCGCTTCAGCCGAGTCTGTGCCACCAACTGTGGAATACTCAACCTCATGAGACTCGAGGGTCTTGGGCAACAGAGGGAGTTGTCCCCGAAGGCTTTCAAACGTTGGCGCAAGTCTAGCATCGACAACATTAATAACCTGCGGCTTCCCACTCTCGAAAGCCTCGCTCCAGAATGGGAGAGGGTCATCGATACTGGTGTCGAGCTCGCTAAAGGCTGACTTGACCGCATGGAGGTTTAGACCGCTCTCCGAAAATGCCTCGGAAGACTGAGGATACCAAGCGTTGACCAGAACCTTTCGGTCCTTGGAGATGCCCCGCCAGACACGAATGTCAGAGACCGAGATCGTAGTCGCATCTTTGTTCGCAGAGGGCGCTCGTGCCGTCGCAACCTCGTCGTTGGCAGTGTATCCGCAAGAGTCGCAGTTTACAACTGTGTCCTCGCCGACAGCACTTGGAAGATGGTACTCGTGGCTAAGATCACCCCCCATGTCGCCCGAGCTGGCCTCGGCGACAAGGTACGGTAGCTTGAGCTCTGAAAAGAAGGCACGGTATGCCGCAGATACCAGCCGATATGTTTCAATAGCAGCAGCTGTTGTTAGGTCAAAGGTGTACAAATCCTTCATGAGAAATTCCCGGGAGCGTAGCAGACCGTGGCGGGGACGGCGCTCATCTCGATACTTTCGGGCTGGGACTGTGTTAGCTGGGAAGTTGAAGAGTAATGGAGGCTACTAAACTAATTTGGTAGAGCCGGATGGGCAAGTCTTTATATGACTTCAGTGTTCCGGCTACAAGAGTGGTGATTTCCTCCTCGTGTGTAGGAGAGAGAATAAGTGGCACCTCTTTGCGATCGGCGAGTCGAAAGAGCTTGCCAAGTTAGCCAATGCTATTTGATGAGGCCTCATATTCTCACCTCTGGTGCAACGCGATCCAGTCTATCACTCCTTCGCCATAGCTCTTCTGATGAGATGGTTGAGAGAGATAACCGTGAGGCCCCTTGTGAGCAAACCATGTGAGAAATTGACAGGGCTCAACCGGCAAAGGGCACAAACCAACTGAATGCATATGCTTGTCGAGAAGCTTCTCTATCTTGTCCTGGACGCGGAGGCCCATGGGAAGTAGTTGAAAGATACCTGAGTGAGCCTACGAGGTAGCATTAGTAACTGATGCCTCATCATAGGCCAGGTCGAGTGTGAGATACCTGACGAAGAAAGCCACCTCGAATGAGCTTTCCGTGGCCAACTACAAGCCAATTAGCTCAGGAATCACTCAAAAGCTAGAGATGAAGCACTGACACTCATCGTCACTGGCCGTGATACCGCCAGTAGGCACCCATGTCGTCGATAGTGTGGAGCGAGGTAGGTTAGCTCTGGTTACGCTCGAGACCGAGAGAGATCTCAGTTGAAGGCTCAGTTGGCTCCTGCGAGTAACAGCGCCACTAAGGCGGAACAGCCTTGGGGCAAACATGATTTGTAGACTTACTCGTCCTCAAAACCAACCTATTCTACCATTGCAAGGTTGAAGAGGCCGGTGAATTAATATTCAGGGTCGGAAGAGCATCCGTCTACCGGAGACCGGTGGGGCTCTGCCGCTGGAAGCCGTAGCATGCATTAGCGCCATTAGACGCGTTAAGCGCAGTGACGTGGGTCGCGACTGGAAAAACTGCACCGCCAAAAAAAAAAAGTTGAGCTCTGGTCGCATTCTCACTGAGAATTTCCATCTGAGATTTTCAGACCTTCACCCAACTTTGACACCATGGCCAAGCCTTCCAAGAAGGGCAAGGGCCCTAGACGCTCCCAGAATGGCCCAGGCCTGGACGAGAAGACTCTGGATAAGCTGACGTCTTCAATTGACAAGAAGCTGATCTCCAACGATCACAAGCGCAAGCAGCCCCCAACCAAGGCTGCAGGCGACCAGCACCAAAAGAGGCAGCGCAACTCCGAGGGTTCAGCCTCCGACAAGAAGGGCTCCAAGATCGACAACAAGACTCTCCTAGAGGAAATCAAGTCTCTAGGCGGTGATGAGCGCGATCTAGAGCTCATCCAGGACATTGATTCGGATGATGAAGCTTTCGTCCAGGATTCAAAGGCCGTCGACAAGAGCTTGAAGGATGAGCTCGCCGCGTTTTCCAAGCAGCTCGGCTTCGAGGAGGTTGAAGTGAGCGAAGCAAGCGACGACGAGGAAGAGGCTGAGGAGGTCGAGGAGGACGATGAAGAAGACGGCGATGAGGATGAGGATGAGGATGAGGAGGACGAGGAGGAGACGAAAGATGTCATCCCTAAAAAAGTTGGCAACCTGGTAAGTTGACACACCAGTTTCGTGATGTCTCTGACGACTAACAGTGACGCAGGCTTTTGAGCCCAGGGCAGACTGGCATGCCGCCGAGCTACGAAAGCTGCCAGGGCCGAGCGCCGATGGACCCAGCTCGTTCAAAGGATCTATCGAGGCTTTGAAGCAGTATGCACAGCAAATTTTGGAGGAGGATGCTGCCAAGTACAGGACCAGCGTGTTTGCTTCATCTTCTCACAAGTTCTTGTCAACGATCATGTCTTCAGGTACACTCACCGACAAGGTCTCGGCTCTCACCCTCGCCGTCCAAGAATCCCCAGTCCACAACATCCGAGCCTTTGATGCTCTGATGAGCTTGGCCTCCAAGAAGAGCCGAGGTCAAGCGCTTGGTGCCATCGGCGCGCTGGTTGATTTGCTTGGCCCCGGTACTCTGTTGCCCGCGGATCGTCGTCTTCGTACCTTTCAAACCCAGCCTGGCTTGCTCGGCACTCTACAGCGAACTCCTGCGGCGACTTGGACCAGCGACAAGCCTTTGCCTGGCAAGATCACATCCTCTCACCTAATTGCTTGGATCTACGAGGATTGGCTCAAGGAGACATACTTCCGCATCATTCAACTGCTTGAGTCTTGGTGCTCGGATGAGATTGACTATTCCCGTACCCGTGCCCTCGACTTTGTCTATGGTCTTCTCAAGGAAAAGCCCGAGCAGGAGGCCAACCTTCTCCGACTGCTGGTTAATAAGCTTGGCGATCGAGATCGCAAGATCTCTTCCCGAGCATCATATCTCTTGCTTCAGATGCAGAACTCCCATCCTGGCATGAAGCCAATCATTGTGCGAACAATCGAACAGGAAATTCTCCTCCATCCTTCCCAGGACCATCGATCCAAGTACTCCGCCATCAACACTCTCAACCAGACTATTTTGGGCACCAAGGAGCCTGCGCTCGCCGAAACATTGATGCGCATTTACTTCGAGCTCTTCACCGTTATCCTCAAGACCGGAAGCCTGGGTATCGCTCCTCCTACCGAATCGAAACCGGAAGAGGAGCCAGAGGATGAGGAAGCGATAAAGAAGAAGCTGGCTAGGAAACCTCGCAAGCCGCGTGGCAAGCCCAACAAGCCCGCGGCTACTGAGCCCGAGACGGAGGCAGCTGATAAGCTTGTATCGGCCATTTTGACTGGTGTCAACCGTGCAGCCCCCTTCATGGTTGGCAATGAAGCTGCGTATGTCCTTCGAAACGAATACACTGGAAACATGGGAATATAGCTAACACTGCCACAGTATGGAATCACACCTTGATACACTTTTCAAGATTGCCCACTCGGGCAACTTCAACACAGGCATCCAGGCCCTCCTCCTGATCCAGCAGATCTCGTCCTCGAAAAACCTCGCCAACGATAGATTCTACAAGACTCTTTACGAGTCTCTTCTGGACCCAAGACTGATTACCTCGTCGAAGCAGGCTCTTTACTTGAACCTGCTCCTCCGTGCCCTCAAGAACGACGTCGACAGCCGCCGAGTCAAGGCCTTTGCCAAGCGCATGGTACAGATTGCAGGCTTGCACCAGCCTGCATTCACGTGTGGCCTCCTCTATGTTGTCAGTCATCTGCGAGAGACATTCCCCGACCTCTCTACTTTGCTGGACGAGCCAGAGGAATCCAGCCTGGATGACAAGCCTGGAAGTGAGCGGCCCGTGTACGACGGCCGAAAGAGAGACCCAGAGTACAGCAACGCCAACCAGAGTTGCTTATGGGAGGTGATCCCCCTCCAAGGTCACTACCACCCTTCGGTCACACTCTATGCATCATCCATAGTATCGCCAAATGAGAAGGCGCAGAAGCCTGATCTGGACAGCCACTCGCTCATCCGATTCCTAGACAAGTTTGTCTACCGCAACCCCAAGGCAGCCGACGCTTCCAAGGGTGTGTCCATCATGCAGCCTCTGCGGGCCGCCAAGGATCTTGGTGATATCTGGCTGGGCAGCCGAGGACCTGCGGCAGCTACACCTTCTGTCAATTCTGCCGCGTTCTGGAAGAAGAAGGTGGAGGACGTTGCTGCCGAGGATATCTTCTTCCACGAGTACTTCCAGCAGGTTGACAAGGAGTCCAGGGAGACCAAGAAGAAGGCGCAGGCGGAGGGTGATGGTGAGGAGAATGATGAGCAAGAAGACGAGATCTGGAAGGCCCTGGTGTCAACACAACCTGGTGTTGATCCTGATGACGAAGGCTCGGACGTTGGCTTCGACTTGGACGACTCGGATATGGCTTCTGACGCAGGATCTTCGCCAGCTCTTTCTCTAGATAGCGACATGGGTGAGGATGATGACGACATGAGTGTCGACATTGAAGGCTCCGACGACGAAATGGGCGGAGCTATGCTCAGCGAGGACGAGGACGGATTCGAGGTCAAGGAGGCCAAGAGCGAGAAGCCCAAGTCGAGACGCAGGCAGCTCAAGGATCTCCCCATGTTCGCGTCGGTGGACGATTACGCCGAGCTCCTGGCGGGAGAGGAGGACATGTAAGAGGCACATACAAAGTTGGACATGGCAAAAGCAAGGCGATTATTTTTTTTTCATTCAGCAGCAGCTATAGATTCGGGCTCAGGAGTCAAAGAGGCAGATGCGTGCGTCGTGGCATACATACCCACGCTGCTACAAGACAAGACAAGACCAATTCTCATTTCTTAGGTATCAAACCACTCGAGCTCGTCGTCCTTTGTGAATATGGCGCGGTACGTCTTACCGCCGTTGGGGTCGTCGCGCTCCTCGGTGTGGATGCTGTGAAGCTTGGCAGGCTCGTCGCCGCCGCCGATGAAGGCGCGGAAGTGAAGATAGGCGGGGCCGGAGTCGGACAGGGCGGGGATCCGGATCTTGCCGAAGAGGTGGATGCCGTAGGCCGACGTAGCGACGCGGACGGACTCGAAGTTGTCGGGGCCAAAGCCGGCGAGGTCATGGTCGGAAAGGTGTTTCTTGTCTAATTAGCCATGTTCATGTTTTGTGATGGCTCAATACTCACGGCGGCCTCAAAGTACTCTGTTTCATGCTCTGGAGACTGTCAGAGTGAGTTCTCACTTGCTAAGCCCATCAACTCACTCGAGTACTCATGGCGAAGGTGAATGAGATTCTTCTTGAGCTCTGGGAGAAGCTGCCCAAAGGCAGAAATGGCGTCCTCCTTGGGAGGATGGGCAGGGCCCAGATCGACGGTCTCAGCGGTAGCCTGCACTTGGTCAACATCTAGCTTGCTAGGACAAACACACATGCATACCATTGTTAGTGTTTTGGGTAGGCAAAGTTGAATGAGTGTACTAGAGAGGTGAAAACTATTAGCAGCTCAATCAGGGGAAAGTCGATGCTTTTAACACAATCACATCTCAAGCCCTGTCACAAATTACAGGGAAAAAAGGACAAGCAAACGCAAGCACGCATGTCGTCAGCGGCCATGATCATCTCTTACAAAAAAGGTCTCACAAGCTCGTGCAGCGAATCTGGTTGGACGGAACCCACGTCACCTGGGGACCTGGAGTGACCGGGATACTTGCTTTACCCCGGGTGACCGTTTGGGTTAAGCGTAACTCGCTCGCTCCTTTTCCTTGCGACGTTGCTCCGTACAGAGGAACGAACTGTATCGCTTTAATGCATGCCGAGGTCATGCGCCTATATCCGATCCCGCCTCGGCAGGGGCAAAGACTGATAAATCTTATCAAAGGCCGAGGGCGGCGAAGCAATTATTTGCCGCTCTTTTTTCGCATTTTCCCCTTTTGCAACCGCCAGAACAGGTACAGAAAATCATTAAAAACAGAAAACAAGGTCGACATGTTTTCTCAACAGTTTGCTCGCAACGGTCGTCTCGCAGGCCAGGCAGCTAGGCGGTTCGCTCGCGCTGGACAACAAACCCGGAGTTATGCGTCACCAGGTAAGTTTGCCAGGGCACTTACACGGCGCAAAAAAATTACAACACATGAAAAACTGACTGGTCACGTCAATCACAGCAGCGGCAGCAGTAGCTGGAGGCGCATTCAAGAGAGCAGCGAGCATGCTGCTGGCCGGCCTGGGGGCTAGCACGGCTGGAGGTTTCGGAACATGGTACACGATGCACTCCAACGGCATGGGCTTCCACTCGGACGAGGAGAGCCTGCGACGGTTCGTCGCCGACGCCGAGGAGGCGCGCATGGTGGAGGAGACCATCAACAAGCACCCGCTCATCGCGGAGCTCCGAGCCGACCCCAACCTCACCGAGTCGCGACCACACATGAAGATGCCCGGTTCATATCGGAGCCGGAGCCTGACGGGCGGAGCGCTCATCGGCGAGGGAAAGATGCCCGTGCCGCCGTACGCATGGGTCGCGCCCGAGGGAAAGAAGCTCGTGTCGGTGGCATACGTGGGAGAGGACCTCTGTGGCCACCCTGGCATCGTCCACGGCGGCTTCCTGGCAACGATGCTGGATGAGGGTCTCGGACGATGCTCTTTCGGCGCGCTGCCTCACAACATCGCCGTGACGGCCAACCTCAACGTAGACTACCGCAAGCCGACACCAGCGGGGAGTTTCCTGGTCTTGAGAGCAGAGACATACAAGGTGGAAGGCCGCAAGGCCTGGGTTAGGGGTCACATTGAGCTTCTGGCCGAGCCGGGAGAGAAGCCTGTCATCCTGGCTGAGGCCGAGGGATTATTCGTTTCGCCCAAGTATGCTGCGGTATGTGGTGATATTCTCTTCCTCGACATGACATTTACTAACAAATACACAGGCGATGCCCAAGATTGGTTAGAGGAGCACGACATGATCATGTGATGACGATTGAGCGAGCGAGCGACGGAAAGATACTGGGAATTATACAAATGGCGTAGAGCCATGAATGGGATACCAACTAGAACCCGGGACAAGGGAACGAACGACAATGATAGAAGCAAGAGGCGGAACATGACATTTACAAATACGTCTTGTAATTATAGAGCGAAGGATCTCTTGAGTCATCACCTATAGAGGAGAGAGACATTATTAAATGAGACTTTTTATCTTGGCATTCTCATGTCCATCGTCAAGTGGGAGTCTATCGTCCCTGTCCTGCGGGGCCGAGTTCCGGCGCGCGTGGGAAGAGGGACAAGCCGTCGCGGAGAAGAGCCCCCCGCGCAGCCACTCAGGACCCGTCGCGCACGAAACAAGCGTGGGAGGAGTGAAAAATGCCATGCGAGCCATCGAAGACGCCATCCTGAAGCCTGCCCTCTCATAGGTCGGACGCTCGCCGACGATGCGCAATGGGGGACCGATGGCCCGATCACGACATTGCGTAGTCGCCGTACGGGTTATATTGTCTGACACGGGAGGACGCGTAGATCTTTGGTGGGAGATGGTGGGAGGGAAAGAATAATGCCGGCATCGGAACTGTTGGAGATAATTTTCTCAAGTACAAGTCTCTCCATCTCTTTCCTCTGAATACAGACTCTCTCTCTCTCTCTTTCTTCTCTCCATTCTTCTCCTTGTAGATTCATCCATTCCTCTTCTTCTGCTTGTCGTATACCCTCAATTCCCTACATTCACAATGGCTACGTAAGTAATCCATCCCCTGTTAACCCAAGAGTTTTTGTTTACTTTGCCCCTCCAAAAACTCTCCATTACCCCGCCATCACCAACTTCAACATTGACATCCTCTAGCAACATCACCTGGCACCCTTCCCTCTCCCGCCGTGAGCGCAACCAGCTCCGCGGCCAGCGAGGCCTCACCATCTGGCTGACCGGTCTCTCCGCCTCGGGCAAGTCCACCGTCGCCACTGCCCTCGAGCAGCACCTCCTCCATCTGGGCGTCGCCGCCTACCGTCTCGACGGCGACAACGTCCGCTTCGGCCTCAACAAGGACCTGGGCTTCTCCGAGGCCGACCGCAACGAGAACATCCGCCGCATCTCAGAGGTCGCCAAGCTCTTCGCTGACTCCTCCACCATCGCCATCACCTCCTTCATCTCCCCCTACAAGGCCGATCGCCAGGTCGCCCGTGAGCTGCACGCCCAGGCCACCCAGGGCGGCGACGAGGCCATCCCCTTCGTCGAGGTCTACGTCGACGTGCCCCTCGAGGTCGCTGAGCAGCGTGACCCCAAGGGTCTCTACAAGAAGGCCCGCGCCGGTGAGATCAAGGAGTTCACTGGCATCTCTGCCCCTTACGAGGCCCCCGAGAACGCCGAGATCACCATCAAGACCCACGAGAAGTCGGTCGAGGAGTGTGTCGCCCAGATTGTTGACTGGCTCAACGAGAAGGGCTACCTCACCAAGCACTAGATCCATCCCCAGCGAGCGGCCGTGCTTTTTGCATTTCAAAATATAGATCGGATATTACTGCCATGGCGACCACAGTTGTCGTCACTCCTGGGCATCATGATAGGGTAGAATACAGGCGTTCTTGCATGCATGCGACTCGTTCTATTGTCCCCCCGTGCTGTGATGTGCTGTCCTGTCCTCATTCCTTCTCCTCCTGGTCGTTGCCGTCATCAAGGGAACTCGACTTCGTAGTAGACATACGCCGTGTACTCGTGGCCCTCTCCGGTCTGGAATCCTGCTGCTGCCATCTCCGAGCTCAACGCAGCGTCGTCCTTGGTGATCTTACCACGCTTGTCCCTGCCGAATGCGTTGCCTCCGAGGTATGAGTAGTTAGAGTCCAGCGCCGTCTTGACCTTGGGCGCAAGCTTGGTTGTCGTCTGAAACTCAGTTAGCCAAAGTTAGCGACCTCCAAATCGAGGAACCCACCTTGACCAGGGCGGTCACGTAATCCAGGGGAAGGCCATAGCGGAGAACCGCCTCGACAAAGACGCGCAATGTCAGGACGTGAACCCAGATCATGACGCTCTCGCTCCAGCCCGTACGTCCCATGCGCAGAGCCTCTCCGCACACCTTGCGCTCCTCGTTGGTGACTCGATCGAGTTCTCGCTGCTCCTCTTCTCGGCCGCCCTGAACATGCTTGTACTGGCGTGGTGTCCACTTCTGCTCTCGACACTTTGCCAGAAACTCGGCGCTGTGCTTCTTGAAGGTTGCGACGGCAAACAGGACGAATTCCTCGTCTTGGGCGACTTGAACCGACGATCGAGGGACCACCATGGGGGCTAGTGTTTCGTAGCTCTTGATGAACTCCTTCTTCGAGTTGGCCGGCACGACGATGAGGTGCGTCTCGATGTACTCGGAGTCCTGGATGAGGAGGGACGGGTCGACGATAGGAGTCAGGGACTTGGTAGACAGGTTACCACTATTATGACATTTATTAGCTAGAGCAAGATGAAAGCCAGGTTACAGATCAACTCACGTCTGGCGACGTTGCAGGGTCGCGAGATTTGTCTTGACCGAGTTGTACTGATTGAACTTTGTTTTCACGTCACTGTCAACGGTCGCAAGCTCCTAAGAGTTTCGGTTAGCCAGTTGGGCGCTGGATAATAGCGAGGACAAGCCTGCCTTTTGGAGGGTGCTGATGAGCTCGCCCAGGGACTTGTCAGCTCGGTATCGGATCCTATTCCAACTAAAAGTGCCGAGGTACTGATCGGTGGGCTCTGCCAGCGAGAATTAGTGATGGGCCAGCAGAACGGACACGGGCGCATCTCACTGTCGTTGACCATCTTGTACTGAGCGATGCGGTCTTCGTCGCCCTCGAGGACGTTCTTTAGTGAGTCGCCAACCTTGGCCACAACAGCTTGGCACGAAGCCTCGAGCTTGGCCAAATCATCTGCCTGCTGGACGAGAGCGTCGAGGGTACCGATCTTGAAGTCGGGGATGCTAAACGGCAGAACGGAGCCATTGTCGGAGGAGATGGTTCTGCGCAGGGACGAAATGGCATCCTCTCTATCGCTAGAGTCAAAGACACCGAGAGGAAGCGACAAGAGCGCGTACTTTGTCGACATGATGTTGGACTTGAGCGGTGAATGGATGGATGATGGGGTACGTCAGGTCGAAGATATGGATATGAACAAGGCGGACTGCGGAGTAGGTCGGAGTGACGCCGATGGAGAGGAACTCGGGCAGCCCCAAGAGCTGTGTCCTTTGATGGCAGGATTGAAATCACGAGCTCATCGATGAGCAACTCGAAGAAAAGAGGACGAGTCGAGGCTACGTCGTGAGTGGATATGGATGCTGATGCTGATGTCCAAGTCCAAGTCCAAGTCTAGCTCCAGCAGCAGCAGGAGCTCAAGCCTCATTCATGCTGGCTGGGCACCAGTAGCAGCGCGGGACTTGCTTGGCATGAGGTGGCTGTGGTTAATGGCATGTGGCTGGTGGAATGACGAACGCGTGGCTGTTCCCCTCCAACGAAGGAAGCCACACTCTCAACAATGGTTTCCACATCTGGAGATCAGCCCCACCCCTCACGGAGCGGTAACAACGAGGCTAGTGGTAGGAAGGAGCTTGTCACGGGGAGGGGGTCCCTTGCTCACTGGCCGCCATCCACTAACTCACTAACACGGATTCAACTGTCATCCAACAACATCGAGGTTTGCTCGGGGCGACTGCTCCTTCAACCACCCGTGAGCCATTGGATCGCCCGATTCTGACGTCGCATGACTCTCGCGCGCTCGCCCTCGAGCTCTACGACTCGTCGCGGGCTCGAATTTGGGGCATGTTCTTCGTAGCCTCTTCGGCGCATCGGGACCCGGACCCTTCCCGACGCCATGGCCTCGACGGCGCGTACGTGTTTTCCCTCGCCGGCATGATCATGATGCCGTCGGATCTGAGTAAATATGGGTGGTTAACTCGGGTGTTATTATAGTAGCCGCCGCGACGGCCCCGACGAGTCCTCCAGCACCCAACGATCCTCAGCCCACGACCACTAATGCCTCCTCTGCTCCGCCGTCAACCACTACGGCAACGGTGTCGCCGTCGATGCGCAGCCTGAAAGACGGCACGCAAATGTTCGATATTCGAATGAATCCGTATCATCTTAAATATCCCGCCCTGCCACCAGAAACGAACCCCCAGATCATACCAGCGCAACTTCCCATGCCTACTCTCACCCCAAATGCCGGGCTTAGTCCATATCATGATGGGCGCATCAGGAACCCGGTCCCAAGCAAGCTCAAGGGCAAGACCGACGGACGACAAGGAAACTTTAGTGTCATGCAGATCGACGTTCCGAGGCCAGAGATGACGGAGCGAGACCTTGCTGCGAAGCGTACAAGTGAGGGAACCGCCGCTGCTGCCCGACTTGCGAACAGCCAGGGATACCGTCACCCCAAGAGACCTCGACCGAGTGCTACTCCGCCAGCGCCTCCTGTGCGATTCCGTCCATACCCTGCTCCGGTACTTCCAGCGCCTCCTCGCCCGATTCCTCAACCACCTCCGCTTGCTCCAGCCGTGCCTGTCGAAAAGGCGCCCATGGAGAAAGCACCGGCAGAGAAAGCACCGGCTTCAGATCCTCCTACACAGGCAACCAGCCCCTCCATACAGGAGATCAGTCCTCCTCCACAGGCACAGGAAATCGGCGCTCCATCTACAGGACCTTCTGGGCTCTCTCCACACGACACCAAGACTGAGCAGGCTCGTCTCCTCACGTTGCTGAGAAGCCTCCATCCTATCTTAGTCGTGGACCAACTGTGCAAAGCCTTGGCTTACTTTGGTGGTATTCCAGGCGCGCCTCCTCCCGCGGACGGCGTCTTCCCACAGAGCGCCGGAACAAATGGGCCAGGCTCTTTGTTTGTTGCTTGGATTTCCGAGATATTCCCACACCTAGACAATGTCGATAAAGCTACCGTCACCCAGACCCCTCCCGCTATCCCCCCAGTCGGTGCCCCAGGGACAGCTTCTATCACAAACTCTTCTACCACAAACGCCGCCCCCGTCACGGTTAAGCGCTCCAGGGGGCGACCAAAGGGTAGCAAGAGTAGCAAGGTCCGAAAAGACAAGGGGATCAAGAAGAAGGTTGTCACTGGCTCGGAATCTACCCATGCAAACGACGCCACGGCTACGCAGTTTACGCCAGCGGAGCAAGCACCAGAGGCATTGCAGCCGCCCACCACGGGTGACCAGGAACAAGCAACAGCAGCAGTCACACAAGCGAATTCCAACTCAACAGTGCAACCCACAACACCGCATGTCGGAAAGAAACGAGGGCGTCCAAAGGGATCCAAGAACAAGCCCAAGCCTCATCCGGGAACACAGGATGGTGGCGCCGATCCCTCGAATACCACGGCTGCAAACCCTGTGGTTGATTCCCCTCTTGCTCACAAGACAGCATCAAACCAACAAGATGTGAACGTGTCCGCCAATATGGGAAACACGGGTACAGGCCTAAACGGCATGACGGCCAATTCGGTACAACCAGAGCCCAATGGCTCGGTTCTTGTTCAGGAGTCTGCTGTAGCATCAGATGCAGATAACAGTGTCGACCAACCACCACTACCAACTCCGCTCAGTACCCAAAGTACACCCACTGTTGTTCCCAGAAAGAGAAAACCTTCCCAGCAAACCCCTCAAACGAATATACAGGCCATGGCCACGCCGAGCTCAAACGGTCTTCAGGTACCTGATACCGTGTCCCGATCAGGAAACTCACCTCGAACACAAAACACAAAGCGCCGCCGAGTCTCTGAAGAGATGGGACAGAATCTTGTCTTGAGTGGAACCGAGTCTCACTCAACCGGCGCAGAGGCGTCGGCCTCGCCAACGATAGTACCCAACGGGCAGCCCTCGTCTACATCAAGCAGCTTCGACTCTCAGGGGCAGCTCAACCAGCTTGGAGGGGGGGTACATCATCGACCGCAACAGCTTCTGCCTCACCAGCGCCAGCAGTTGCAGCAGCAGCAGCAGCAACAACACCAGAACTTGAATCTTCATCAGTTCGACCAAAATCAACAACCACCACCGCCACCACCGCAGCCACAACAATCACCAGATATGGGCTCGGAACAGCCCAATCAGACACAGCAAATGGCGCCTGCTGTTGTCAACAGATCACGGAATCGTCCGCCCGGAACATCAACTCAAATGTCCAACATGGCAGCCCAGGCTGTGTATGAACGGCAGAAGCAACATTACCAACAACAACAACAAAGACAGCAACAACAGCGACAAATGGCCAATCACTTTGGCCAGTCTGCTGGCGCACCCTTCTCGCGCACCATGGGGTCAAATTCTCCAACACAGTTCCAACAGCAACAGCAACACCCGACAAACGCAGCTCTCGGCTATAGTGGTCGACCATCTCTCTCTCAACACCAACACCCCCAGCAGCAACAGCAGCAACATCAACAGCATCCGCAGACTCAGCCCGACGAGTCCACAGGCGCGCCCAGCATGGCGCAGTTCCAGGACTTTAACGGTCAGAGCTACCTCGACATGGACTACTCCATGAACGCCGGCACAGCTGTTGGGTTTGATAACCATACTCAGCTCGAGGCTGCGCTTGCTGAGCCCGACATGCGAGACCGGATATACCACGCCATTGGCAGGTAGGGGAGATGCCAGATACGAGACTTAACAGACGTAAACCAGCACAAGATCCGGGGAAAGGACGTTGTCAACCAACTCTGAGGGATGAGACGAGACGTACATTCGGCCCAATTAGATTCTAGGAAATATCAGGTTCGGCACAGCATGTGATACAACTCGCGGCGGGGAAACAGGACGTCTGCTTGACATGGGTGGATGGGACGGACACGGCACAAAAAGGGGTCTGACAGGCACATCTTGACTTTGGCATGGATGGACGGATGGACGGATAATGGGGCGTTTAGAGCTGGACGTGGGCTCTCTTTCCTATTGCTACTATAGTATACCTGACGAAAGGCGATGGATGTAATATCATGACAACCTATGCAGCAAATGACATGGACGGAAAGGTAGAAGGAACTTGACACAAAACTTTTAGATACCCAGAATAATTATATCCGTTCTCATTTTCTTCACTCGTCGATACCTAGGTAGATGTAGATAGTCTTCATGCCTTTGTATACAAAGTGCATGGGATAGGTAGGAAGGATATTTGTTCCCAGTGCCATCCATCATCCATTAGAATAGCTATGAATGGGATGGGATGGGGGAAGATACAAAGGAAACCAAGAATGCTCTGCACGCCCGCAATATCTATCCGCGCGAGGCTGTTCAAGATGAATGCCAAACAACAAGAAAACGTATCCCCGTGCCCTTCCTTTCCTTTCCTTTGCCTTTTACCCGCCCACATACAGAAGAAGCCCATCTCCTGTCCATACAATCCAATACGGAGCTCGCTCCAAACATGACGTGAGGTGAAGTAGATACCAACAGATAGGAAACAAGATTCGCGTAGAGACGATTGGTGTAGAAAAAAAGAAAATAAAAACCTGGCCCAGTGCTCCTTTCCGGTGTCACGCGAGACAACGCGGTAACCCTTTTCTCCGCAGCCCATCAAAAACGCCGTGTAAATGCTCATGATCCCGTTCTTGACACACGCATACACCCAGGCACCAGTAGTAGTAGTAGTTGCGCACTTTCAACCAAGTACACCCGTAACAAACAAAGAAGAATCAGCCAAGGAAAACGTAGACACGGGTCTGGTCGAGCAAACGTCCTTTAGTCCGCATCGTCATCGGTTACACCCATGGGGGGCCGCACGGAATCGGGGATGCTGCGGCCGTACCACCATTCGTCCTCGTCGTCCATTCCATCCTCTTGGATCAAATCAAGCATCACCTGCTGGTTGCGCTTGATGTCCTGTGGTCGGTCGACAACTCGGCGTTGGAGGATGAGCGCCTCAGCCGTCGGAAGCCATATTTGTTGCAGCACCGGCAGGTCGCTGAGCATGGCCTGTGCCTGCTCCGAGCTGAGGGGTGACATGGGGGCACCGGCCGCAAGGCTTGTGTTGAAGATGTAGTTGATGTCGATGTCCATGGGGTCGTCCATAGAACCGGAGCTCCGGACCCTATTTAGGCCACTGCCCGATGATCGAGCGTCGTGACTCAAAGACTTCTTGCGCCCAAACAGGCCTCGTTTCCCCTTCGATGATCCGCCTTCTGACCGGACCTGCTCCTTGACCAGACCGTTAACCCACGTGTCGACGGCGCCGCGGCGTGAATTGTATCCCTTGATTTCCCACAACCTCTCCACTTGTCGTAGTCCACCAATACATAATATGGCGGCGTGAATTTCATCAGACGGCTTCTCTCGGATGTAACCACGTAGTGATCGCTCGACCCTTCCCACGTACGTCGGAGGTCGTAGTCGTCGGCAAAACGAGGATATAACCAGCGGAAATACTTCGTGGACCCGTAATAACGTCTTGTCGTCGTACATGCTCATGATTTCGGCCTCGATGGGGTTGATGGTAAAGGGCTCCTGCTTCAATCCTTGGCCGCCGTTTTCAGCCAGGCGCTCCAGGTGCAGTTTTCGGTAGGTTTCGAAGAAATGGAAAATAGTAAATAGAAGGGGTATCAAACGTCGGCGCATGCGCTCATGCTGGGGGGCAAAGGCAAGTCGTTGGGCTTCCGTCTGACGGAGGAAAATATCTTTGGTGACCCATTCGCAGATTAAAAAGGCAAGCTTGGCAGCAACATGTAGTCGATGCCAGATGCCGCACAAATGGTGAAAGTTGATTTCGTTGACATCTGTCACGGGGTAGAGGCGAGATGCATAGGCGGGGATGTGGTGATCGAGGTGGTAGCGGGCGATGGTGGTTTCGTTAAGAGTGATGAGAGTATGCCAGGATTTGGAGGCAAGTCGGAGGTTAAGCACATCGGTCAAGGGAAGGGAGGAGATGATTTGAATCTGGAGCTCGTTTGGTAATGCGAGGAAGAGCTGATCAAAACCGGCACTAAATATTCAAGTCAGCATGTGAAGAGAGTTTGGTGGCGTCGAGGATCCAATTAGCTACCTCTTTTGTGGTGATTCGACCGAAGAACGAGGAGCGAAGGGGGATGCATAAGACCCGGCATGTGTGGATTTGGAATGCAGGATCGAAACCTTGTGACGGAGTTTGTGGAATCGGCTCTTATCGCGCCTCTGGTTTGGTTGGATAGCCTCGACTTCGGCAGCTCTCGAATCTCGCAGAGGGAGGATAAACCTTGAGGGCGGCGCAGCAGAGGACGAGGCTTCGAGAGAATCGTGAGTCGGGGGTACATGATGATGCTGGTGTTGTTGCTGAGCGTTGAGCTGGTTAAGCTTCTCGAAATAACGCTCTGAAGCGAACTCGGTTATGTGAGGCGGGTCCATCGCCATGGCATGCGGCGGAGGGTTGGCCATGATGACGGGCGGTGAGGCAGAAACGAGCGGCAGACGATGCTATAGTGTATGTAGATGCGTGATGTTGCGGCAAGACAAGACGAAGAAAGCCTCCTTCGGGCCAGCCCAGATGGCTATAGGCGTCCGTCTCTATTGTGCAGCGAGCGAGGGCATACTCGACATGGCGAGGAGGCAGGCGACGAGAAGATAAGGCGGAGGAATCGGGATTGGCGAGGGCCGAGGTGCAGTATATATGTAGTCAGATGCTTGCCAAGTTGATGCGAGTGGCGATGATGATGGACAGAACAAGAGCGCGCTTGGATGGATGGATGGGCAAGAGAAGGATAAAAGAAAATAGACGTCGGGTCGCGGTCGGTCGATATCGTGAGAAGCGAAGCCGTGGTGTTTCGAGTTGGTTTAGATTGGATAGAATAGGATAGGATGGGATGAGGATGGGTGAAGTAACGGGAGAGTGGGAAGGATGATGGTACAAGGCCAAGGCGAGGAAGAAGGGAAAGAGCGAGAGAGGGAGTGATGACTGGCTGGGCGACTAGAGAACTTTCAGGTACTAACAAGGGTACGAAGGTACATGCGGTACGAATCCGGGGGAGGGAAGGGAAGGCGCGGAGGGGGCGTGGAGGGGCGCGAGACCAGGGTCATGTTCTTCAATGAGTGGAGGGTGAAAGGAAGGAGTGAGCGTAGCGTCCCCACAAGAAGGAAGAGAAGCCAGGCGATGATTCCGTCAGCGAACAGAACAGACAACGAACGTCAAGACATTGAGAGACAGCAGCAAGCTCTCCCATTCTCCTGCATTAGGACAAACACCCGCGAGTTGACTCAGACACTGAATAGTGAACACATAGCACAGCACAGCACAGCACAGCACAGCACACAGTCAAGCATCCGTGAAATACATTCCGCAATAGACTCGGGTGGATGATGAAAGTGCAAGTGGAGGATGGAGATCCCTCCAAAAAACGCCCGGCCCAGGTTTCCCTTGGGAAAGAAAGAAAAGAAACCGTGGATGGGGGACGGACCGACCGACATGGGGGGAACATGGCGTGGCCTAGCGCCGCAGCGGACAAAACCACAAGGCCGAGCAGCGCAAACGTTGGTTCGCTCCAGGCGGCGTTTGACCGGCCGAACTGTGGAGAGGACCTGGGAAAGGCGCTGTCGCTGTGGGGAGAGGGTGGACGACCCAGGGGAGAGGACTTCCATATGGATTTTCGGCCCTTGAGACTTGAGATACCTAGATCCCATGGATCCATCTTGACCCATGACGAGACGGGGTGGCCTGGAGAAAGATTTGGGGGGACTGTCCCCCCCCCTTCGTGGGAAGACTGGCATTATTCCTCGAGGGGAAACTCCGGCCTCGAGAACCCCAAATGGACGACCAGCTGATGATGCCTCTTCTCTTCGAATCTCCCCACAACCTACTTCAAGGAACCTGAAATATGCCCCGAGAGAAGGGACTGGCCGGGTACATTGAGTGACCACCTGACTTTGGTGGTGCCCTCCACTGCACAGAATGCACCTGGGGGGGGGCTGCTGCTCTGCCACGCGATTGTAGATGGCCCGCCGCGCCGTACAGTGCGAGACCCCCATTCCCGGACTCGGCCCAACTAGCCGGCTTTATTTCGAATCGTCCAGCGGAGTCTACCGGCCCTGCATCGCGGGCGACGCTCTCCCGTTATTTCAGAGTACAGCAGGAGCTTATCAACGACGTTGCAGCAGCAGTGAAGCACGCGCCCATCCCTCTTACAGGAAGCTTTCCCTGCGTCGGGATATCATGACACAGTAGGCCCGGGTGTGGCGCCGCACGGTAGCTGGGGTGTGTGCGTGTGTGCGCGTGTGTGTCCCGCTGCCCAGCTCTGGGGGAGTCAGGTTATCTTTCCAGAGAGAGGACCCCTGGAACTGGGGGCTCTTCTTTTTGAGGCTTGGGGCTGGAGCGTTCTTGTTCTTGGCTTCCTTTTGACTCCTGCTCCTTTCTGGATATCCTCCGGAGCTTGGCCGGCTCGGCCGTCCGTATCTCGGTGTCTCTCTCACCTCGAGATTTTTTCTTTTATTTAGCCGAGAAGAAGGTCTAGCCGATTCCCCTCTGCTCAATGGAATAATACCGGCAGTTCAGTTCAGTAGTAGGAAAGGAAAGTCAAATGATTGCGGTGAAATAACAAGAAAATCCTTCGGGGACAGCCACCCGGGCAGCCCCGGCCGAGTCTTTGACCGAGCAAGAGGCCGACAGTGGGAGATGGACAGTGATAACTGGGCGATGACGACGATCACGGCAGTGATGATGGCTCCGGGGGATGGAGAGACAGGCACTGGTCAAAGATGTAACAGACAAGGCTTCGTGGGCCAGTAGGTTTGTCATCTATCACCAGGGGAAAAGACTTGAACTTTGCTCGATCTGCCCCTGTTCGGCCGATGAGTGGTCCTCTGCTCCGGACTCAGACACACATCCAGACATACATGCCGGGAGAGTTACGTGGTAGATGGCCAATGCAGGTCAGGACTCACATCTGGAAAAGACGACGGCTACATCTGGACGATGAGGGCAACGGAACGGGGTGGGATGAGGATAAAGAGGGGACCCGACCGTATGGAGTATCTCCGATCGCATGCTTACTCGGAACATGGATCGACTCACGAGACCAAGGCGGGCTTTCTATTCGGTGCCCTGACCCGACCCCGTCGTTATCACAAAACAAGAACCGCCGCGCCCCATTCATCATTATCATCTCATCTACCAGACCTGACCTGACCTGGCTTTCCCTTCTCGGCTCCCCGGCTAAGATGGCGGTCCCCATTCATCCATCCCATACCCCTCGAGTGAGGCCGAAACCCTGCCCGGCCGAGAAGGTCGGGGTCATGCTGGATCAAGTGCAAGGTGTAAGGTGAGGGACCAGAGGGGACCAGCAGGGAACAGAGGCGGGATCATTACCCGCGGCGCTTCTAGAGAGTAGGTTTCTTCTCCTCTCGGGCACGAAGCCGCAACCATGCCACTCGGGCTCGACGTGTTGCATGCCCGAACCATGCAATATTCCCTATGTGCCAGACGCGACACAGGCCAGTGTGGCGTGCGGTTTGATGCTTTTGCGCCGATAGTTACTTTGTTTGAATGCAGCAAGGAAACCCGAGACTGGAACAGAACCATATCTCGACGACCGAACATACATATCCCTCCTGTGAATGCAACATTGGTTTATTACTGTCCCTCGAGGATCCCATTTCCGTGCTCGCTAATACCTACCAGGCAGAGTCTAGCACCGTCTCTGCTCAAATCAATGTCTCTGACTGACGAGCAAAAAAAAGAGACATGGGCCTGATCCCAAGACCCGTTTCTATTCTGGAAGCCGTAGGCACTTCTCGGCGCTACATGGGCACTTACACGTGGACCAGACAAGCAACAGATAGACCAAGCACAGCAAAAGAAACAAAGTTGATAACAAGACTCTTTTTTTTTTCAACATGAGTAAGGAATGGTCCGAAAACTGGGGACTTCTGACGGGGGGCAAAATGGTTTTGGGTAAAAGCTGAAGAGTCTCTTCTCTGGTGGTGGTGGTTAATCTTGAGAAAGGGGGGGCGTCTCCGTAGTGGTCCCCGGCCTTACTGCGGTCGCTCTTGAGTCCATCCGCGACAGGCCAATGTCCAATGTCTCGTCGACGCCGATCCGAAATTCTGGATCTCTGGTTGGTCAGAGGGGGAAATCATACTAAAGAAAGGGAAGTGAGGATGCGGATGGATAGATGGATGGTGATGGATAACATAGTTGGTTGTTCTTATGGTGTTGTCTTGATATTGAGGCCTGCATCATAGTATCTACATAAGACATACATAACTCCACTACTCTCTATGTCCAAGTATGTCCGTTAGCCCTGCCCGGCCTTCCATGTGTGATCTGCAAGGTACGTATTCCTGATTGCTAGCACCTAACACGCACGCAAGCAGGTAGCAGCGAGCACTGTACAGTACAGCAAATATCTGGAAATTCCCCGGCCGTAATATTACGTAGCCTTCCAGGCTCAAACTCCGGTCCCGGGATGGTCCCTTTTTTTTTTATTACACGGATCCTACCTTGGATGCCAGACCAAAACCCAAAAACACTGCGAATAACGTCAACACATAATTACCTACTGGTCCTTTTTTTACTCTCGGATGCATCAACGTTGCAGTGCTTGAAAGCATGTCTTGACATTCATCCAATGTCCAATTACCACACGTGGATCGATCGACAAACAGAGAAATTCTTCCGATGATACCGAAGCACTGCCTCTAAAATCGCGTCATGTTGTTATCCACGTGTCTATTCATGACTTCTTGTCGTTATCGTCGCCGTTGGCATTGTCCACTAAATGGCCTCAAATGATTGGGTCATCTCGTCGTCGGGTCCTTGAAACGCTCCCCTCCCCTCCCGCGCAATCCGCAAACCCAGGTTACAGTGCAAAACTGTCTGTACCCATCATGTCCCGAACCCGAGCCTCAGATTGTATGGATTGGATGGATGGATGGAGTTATCCGGGACCCGGGCATCGACGATTTGCAGCTCGTAACCGGCAGCCGTACATACTACAGCCGTACATCCTCCGTACGTACTGTATCTATCTATGGATGGATATTCTATTGGGCCTCAGCCAAGCAGATGCCGGGATCCAATTCGGGACTGGAGACGCGTACTGACTGTACTGACTGTACCTGCCCACTCTAAATTCTATTCTAGCTCCATCTCTCACGTACCCTCGCTCATCCTAGCTTTCCCCAGCTCCATCAGTCAATCCCTTCCCCTCCTCGCTCTCATCATCCTCTCCATCTCCACTTTGTATCTACTATGTAGACAATGTCCCTCACTTGTTGCTTGTGCTGTCCTTAACGCACTGTCTTTCGGTAGTAACGTTCTTGATACCGGCCCCTCCGCCTTCTCCTCTGCTACGTCGTCGTCGTCACCCTCCTCCGGCTTCGCATCCCTTCCTCGACCGAGCTATCCCGGCCGGACGTGACTTGACCTGTCCTTTTTTCCTTTTTGGCTTATCGTTTCAACCATCGAAACCACTCGGCCCGACGAGGAGCGAGCGGGACCCCCTTAGCTTGGGAGCACAAGCCCACGACGACGAGAAGCGCGACAACTTCCGGGACAGCAGATAATCCCTACGGCCTGAGCTTGGCCGAGCTGAGCTGTGCTGAGCTGAGCTTGGAGGCCTAGACTTTCAGGTCCCCGCCCATCCCATTACCGCACGCTACGCATCGCATCAGCAGAGCCTCATCTCAGCCCTGGCTGGTCTGTTCTGTCCTGGTTTGGTCTTCTCTGTGTGACACACTGAACAGCCATCCCGCTTGGACGGGTAACGGAACGGTGACGATAACG
The DNA here is from genome assembly GCA_027886205.1 of Fusarium piperis. NCBI lineage: Eukaryota > Fungi > Ascomycota > Sordariomycetes > Hypocreales > Nectriaceae > Fusarium > Fusarium piperis. The sequence goes on from RZGM01000038.1 coordinate 185,733, forward strand.
ACAACAAGATATCATCTCTCTTATCTCTTACCCTGACCATGACCACCGACCTAGAGCCGGAATCTCCTCGGCCTGACGATGGAGCCCCCGTTGTCCCTACCACGGCCGCCCAGCATCTGGCCAGGTTTGAGTTCAGTGATGCTGGTACAAAGGTGCTCATGGTTGAGTGGTATCCCGACGCCGTCCATGCCCCCGCTCCCTCCGGTGATCCTCCTGCCGATCTCGCCGACCCTCCCGCCCCGAGCACCGATGACGTCTCCGCTGCGGAACCGGTCTCGGTCGCTGCCAACACGGATGCGGATGCAGATGCGGATGCTGTCAATAGCAGCACCTACTGGCAGGTGTCGTGGCCTGGCAAGTCAACAAACCTACCCGCTGCCGAGCCCGACTCGGATCCAGAATCAGCCTCGAGCACCTCATCCCGCCGTCGCCGAATCTACTTCCTCCTTCCCGCAGATGCCACTGTCCCTGCCACCATCACCATTACGCCTCCCGGAGCCCCGAGCTTGACCCTCAAGCCTCTCCCGGCCATCTTCCCTCCCGGCCTAGCTGCAGACCCGGGACCTCGGGGCGTGCTGCACACGTTATGGGCACGGCAACGCCTGGCCGCGATAGACCGTGAGGTTGCAGCTGAGCTGCGCAGTAATGCAGAGGGTGTAGGCGTTGAGATGGCTCTCGCCGAGCGGAAATGGATCCTCGATACCTTTATTCGCCCACCTCCATTACCCGAGCCGTCCACCCGCCCTGCAGTCCCTAGATCACCTACGGGCCGGCTGGGAGATAAGCTCAAGGGCCTCAAGCTGGCTACGTCGCCTGCAGACCTGACACCCAACACGCCCGGTACCTTGAAGTCCCATCACTCTTTCACATGTATGCCAAAGGCTAACGACTCGGCAGCGAACACCTTCATAAGCCCAATCAGCCAGTCCCGGCCCTTCCACCCGCTGGGCACTGACATTGCCGTTTCGTCCCACGAAGCCATGGCCTCCAACACTCGCGCAGCTCCGATGTCCCTCAATGCCGCGCTGCATGGAGACGTCACTGGCGCCGCTGCCTCGGCGCCTGTCAGGTTCCGGGCGCGGGACGAAGAGGATGACTTGTTCGCGCTGCCCATGAGCCCGCGTAGCCCAGACATGAAGAAGAGCCCCTTTAGTGCGCTATAAGCGAGGGGGGACCAGGGGATGAAAGAGGAGGACATGTTTTGTATCGTTTTGGTCCCGCCGGTGCTAAGCAAGAAGAAAAAAGAGACATTCAAAACCTGGGCGGCCTTTGAGTTTATGAGATACCCGTGTTGTAGAGAGCAAGCATCGGTTCATGGCGTGGCTGTGGTATATTCATTTCGACGGCTCCTGGCGTGAAAGTTGGGGGCCGTCGATTGAGAAACCAACTGTATTCTTAGCTGCCCCCTAACGGGTCAGTCTCTGTACGAGTTGAACAACCATTATAGAAGACATTTCAAGGCGTGATGATTGTATAGTTGAGGGGATGATGTCTATCATGAGTCGTAAATCTTTATGTGTAGGTAGCCGATATATAGCAACCATATAATGCCAAGCCAAGCAATGACAATCTACTCACCAACAACAACTTGCTTATTCTATACCTCCACCCCTCGTTTATCGCCATCCTCCAACCCGTCCCTCATCCCACCTCTGTTTCCTCTCCTGCCGCAGATAAGATTGCACCTTGGCTTCCCTGTACCTCCTCACCCAGTCCGTAACCTCCCTCTCCGTAGCCGGCGCCCCCTCCCCTTCACCCTCGAGGAAACTCTCCTCCATTGCCTGGCACACGAGGGCCTGCTCCTGCACGCCCTGCCCGAGCTGCTGGTACAGCGCCGCCGGCGAAAAGGGCGCCAGCGCATGGTCCATGTCTGACTGCTTCTGGCGCCACTGCCTCTCCAGCGCGTGCGTCGCAAGAAGCTGCGCCTGCGTGGACGCGCGCTGGTGTGCTAGCCGGGCCTCCATGTCTGTCAGCTGACTAGCCAGTTCTATGTTCTCGTTCAGCGCCGAGGAGAGGGCTTGGTGCGAGACCAAGAGGGATGGGTGGATCGAGTCGGGTGAGTGGGCGAGGGCGTTAAGGAGTGCCGGGTTGGCAAGTATCTCAGCCAGATCTTGTTTTCTATACAAGAGCACGTCAGCGCGGGATGCGACACACAAGAAGCCATGTGATGACGTACGACTTATCCTGGAGGATCTGAGGGAGCCATTGGTCGCCCGGGTCTGGTATCGATGCCGGGGCAGCATTCACAGAGCTCGACACACGGTTACTGCCTGGTTCGAAAGGTCCGGCTGTCGACGTCGGTGTCGCGATGCGACTCGTCTCGTGGCTGCCGGGCTTCGGGGGCAGTACTGGAGGCGTTGCTCCTTGTAGTTCGGGTGTGAAGCTGGCCATATTCCTAGAGCGGTGTAGAAATACGTCTGATATATAACCTGTGGCTTAGTAGTCACAGGCGCGATGCGTAAAGAGATGACGAGTTGTTGGAGTTGCAAGATGCAGGTTGGAAGTGGGGGAGGAGCTTAGTTGGAGCCGCCCAAATGTCGTCGACGGAACGTGGGGGGATGACGCTAGAGCCGCACGCCACATCTGGGGGAGGCTGAGGGGGAAGATGAACGTCAAGATAGCATCATTAAGAAGCAAATAATTCAGTAAAAAAATAAGGGAATAGTTCATTATGCCAGTTGTTTCCGTCCCGGTCTTCTACACTAGACCAAATGCCGTAGATATGTTACACTCCACAACCATACACTTTTTAAGAGATATGATATCAACATTCAACGCCCAAGCCACCACCACGCAGTAGTTCGGAGAAGCAAGCCATGATTCAAGAAAGGAAACAGTCTGGTATCCTTGACGATGAATGGACATCAATGCTTCACCGACCATAGATCCCGTGACCATCCCATCTCGCGCAGCTTCTTGCTGCTCGAGCCCGTGGCCCTCTTCTCCCCGGTGCTGATGGCCAACGCCTTGCTGACAGCCGCAAAAGCCTCAACCAGTTCCTTCATACGTCCCGCATCCATAAAGCTTGTCGACAGGTCCGAGCTGCGCTCTGCAATGATGGCAGCCAGCTCCATGCACTCCAGCAGGTTGTCTCGCGACAAGCCGGTACCTGCAAAGTGCAGCGAGCTTATATAGGCCAGGATCGTCTCGGGGAGATAGGCCTTGCGGAGGTCCCGGAGTTCCTCGTCGCCCTCTGTTTTGATATTAGTACAGGACGCTTCCAATTCGATACGATCCAAGACTCACCCTCGATGCCCACCAGGAGCCAGTTGTTGAGCAATGGCTGCATCGTCTCCTTTGAGTTCTTGACCTCCTCCCCAATCGAAGCCCAGAACTCACGGGACTTGACACTCTCCCTACTTTTTCTATTAGTGCCAACTCTCAATGCTCTTTCGACAAATTCAACATACTCATTCGTGAGCTCGGAGAAGGAGGCGACCGTCTCCAAACTATCAAGAGCTCGTACCAGAGCCTCCAGTTCTCTAAACTTTCGGGCATCTGAAGTCACTTGATCAGGGGTCACATCGAGGATACCTCTCCGATCCAGATGTCTAGCCCAGAAGTCGGGAGTGTCCTCGTACCAGCCTGCTTCCACGCTGTCATCTTCAGTGGCGGCTTGCAAGACATCAGCAAAGGATACTCTCCTCATTAACTGACGAGCAGCATTGAGGTGAAGATTGCCTATGACAGGGTCAGCCATGATAATTAAGAAAGCATAAAACCGACTTACGCAAAAAGTACTTGTAGACCTTGGTTCCCATAGAGAACACATTGGGCCACGTCTCTTGGACCAGCAAAAGCCATTCGAGGGAGCGAATCAAATTCTCGTGTGTCACTTCGATCTGGGTCTCATCCTCGCCGAAAAAGTCGGCCTTGATAGGCCGGCCTCGTCGCGAAGTAGGCGGACCAGGAGCAATAATGCTGAAAGACTCCTTGGCAGGGAATGTGCTCTTGGGTGGGCCAAGATCGTCATACATGAGCCATGCTTGCGTCTTGACAAACTTGAACACATCAATGCCCGCCTTCTTGATGAGCCGGAGCTGCATCAGACGCTGCTTGGTGTCCTTTTCGGGGATGAGGTTGTAACTGAGCACCTCGTAAGAGCGAGGCTCCCCGAGAATCGAGCAGTAAAGGGGTATTAATTCTTGCAACTGAGCCAGGCGCAAGTAGTTGGCATAGCCGGCGATTAGGTTTTCCTGCGATCGTCTGCAGTCTGGGGGCGAAGACAGGGGAGCCAGGGAGTCGTCCCTGGAGCTTAGCTTGTCAAGCAGAGTGATGAGGAGATAGACGTGCGCTACGATGCGCAGTCCGTAGTGCTGGGTTGTCTGAAAGAACCTCTCCCTGTTCAAGTCAAGGCCATTGGGCTCTGAACGGTAAAGCTTCGACTCGTGATGGTCTGCGCTGGACGAGATCACCAGTCCTTGCTCATACAGGTAGTTTCCAATCTCCTTTGAAATCAGGGATGCTTGAAGCGCTTTGCTGGGCTCGTGTGCTTCATCACGGATCTGCGGGTTGGACTCGAGAGAACGGATGAGGCGCTTGTCGACGGTTTCCGGATCACCGTGGTACTGAACAGCGTCGAACGAAGGGAATGACTGCGTCATGCCCGCAGCTACACTGGCTGGGCATTGACCAAGCACATACGTATCCAGCTGAGTACGTAACAAAGCGTTGTAGTTGGCAAATAGGAAGTCGTCCCAAGTGAGTGCCACCTTTTCCACACTGGCAATGTCTCCAGAGAGAACACCATACACTGCACGCTCGTAGTCGTCACAGCCGCCCGACCGAGCCAGGCTGAAGCACATGCGCCGCCACAAAGCTAAGGATGCTGGGTTGGTGATGGGTAGCTGCTGGGTATCATCAGCAGATAGGAGGACTGCAGAGGTAGAGATAGCCCGCCACATCTCAGTCCTCTCCTGGCACCACTCGCGAATAGTCTCCAGGTTAGATCCACGGCGGAGGTGCTCGAAACAGCCGAGCCAGATGGCACGCTCAAAGTATTCGTCCTGTGGCTCTAGTTTCCGTCCCTGGCGAGTCGCAGCATCGGGATCAAGCTGGGTGACGAGGGGTGAGCCATCCGCATTGACGAATGATGTCGCAACAGCTGGCGACTGGCGATCGAGCAGATGCGGCCAGGCAGTGACGCTTTTTCTCAGCTTGATGGAAGATCGTGTGTGAAGCCAGCCGTGAGCAATGATATCTCCTCTGTCAGCGTTCTGTTGAAGTTCCCGAGCAAGCTCATCGATATCGGGACCGGAAGCAGCGTTGGTTTGAAGCCATTGTATAACTGCTTGTCGTTCTCGCGCTGATGGATCTGTGGCCAGGAAGTCACGGAGTAGATCCTTTCGTGGGGTCCTGGTGCTCTGGTCGAAATCCATCCGATTCGCATCAGAACTCGAATATCTCAGGGGAAGCAGCCGGCGCAAAAGGTCCCAGGTCTGTGCCTCCCGTTCGAGGCGCTTGATCAGCTCTGCTGAGGCGGGATTGCTGGTGGCCGCATCGACTTCATCCGCGTCCATGTCAACATCGTCCTGGGCGCCATCGCGCACCATGCGCGGCCGTACTTGCGCCAGTCGCCGCAGGGCACTCTCATAGTATCGTCGTGGGAGGTCAAGGATTCGTTCTCGTCTGTCCGAGGGTTCAAGAGGAGGAGCGAGGCAGTCGTCGAGGGCGTTGGCGAACTCTTCAACCTCGGGCCCAGCCTCGTAGGATAGGAATCTCTCCATCTCCGGGGCGTCCATGGTGGCGGCTCGGGTGATTTCCATGTCGATTCCTTATCAATAGTCGTGTCGTCGATGAGGGCGACGCAACGCAACAAGGTGAGAAGCTTGAGTAGTCGACCCTACTCGGCTTGGTTGGCCGCAGGGGTCACAGAAGGCGCTCGTTCAAGATCGCATACCCAGACCCGGGTGCAAAGAGATGGTATCGCGCGTTTTCGGGATCGCCAAGGTCGAATCGGAGGCGCAATCGCGGTGGGTTTCTCCAGGAGCTCGCGCGGGTTGATGCTCTAGATCAAAACTAGAGAAATGCTGGGTCTGTTTTGGTTGCTGCTTCACTGGCGCGCCTGGAGCTTTTCCATGCTTGGCTCCATCGGTACGTACCTTGGTGCCTAGATCCGATGCAGGCTGTTGGCAGGTGTAGACGCTGCCGCGTTTAGGCGCGAGGCGCGTAGGCACAGTGTGTAACAGTGCTTCTCCTGACTCAGAAACACTGTATTATTTGATGTTCGACTCCACTCGAAAATCTTTTCTCTCTTTTTTCTCTTCTTCTATCATAATGTCATCGGCATTCGTATTAGAGTCTCGGAACAGGACACTCAATGCTTGTTCAGGTCCATGAGACCTCTTGCGTGCTCAACGATCGCCTAGAAGAAGTTCGCTTTTCACACCAGTTGCCAGAGTTTCCCAGACCGGTTGACGCACCATAAGACGAGCGCTACATATCACTTTTCTCCCTCCCGGAGTTGTTTCATCTTGAGCTTGAGCAGATGGGGCTTTGGACAGCTCACGGTGGATGCTTCTTCGCCGTATCTTTCGTAAAAAACTTCGCAGCACTCGTAGAGCTGCCTGATGACGGTTTGGCATTTGTCCTCGTTGTAGCCATTGCGTGTAAGGCAGTCTGCCTGCATGTTAGCAACCGCGTTGTTATTGTGCCTAGATGAGATGCTTGCTTTGAATTGCGCACTGGGCAACGAACAATCAGTTTCTGTGTAACCAGGATTGAATTGTTTGTCCAGGGTATCAACTCACTGCGCGAGGATGACAGGCAGGCTTGGCCTCAACGTCGTCTTTAGGGGCCTTCATTGTGAATTGTCAGTACGATTGAAGATTTCCTGTGAGTAGCATGAATCGGGACAGACCATTGTTACTTGTCTTGGAATGCAATGGGATATTTCGTGTGTGAATTGGGATGGAAAGGTGCCTGTTACTGTGGCATCTACCAGGTAGAATTATCAAGCGTTTGATAATCGCAGCTCGATGCAAGACATGAGAAGCCGACAAGAAATTGGAACAGGCTGATGTCATGTGTACCCCGTACCTGTGTCTCTCTCGCCTTCAACACCAGACCAGAACAGAAATCCCCGACCTCCAGGTGATGAGGTCAGCACTTCACTTGTACTGGGTACCGGCACGATTATCGGCATCCCAATCCTCCGTGCACCGGCCGTCTGTCCGCCCGGGGTTTCCACAGTCTTCGGTGAAGGCCTGGGACCAATAGGAGGCGTCGCTCCCCACCTCCCGGGGCGCCTTCAGCGCTGCCTCTGACCTGAGGTTATGGGCGTCTCAGGCGCTGGCATCCCATCCAGACGAGACCCGACGGGATGGAGCCTGGGGCCGCCTTCACTCCGTCGAGGCTCATCACGCACCCGTCGTCTTTTCCACTTCCCACCAACACCACCCTTTTTCTTCTCCTCTCCTTCCCACACTCCGCTCTCACTTCTTTTCTTCAACCTCCCACACGAACCGTTGACCACCACTCTCCCCATCTGCCCACCCTTTTACGCGCTGCCCCTCTGCGCAAACGAAACGAGACGCCATCGTCTACTCCCCCCCACCTTGAGACGCACCATCATCCACCCTACAGGTAAAAGCCGATACCTTGCCACGTCCTTCATCTGCCGTCGCGCGCTGACTCCCATCCCCGGCGCAGTACTACTGTCCTCCACCTAGTCCATCCCTCAACGACCATGTCTGGCGAGAACGAGAACGGCACCCCAGGCGGCGAGCGGGCCGAGGCCCCCGCCAACACGGAGCACCTCAACATCAAGGTCACCGACAACAACAACGAGGTCTTCTTCAAGATCAAGCGCACCACCAAGCTCGAGAAGCTCATGGGCGCATTTTGCGAGCGACAGGGCAAGGCCCTCAGCTCGGTGCGGTTCCTCTTTGACGGCACGCGTGTCCAGCCCACAGATACCCCCGACGCGGTATGTCCCCAATGTCCTGTCCTACTTACTGCTTGGCAGAGGACAGACTGCACGGTAGAGACCAGATATGCTGACTATGTATGCCCCACAGCTTGAGATGCAAGATGGCGACACGCTCGAGGTGCACCAGGAGCAGGTGGGCGGATGTTCACTCTAGCTTTGGAGGAGTGTCGAGGAAAACAAAGCAATGGAAACAAGACAGGAAGGGCTCCCGGGCTGGATTTGAACACTGGCTGGCATCGCTTTGTGTACATCAGATGAAAGGGATACTGAAGCAGATTCGCCCATAATTTACGAAAGATACGCACCATGACCTTGATAGGTGTCTGTCTGCGCCTGTGTGAATGGTTTGGTGATGGCTTCACGATCAGATCAGACCATAACTAAGGAGGCAGAGTCGAAACAGATCCTATTAAGATGACACCTAAATCAAGACGGAAACTGAACTATGCCGGACCAAACCATGTGTGTGTGTTTTTGCCATTCTCGAATCCATCAAATCAAATGACTTGTGCGAACCTAATTACAACTCAAACAACGCCTCAATTCTCCTTTGCCAACCCGAATGAACGGACAACCAACAACAATCTACACGATCAGGTTATGTTTACACGCCGTTTCCCCTTCCGAATGACCGAATAAAATACAAGACTCGCGTGCTAAACTATAAAGCAATCAATGCCAGTCACAAAAACAACAAAAACAATGCCTCGGACACAAAAGCGTCCAAGACCAAATTACATTACGCTTTGAGTTCCTTTGCTCGACATCCAGTGCAGAGCACAATGGTGCCCTCGGGCACGTGCTTGGTGAAGATCTGGCCGTCGTCGAAGCCGCGTTGACACTCTGCACAACGGAAGCAGTGTTCGTGCCACTCTCCGCCGAGGGCCTGGATGTACTGCCCGATGACGGCGATGTTGCACTTCCTGCACTTGGGGGCCCGTCGCTCGGTGCGCTTCGTCTGGCAGTTGATGCACCATGCGTAGCCGTCCTTTTCGATGTGCGTCATGCCGTGCTCGAATGGGTCGCCGCATTCGGCGCAGAAGAAGTGACCATAGTGCCAGTGAGCACCGAGAGCTACGATGTGCTCTCCTAGGATGGGAGTATGGCAGTGCTTGCAGCGCGGCGCGAACAACTCATGCCAGTCCAAGTGGCAGAAAAACCGGAGACGCTCATCTCCATCCTCGGCCATGGTCTCACCGGGCTCCTCTGGCAAGATCTCGCCTGCTGCGCGACGGCGGATGCGGTCAAGACGCTGCTCGCGAACGTGGTCAGGCTCTGGGCTGATCTCCATGGCCTGCAGGTTGGTGCCACACGAGTAGCAGCTGAAGCAGTAGGGATGGAATCGCTCGTTGGACCCCGCCAGCGCCACAAATCGCCCTTCGATGGGAAAACCGCACTCATGACAGATGGTAGCTGCTCGTCTGGCGCTCCCGGGAGCTGCAGACCAGTGGCTATGGGGCCGCTGGGCATGTCGAGGCGCTCCTCTGGGGACCGGGTTGGGCAACGGACGACTGCGCGAGGTCGGCTTGTCGTCGGGCGTTACGATGACGGGAACGCCATGGTTGCTGCTCGGGGCCTCGTCGACTGCGATGCTGGGAACATTAATCGAAGGCACTGGGCCTCTCGGGCTGTCGTCTGCCCCAGCTACGCAGATCGACGGGATGTTCGCGTTGGACGACGGCCGGGACATCGGCGCACTTTCCTCCGCCACAACGATACTAGGTATCTCCATGGGTTTTGCCTCCGGGTTGAAGGAGGAGGTTGAGGAGGAGGTGCTGCTGTTGAGGGCTGCCGGGATCGACCGGTCTGGGTTGTTATCAGTGGACTCGTCCGGGGCTTTCCAATTGGCGTCGAAGCTTACAATGGGCCGTCCCGGACTGTCACTGACGGCTGTGGGTTCCGGGAGGTTGGGGCTGCGATCCTTCAATCGCATGCTCGTGGCCGCACGGATATCTTGGCCGCGAACCTCCATGCCATTCTTTCTCTCCACACTGTCATCAACAGGGGCAGAACTCTCCCCGGCAGGGTTGCTTGTGTACAGCGGGTTGCGGGAGCGCGTTGGGGGATTGCGGTAAATCTCGACGGGGTCGTGGGCCTTGCCCTTGCCCTTGTCCGTGTCTTGCTTGGGTGACTCGAAGCGCACGCGGTTTAGGGGATTCTGTGGCTTGTTGCTGAGCTTCTCGGGCGACGCGCGACCCGAGGTGGTGACATTCTTTGCGGTCGATGACTCTGGTTCCTCCCAGATCTGGTCCCCAGAGAAGGGTCGCTCGACCTCGCCGCTGATGTTCCTCTTTAGACTCGCTTGACGGCGCTGCTCGGAGAACTTTCCAGAACGGCCAATGCTACCGTACGACTTGTTCTTGCGACTTGAAGATGACTCCCCAGTGTGGTTGTGCTCCAGAGAGGGGCGACCACCAGTGGCGTTGCCTTCACTATCGGTCGAACTGCCTGAGAAGGATCTGGTACCCCCGACGCTAGCGGTGCGCGCATGCGCATAGCTATTTTTTCTCAAGTGTGATCGGTAACGGTAAGGGCCGTCAGGACGAGGCGACGGTGTGCCGTGTTGATGTTGCCAGACGAGCTCGGCAGCCTCGTCGAGAGCGGCGTTGTAAAGGCGCGTCTCATCATCTGGCGTCTCTTGCACAGGCGGCGACTTGTTGCCCTTTCGGATGTCCATCTCCTCCATCGCATCGCGCAACGAGCTCGCCTCCTCCTTTTCCATCCATCTCTGTCCTCGCTCAATGTAGGTGGCTGAGGGGACGACCTCTGACGGTCTCAGAGGCTTGGAGGCCGATATCGCATAGGACCCACGGCTCACGGTGGAATACTTGGAGGCAACGCTGCCGGCAGCGATGCTGGGGTTCTTTGAGGGCACGCGCTCAACACCAGGCAAGCTTTCGGTCTGGGAGGCGGCGTCGGGGCTGAATCGACCGGTGCTTGAACGGTGCAAGCTTGAACGGGTGGGAGCTGGAGCTGGACGAGCTCCCGCAGGCTGAGGGCGTGCACCTCCAGGTCTAGCAACACGGTGGGATCGAAGCTCTGCTAGATAATTTGCTATTTTATACCAGCAAGATTAGCCAGAAATCACTATAGATGTGCTGTATTTTCCATCGCTGGCCGTACCAAATTGATCATTGGTCATATACGACGGCGACGGCGGAGTCACCTTTCGCGACTTGGTAGGGGTCGGGGTGGCCCTCCCTGTGCCTGGCATCTTTGCCGGAAGACGTGGGAAAGAATTAAGTGATGCTGAAGAAGATTCTGTCCGGCAGAGAGAGGTGAGTACTGGAGAGAGGGGGAGAGAGGGCGAACGCTATAGGTGTCTAGGTAGTTGTGGTGTGAGTGACGGGAGTCAGTTTTGTACCGCCATCCAGGCGATCGCAAGGGCGAGCTCGATTGCGGGGTTGACCAGGCAACGGACCATTGCGGTAGATGGCTTGCGTCAGAGGATCACCAGCAGCAACAAGGGCATCTTTTAAGCTTGTGAAAGTGGTATATATGCAGTATCAGAGGGGATAAAGGTCATTATATCGTTATGCTAAGGGGAGCTCTTTTGCTCAAAGGTATTCTCTTTATCGTACATGAACACGGTCTCCTTTTCGGCCTCTTTTTTTTCTCTGCCTCTACTATTGCAGCTGTTTGAAGCGGGCCTGGGCGGTGCTGTCCTTGATGTGTCTGCCTCTCATTTGCCCGGTTGCTCGTCTCTTCATGCCATCCCACATGTCTTTATGTATTCCACATGCGAGAGCTGCCGCGCACTTGCAGTGCCGTCCACCACTAGCACTGGCAGGATTACCACCGCAGCTCGCCCTTGACGCCCTTTTCTGGCTCCTTTGGAGGCGGTGGAGGTTCTGCAAAGCCCAGGTTTTTGAACTCGTCCCTGGCCATGAGGTTTCTAGAAGTTTCAGACGCATGAGCCCGCGATGTCCCGATAGCGGCGCCGTGTTGCGTGCGTCATTGAGTTTTGAGTCAGAGTCAGTCTCTCTCACCTGTCCATTCTGCACGAGAGGTAGGCCTTTGCTAGGTCGCGGCATTCGTCTTCATTGACGCCTCGCACTTTTTTCATGCATGCTAGATATTTTGTCATGACGGTCTTGCACTCGCCTAATTTGGTCAATTGTGTCATCTCCGGAGAACCGACAACAGAAACTCACCATCGTGGTCAAGGGGAAAGCTTCCACGCTGGGGTCTAGCGGACAACACGTCTGGTCAGGCATATAACACCCGACGTAACGCAGGGAACTCACGGTGTAGGCTTCGTGGCCGGCAGGGCACCGGGGCTACCAAAAGTACTCATGTCTTTTGAATTGGGCTTCTGTCAGGCTCCCAGATCCAGTGAAGCATGGCCTTTCGTCCAGACCACACACCGTCTGTGGAAAAGTCAGCCGACCTGACCCGTGGCAACGGTGATGCCCCGATACAGCGCTGTTTTCGCATAACCGACCGGGCACCTCAAGGATTGCATTGACTGTGGCCAGTGCAGTGACAACACGCCTGTGCTCACGGGCCCGAGAACCTTGGAAGCCAGGCTCCAGTGGAGCTTGGAGCCAGGCACCCAGGCCTAACCCAGGCCTCTAGCGTAGGTGCTTTATTGCCATCCATTATGCAAATACACGTGAACCCGACTCGACGCCTGCATCAATCCGCATGAATTCTTGGAATTGATTGATAGCGACGACGACGCGCGCAATCTCACAGCCTCTCGTCCGTTTCGTGCCGTGTCGTGTCCTGGCCTGACCGACTTCTGACGATCTCAGCTCCAGCTTGAATCCAAGTCTCTGCTGCTTGTCTCGGTCTCCTCTCTCTCTCTCTCCGTCACCATGGCTGCCCTCGGCGAGGATCTGCTCAGCACCGTCAACAAGCTGCAGGATCTGGTCTTCAACACCATCGGCAGTGACTCGCTCGACCTTCCTCAGATTGTATGCATTTTTCATGCGACGAATTGACTCCTGCCGCTCCGGGCTAACCCGTATCATCCAGGTTGTCGTCGGCTCCCAGTCGGCGGGCAAATCCTCCGTCCTTGAAAACATTGTCGGCCGCGACTTTCTACCCCGAGGAAGCGGCATCGTCACCCGTCGGCCCCTGATCCTCCAGCTCATCAACGTCCCCGATGACGAGGGCGCCCCCGACCCCTCGCTCGATCCTTATCGATCTCCCGGTGCTGCCCGTCGTTCCGAGTGGGCAGAGTTTCATCACATCCCTAACCGAAGGTTCAACGACTTCACCGACGTCAAGCGCGAGATCGAGAACGAGACTTCCCGCGTCGCCGGCAACAACAAGGGCATCAACCGACAACCCATCAATCTCAAGATCTACTCCCCCTATGTCCTTAACCTAACCCTGGTTGATCTTCCTGGTCTGACCAAGGTGAGAAAAGAAGCCTCTCCCCGACTTTTCTCGATGCCCTCATACCTTGGCCCTGTCACCGAGCCCCACTGACAATTCTTGTCTTGACTTCAGGTCCCCATCGGTGACCAGCCTACCGATATCGAGAAGCAGACCCGAAACCTAATTTCAGAATACATCGCCAAACCCAACAGTATCGTTCTTGCCGTCTCTCCTGCCAACGTCGACATTGTCAACTCGGAGGCTCTCAAGCTTGCCCGTCATGTCGACCCTCTTGGCCGGAGGACCATCGGTGTCCTGACCAAGGTCGACCTTATGGACCACGGCACCAATGCCCTGGACATCCTCTCGGGTCGTGTCTACCCTCTGAAGTTGGGATTCATTGGTGTCGTCAACCGTTCACAGCAGGACATCCAAGGAAACAAGCCCATGGAGGAGGCTCTTCAAGCCGAGGCCGAATTCTTCAAACACCACCCTGCCTACCGCAACATTTCCAACCGCTGCGGCACCCACTATCTGGCAAGGACGCTCAACACGACTCTCATGGGCCACATCCGTGAGCGATTGCCCGACATCAAGGCCCGTCTCAACACCCTCATGGGCCAGACCCAGCAGGAGCTGGCTAGCTACGGTGACATGCACTTTAGCGGAAAGGAGCACCGTGGCTCTCTCATTCTGCAGCAGATGACTCGCTTCGCCACCTCTTTCATTTCCTCCATCGACGGAACCTCAACCGAGATCTCGACCAAGGAGCTCTGCGGTGGTGCTCGCATCTACTATATCTTCAACTCGGTCTTTGGCAGCTCTCTTGAATCCATCGATCCCACCTCCAACCTGTCCGCCCTTGACATCCGGACGGCCATCCGGAACTCCACTGGTCCCCGGCCCAGTCTTTTTGTCCCAGAGATGGCCTTCGACCTCCTTGTGAAGCCTCAGATCAAGCTCCTGGAGATTCCCAGCCAACGCTGTGTGGAGCTCGTCTATGAGGAGTTGATCAAGATTTGCCACACCTGCGGCTCAACTGAGCTTTCCCGGTACCCCAGACTCCAGGCCAAGCTCATTGAGACGGTATCAGACCTGCTCCGCGAGCGCCTGGGACCTGCTTCTTCGTATGTTGAGTCTCTTATTTCTATCCAGCGTGCCTACATCAACACCAACCATCCCAACTTCTTGGGCGCTGCTGCTGCCATGAGCAATGTTGTTACCGCTAAGCAGGAACGCGAACGGAAAAAGTTGATCCAGGAGGAGCGCGAGCGTCGGGAAAGACGACGCCTGCAGGAGATCGAGGCCGACGGTGACGGCCCCGAGAACGAGGACGGTGTCACGGCTCCCAACGAGAAGGCTGAGAAGACCAAGTCGAGCCGAAGCAAGGTGATCAAGCCCCCTCGCAGCCTCTCGCCTCCAGTCCTCGAGAACGGAAACCCCAGCATCGCTGCCGCTATGAACGCGTCACATCTCAACGGTCTCCGCTCTGCCTCGCCTTCTCGACTTAACCAGCAGGGCCTCGGAGGCGCGCGGGACTCCTTCTTGAACTACTTCTTCGGCAAGGACGGTGCCAACATGGGTGCTACCGGGCCTCTACCTAGCCCTACCTTGACCAACGGACGACATATTAGCCAGCACTCCGAGACCAGCTTCCCTATCGTGCGCCGGGAAAAGGAGATCCCCCATCGTCCATCCACGGCCACGCCCCAGCCTTTGGAGGACGAATTTGACCGGACAGGCAAGAACTACGGCTTGGCGTCCCAGATGGTGAGTTCCGAGGATCAGATACATGGCCTACTCTTCTCCCACGAAACTAACCCCCACCGACAGGGAGAATCCGCGGAGCCGGCCATGACGGAGCGGGAGGCCATGGAGACGGAGCTCATCCGGGCTCTCATCTCTTCCTACTTCAACATTGTGCGCGAGTCCATTGCCGACCAGGTCCCCAAGGCCGTCATGTACCTCCTCGTCAACCACTGCAAGGACGTGGTCCAGAACCGCCTCGTCAGCGAGCTCTACAAGGAGTCACTCTTTGAGGAGTTGCTGTACGAGGACGACGGTGTCAAGAAGGAGCGCGAGAAGTGCGAGCGCCTGCTGCAGACGTACCGCGAGGCTGCCAAGATCATTGGTGAGGTGCTGTAGAAGGATGGATCCCCCCCCCCCCTGGGGTGCAGGACTCCCCGCCAACCCCTGGAGAGGAAGCCCTTGGAGAGAGAAGGCGTCGACTTAGAGAAATGACAGTAATGAGGAGAAAAAACACGTCATGTGCGGATAGACTTGGGAGGCGAATTCTTATCGGGGACGGACAAGATCGATCGCCTTGGCCATCAACTGTCTCCTTCTTTTCAGTTGATCCGAAGGGCTCTTGATCGACTTGCCGTCCAAAGCAAAGCAAAGCAAAGAGAGGAGAGAGAGAAGTCTTGTACACTTTTTGTTGTCTATTTTGTACACCACCACTGGCATTCGGATTTGTTGTCACTCAACTTTCATACTTTCCAAGGCGCGAGCTGAAAGAAGAGGAGGAAGACTTACTTGTATCTATGTAAAACAAATTCGGCTCGTCGTCCTCTCAGAATACAATCAACTTACCCCTTTAAGTTGAACACATTTACTTCGGTGATAAATGATCATGGTTGTTCATGTTGCATTTGCTAGTTGTACAGGGTAGTTGGGTTAATATACACAATTCTGATCCTTCATTTTCTCTCCCTGAGCAATTCATTTTCCTCCACAGTGACAACCTCATCATCTCTGATTCCCGTGATGCGCATCCTCTTCCTTGCCTGGCGGAGGATATCTCGGATCGTAGTCGTCAAACTCGGGCCTGGCCGCAGTACGACCTGGAGCAACAGACGCTCGGGGGTCAGCGGCATAACGGCCGTTCAAGTGCCCTTCAGCAGCCCGGGGAACCGGATAGGCGCTCTGCTCCCTCATAGGAGGTCGAGTGTCGTAAGTATAGAAGTCCCTCTCATCATGTTGAACAGGGCGTCTGATGAAATAGTCCCCATATTGACCTCGGACCTCGACGAATTCATAGGCCCCGGCGGGAGGGCCTACCGTCGCACGGTGGTCATGATAGTCATAGTAGACGCGGTGAGGTGCAGGCTCTACCTCATAGCGATGTATGGATTGCCCATATCGAGGGAGAGGGCTGCGCGTTCGATATCGTGCCACCGGATCGTGGCCCTCGTACCAGCTAGGGGGGGCGTAGCGATGATCCTCAAAGACACCATTAGGCACGCCGTATCTGGTCTCCTGAGGCAGGGTATTTCGGGCTCTCACTCCTCGCCCTATTTCGCGGCCCGATTCGTCGACATAGACAACTTCCTCCTCAATCGCATGGCCACGATTCTCGATGACGGGCCGATCATGTCCATTTCGACTGCCCCTGTGAGCCTCGATGAATCCAGATGTTGTGTTCGCCGGAGCGTCAACAGGGGGCCGATATTCCTGAGGCCGGTTTCCAACTGAAGCGCTCCTATCGCGTGGTCCAGATCCAGACGGCTCGCCAACAGAATAGCGCTGCTCCCGAGCATCGCGATAGTCATGCGAACACTCATCGCGCCAATGTGTCGGGTTTCGGGGTTGGGGTTGGGGTTGAGGTCGGGTGGATGTAGATGGTGTGTTGGTTGCCTCATCTTCCGTCTTGACCTTGATTTCTCTTCGTTCGATTCGCTTGCCAGATTCAGATTCCGAAGCTGGTTGACGATCAGATCGAGGCCTCTCTTGTGCCGAGGTGCTAGTGGCAGGTTGCTCCTGAACTGCAACGTCACGTCCTTTCTTGTGGCTGCCGTAAACTTCGCTGGCAGGCCGAAGATGTGGGATATCTTGTCTAGCCTTGTCGTTCCCCTGAGCCTGAGCCTGGGGCTGAGTTCGAGGCAGAGTTTGACTGGTGTCCAATACTTTCTCTGCCGAAGAGTTAGGGCCTGGGCGATGCTCGAGCTGTTGTGACGGTCGATCCTTGGCCTCGGAAGCTTTGTGAATCTGGCGCTGCTGTGTACCATGCGCCCCTGATGTCTCAGTAGGGTTGTTGCCTGGCTTACCTGGTAAACTCGGCTTCACGGTTGGGGTCATCACCTCCATCTCCTCTTCCGAAGAGCCTTGCTGGAGGAATTTGTCCATAAACGACTTCTCAAATGCCCATGGAATCGCATCCTCCACAATGGCATGCGCGGCTTGGTTGTTCTGCAGCTTGTGCTTGACCTTAGCCAAGCAGGCCTTGTTTGGAAGCGAGACCATGTCTACTCGCCAGTCCATGGGTGCCAGTCCCTGAGCTTCAGGGCCTTCAACATGCTGTGCCATGAAGTGCGACACCAGGCTGACCAAGGTAAATGCGCGTCTGCTGGTGCACGCTTTGCACGATATGTCGTTGGCAATCCGAACTGCGCGCATGTCCTTGTGGCTCGACAATGCTTCGGCGAACATTGATAAAGATGCTGCTTCATCGTAGTCTTTCTGGAACTTCTTGGCTATACGATGAATAACTGTAGAGACCTTGATGGAGGGATGCAGCTTCTTGACACCCCCTAGTTTGAACCAAGTATCCTTGGCAATCTTAGCCATGGCATTAAGTCGTGTCTTGTACGGAACCTTTGCCCGTTCAGCATCAAAAGCACCTTGGCGGCTGGGGTATGACCCGTAGTCATACGAACCGGGCGCTGATGTGCGTGGTTCGGCGTAGGCATTTGTTTGACCATGGGAGCCGTATTCCGCCCCTGAAGATAATTGTGGAGGATAGGAAGAATATGCCATACTGTCCGGATAGGCCGCAGACGTGTAGGGTGCTCCATAAGCATGAGGCCCAACACCGCCATAGTCTGTTGGTGGCATACTGGTAGGCGGACCAGAGCTGTAGTGCAGCGGAGGTGCCGGGAACGGTGCGCTGTAGCCAGGAGGACCATATCCCGCTGGAGGAGCTGGTTGATAGCCAGCAAATCCTTGTTGGGTTGTGGCACCTGTCTGTGGTAACGAGTGCGATGAAGACTTCCCGTACTGGCCAAGTTCTATGGCTCGTGGATCGGGACTGAATGGAGGCACCTCTGGCCATTCCGCCCTCCAATGCACGACAACATTGCCCAGACTAAGGACACCGGTGTGCTTGGCTGCGTAATGCTGGATCACGCCCTCGAAACCGAAGAACTTGAGGTTGCCGCTATGGTTGCAGCCGTTGCAAAGGAATAGCTCCTTTCGAAATTGCTCAGTGCGCGACCTGACCTTCATGTCGAATACCCACTTCATGTTCTCCAGCGTCAGCTTCTGCGTCCATGGTCCTTCTGGCGGCTCGACCATCGGCTCCTTTCCTGCGGCGATGGACGCGGCTGTGTCCTTGGCAACTTCGGCATAGAATCTCTTGCGAACGTAGAGCAGAACATCTGCCGCAAACTGCGGGGTGTTCGCCCTCTTGATCTTTTCACCATTGTTCCACCCCTTGATGATTTCGTCCGCATATGCTGATATGCGAGTCCTCACAGGCCCCTGGATGTCGTCCCACTCCTGGTCAGGGACTTCCCTCGGTTCTCTGGCAGGCTTGCTTCCATTTTGTTGTGTCACGAGCTTGTCTTGGAGTGCTCGAGCATTCGCAGTATTCTCCCTTTCTCTGACCTCGGCCTCTGACCGTTGAGCAAGAAGACGTGGCTTCAGTAACTCCCATGCGTTATCATCGAGTGGGGTGATAAGTTGGAGAGCTGCCCGGAAGGACGGAATATGGGCCAGAACACTGGCGGTTAGTGGAGGATCAAGAAGCATCGCACGACGTTCAATGTCGGCACGTCTCTGTGCCTTGAGCTGAGCAACCTCCTCCTTGGTTCTTTTCTGTAGCCCTTGGGGACGAGGTTGTTGAAGGGGTGCGTCTGGCTTCCCTGCAAGGCCAAGGGTTTCGTTCGGGTTGGAAGCTCGGTCTTGGTGCTCCTCATGACTGCGAGCCAAGTTGGATAGAGGCTGACCGGGAAGAGGTTTGGGTGAAGAAGCAACTGGCACTGGGTTCTCTGCTTTGGGAGGATCGGGCTTTGTGGCACCCAGAGACACTCGCACCTGGTTGAGCCCCCCATTCAACTTCCACTTCTCCCAGCGCGAGGCGTCGGCCAAAGCCTGCTTGCCCCGGATCTCGAGGCCCTTGACCCATTCTTCAGTAGCTGCGGAGCCCAACAATTTGACCTGTTCAAACTCGTTCTTGATCTGATTAATGTGTTCTGACCAAAAGAACTTTGTCACCTGCGTGTTTGGGGGGAGAACTCCAGTTTGGATGACACGAGGAGGTAGAACGTGCATCTGGTCAGTCACGAATATCGGAGGAAGAGCTGGAAGCAGAAGCGAGGGCGTTGTAGAAGACAGGAGAACATCGAGTTCCTATCAAGGCCGTTAGCTAGTAGCATGCCATGGTACGGGTGATACTGACCTTTGTGCTTCTCTTCACCAAGCAAGTTCCACAGGTACAGACAGAAAATGGGAAAATCGGGGAGACGCCCTTGGCGCCTGGCCCGCGATGCCACTCATCAGCGGCGCCAAAAGATTGCAAATTGCCCTTTAAACCACAAAACTGGCACGCTGTAGAGCAGACGAGACGCCACATGTGCAGCTCTGGCTTGCCTTTCAATGGAGCAGGCATACGAGGGCAAAACAAGCGTCTTGAGGCTTGCCATATTGCGTCAGGCTTCAAGCTCGGGAGGGCAGAGGGCAAATCATTGCGATGCGGAAGGGGAGGTGTGGAGGAAGATGGACTGAGAAAAGTATGGAAAAGTTTGTTGACAGACAACAAACAGCCCAGAGTCTTGGGCGGAACAAGAGTGAAGATATGCTGCCATATCCCTGCTGGGAGCTGCTTTGCTCGGTCCGTTGTAGAGCTTGGGAGCTCTCTCGAGTGGCCTGGTCCGTCTTCCTGAAGCCTTACCCTCTTCACGTTGTCGGGCTGGGTGGGATCCTTGGAGCCTGGTGATTTGCGCTTGTTGCCGGAAGTGCCACTGGACTGGGTGATCTTGTCGAACAGAGCAGCTGCAGGATCGTAGCTGGAGGCGTCGGAAGCCTCATTGTCGGGTTGGTCAGTCATATCAACATCCGCGTGGTGGTTGTGATCGACAGCTGGTGCTTCTTGAGTGAGCGTCACATCTGAGGCATTGGCCTCGATGCTTCCCACCCCGCAAGACATTTCTATCCAGAAGCTCCAGATGAAGAGGAAAACAGGACGAGGGAGAACAGAAGAAGGAAAGAATTGCTTGGGAAGCCCTCAAGCATGTGAGAGCGGCAGTTAACACTTGTCAGAGGGGTGGCGCGTAGCAACGAACGAGATACTTTCGTTGCGGTCTAATGAAGTGGAGAAATAGCCGGAGTTGCATAGGAAATGCCTCCTCTATCTCTACACTCCATTAGTTTGCGATGGGCACGGTAACGGGTGACAGTGACGGTGATTATGTGTCATGTGTTGGTGTTTGGAGGTGAAAGAGAAGAGGACGCGCTGATGCGTGATGATGGTGATTGATGGCGGCTGCAGGTAAAAGCTTCGTTTCTTAGGAAGGACCCACCTCCTTCACACGGTTTCATGCATGACATAAGCAGGTCTTAAACAAATGCAGCTGCATCAAGCCGTTGACAACAGGAAACAGTATTTAATCAATCACATGTGGTGCAAAATGTTTTGAAATGGAGTGTTTGCTTTTTTATTCCTTTGCCCAACGTCAGGTCATACACAACATGAGGTGCGAGTCCCAATTACTATACAAGAATCCTCGCTCTTTCATTCATTGCATGTTCAAATCCACCCCCCCTCCACCACCTCCATGCCCTTGAGAAGCACTACCACTACGCCCGCCTGTCGAGGAGGATTGTTCGGGGGACGATTGATCCCCTATCGCACCGTATATTTGGAAGCTCTGGTCTGCTCCCCAATTGGCCATCTGCGTATAATTCTCGAAGGCATTCTACCATAGTTAGTTACACCTGTGCAGGAGATTGGTCACAAGCTCAACTTACCCAATCAAAGTTGGCAGTCATATCAATCCCAGAAGTGGTTTGCCCCGCCCCCATGTTGGCAAACATGGAAGAAAACGGAGAAGCTGGGGCTGCGGCGCCAAACCCATCGGTTTGGAAATCAATACCCTCGTGGGCAGTCATGCCAAAGTCCATCGCCATGAACGGAGCCTGGTTTGGTGTTGAGAAGGGGTTGATTCCGGTATTGAAGTCAGGGAGGGAGTTGAGGGATATGAGACCTGGGGCAACGGCCGGTGACGTATCGGTGCCTATGCTCGCAGCCAAGCCCGCCATCGGTTCTGACTTCATCATGGGCTGTTCAGTGCCGCTGGTCGAGGGATCCTTTATCTTCGCCAACATGATCTCGATGATCTTGCTTGCCTTGAAAGCCTCCATGGACGTATCCGCGAGCGTCTTCCAGATGTCTTTTGCTGTTTCCAAGTTTCCAATCATCCTAGACCGTTGCTCCGAGTTCCAAATGGAAGCTCCTTCATTGTCCTGTGGCATCGCAGATTGTGCTGCGATGTTGTCAAAGTGCAAGTCCAAGATGACGAGCATCGCGGGGAGTATGAAGTCCTTAGTAGCAATCGATTTGACGAACCAACCGACTGACCGTAGCCTTCCACGGGACTGCGACTCGCGATACAGGACCGCAAGGTGATCCAGAGCTGTCAACGACGCCTCGATTGCGGCCCTTCGAGAGTGGGCGTATCTCGCGCTTTGCCTAGCCCTCGGAAGGTATTTTCGGTGCAGCAGACAAAGAATCTTCTGATAAAGAATATCCACGTTGAACCTCGCAATTATTAGTGTCACTGGGTCATGAGAGCCCTCCAGTGTAGTGAGTTTTAGGTGTGGCGGTAATTCCTGTATGATCTGTCGCAGCTTCGCGTCGAAACGAATGATTTCGTCGTATGGGACATGCTTGCCCACTTGATTTGTGGCCTGAAGGATGTTTCCTAGCTCGTTACATAGCCGGGACTTGGCAATCATGTAGGCGATAGGGGTCGGTTCTGTCGACGGTCGTGATGGTGGTAGTTGTTTCGTGTCTGGGCCAAACTCCTCGTCGCGGATGTTATTGGGCAACTGCGTGTCGCAGTCGTGCTCATAGATCATGCTGGGCAAGGAGACTTGGTGCGAGAAGACAACATCGGACATTCGAACAAGTGCCCATGTCCGGCGCCTCATTTCCTGGCAAGTTGTCAGTCAAAGAACGCCAGATTACCCATGCCCGTCTAGAGAGGGGAAACTTACAGCTTGGAAAGGAGACAGAGACGGGAACCACTTCGCATCTCGATGATAGCCCATGCGGAAGGCAATTCGGGTGATCAGCGACACAATCAACCACAAACCCAGGTCAGCATCCCAGCGAGAGGAATATTCTCCAAAGACGTAGAGAATCATGGTCTCGACTGTGTACTCGACAGGCTTGGTGTAGTCCGACTTGATCAGACATTGTACCGTCCGCAGCCGGTATTCGGCTGCCAGCTCGAGCGTCCGACCCTTCCACTCTGGGGGCTCATCGCCAACTTTGTGGAAGCTCAGCATGGCGAGGCAGAGAACCGAGTAGAGCAATCCAAGCCACATGATTGGGGTCTTGGAAGGATCCTTCCAGTGCTTCGACATCTGCTCTTTGAATGTGGGCTCGTGAATGATGTTGACGGCGTTGTCCATGGAGTTGAAGTACCTGTCGCACAGCGCCAGGACAGCTAGCTTGGGTGGCAGTTCGGCGCGGATCTCCATCTCTGATGCTGGAACGGCTCCTAGCAGGAGCGTCGGCCCTTCACGCGCAGCCATGGGTTTTGACTGCTTGACTCGCTCGTAACTCGACTCCAGCTCCTTTTTATGAGAGATGAAGTAGTTTTTCACCTCGGAGATGTCTGCGAGAATGGTGTGCCAGTGTTGTTGTCCGATGTATAATGATTTCCCCTTATCAGCGTCCACCTTTAAGAATCCCAAGGATGTCGCCAATCCTTCTTCTTCTTCGTCACTATTCTCCTCCTCGTCGGCCATGATGGCCTCGTCTCCTCGTCCGACCTTGGCGGAGGATGCACTGTCCGTCATGGATCGTGATGTTGCCGCTGCAGCGGCGGCAGATGCAGCATCTACATTAGCACCTCCGTGCATTAGAGAGAGAACTAGGCCTTCTAAACGGTCAATACGATTCTGCATATCATCTGGACTTGTGTCTCCTTGACTTTGATTCTTCTTGCGAGTAACTGGCGTCGCATAAGAACACGACGTAGTTCCCATGCCCTCACGCTTGGTACAATTACTGCAAGGATGATTTCTGTCACATTTTCTGCCAAGATTGTCAGTGAGAGTCGAAGTGGTCATCTCTGACTTGGGCTTACAATCTGTCAGCAAGGTTAGCATGTGCACAGCAGACTCGTGAGGGACAACATACTTGCGCGTCCTGCAAGGATAACAGCTTAGAGGTACACGATTCCTCTTCCTCACAACGCGGAACTGTTCCTCGGGAGAGCGGGCTCCCTGGGAGGAGTTGGTCGAGGGGGGTGTTGGGGTCATTGTGGAGAAGGGAAGCGAGATGGTATATCTCGACAGATGATGTGGTGAGATCCGGCGTTAAGGCTGGAAACAGGTTGAGAATGAAGCTGACCAGCCTCAGGGGACCGGCATGAATATATCGAAGCTCCGGGCTTCCGGCTTAGACAGCACCGGACCTCCGTACAAGAAGACAATAGGGCGCAACGCCCTGAATGTACCGGTCCGGGAGTCGGTTGCAAGCACGGCGACCTTCTGATGGGCCGGGGATTGGAGCTCAAGCGCTTAATGCCGAGTCACAACCAGGCAGCCGCTTCGCCTCCAATGGTCCAGGGAAAAGATGAGTGGCGTCTGTCTGCTCCGAGATGTCCGCGTGCCCTTGGTACAAGTAGTGTGTACAGTACAGCCCTCCTCCAATTAGTCCGCAGCAGAGCGCAGCAGGAATCGCCGGTGGGTGGGTAGTTCTAGAGACTGGTTGAAGAGCAATGGGATGGGTGAGCTCGGTATCGCGAACGTGTGCTATAGGCAGCGAGAAGAGCTACGGACGCCGCGGCATCGACCGACTCGGACGGGTGAAGAAAAGTGCGAGGCGATGGGCGCGAAGGCGAAGAGACACAAAGGGAGCTACGGGGCGGAAAAGGTCGGTTTGCGATGGATGGATGGTCGCTTGCTCACTCAGCAAAAATACCGACAACGTTGTGGGAGCACCGGTCTGAGTGAGGGATGACGAAGCAAAAACAGAGAGCCCAACCACCAAAGAGACAAGATGGTCGATGGATCAGTCAGACGCAGAAAAGGATAAGGTAGGTAGGTAGGTATGGACGGATGAAGGTAAGGAGGGGTCGTTGCTTCCGATCGTCCTCTGTTCCTTCCCTCTCTTTCACATGAGATGAACTTCTTCAAGGAGGGGCAAAGAAGAAAGAGCCCAAGAGGCGCAAAAGGATTCTCAGATCTTGTCAAGGACGTCAGCGTCAGCCTTATTAAATGCGACGGGCTAGAGCGGAGGCAACTTTTTTTTTTTGCTGGATCATGTTAGCTTAGCACCTGTAGAGGTTACGCGCGTATCAAGTAACATCCTCACGCATCCCAAATGGTGGGGTTGATACGCCAAAGGGGGGGCTACCGCATCGATCCTGGTTACATTGGCTCCCCGAGAGTAGTGGAAGCGGAAAATTCTCCTTGTCGAACCCTTGCTGAAGCCAAGTTTCTTTTGGTGGCTTCTAGGCCTTGACCGGGAATCGGACGGGGATCTCGCCGTCGCCCGTCCAGGTCAGGCCGTGAAGACCGGCTTGGCATGGGAACTTATAAGCCTACGTATGCCTCGCGGTGCCTGCGACGACGTCTTCAGGGTTTAACTCGACAGGTGGTGCTATGAATTGGTCCATCTCGGCCAAACAGACCGATGTGGCTTGCTTGCTTGCTTATTTGCTTGATCAAACATGGCTTAATCAAACATGGCTTGAAGAATCACGAGTTACATCTCCCCAAAGTATCGGGTACCAACAGACTCTTTGCTCGAGTTCGAGTCTGTATGGAATCACCGTTCTTGAAGGGCGCTGTGCTCTGCAAGCGAATGCCATGCATTGCATGGGCTTAGGTCAGCTCTCACGATGCCTGCAAAAGGAACCACCAAGACCATCAACAGCTCGCATCCTAGACAACCCCGACCGCTCCTCACTCGTTAGCTCATCTCGCTGTGAGTCATTCCTCGAAGCTCCATCGCCCTAAAACAAAGAGAGAAACGGATTTCGGAGGACGGGCGTCGATTATCGCCGGGATTTGTCAGCGCTTGTCACTCCACGCGGCCCCAGTTGACGCCAGGTCGATCATTGCCATTCCACAGCTTCGACGTGGACGGGCGCATCAAGCAACATGAACAACATTATGCTTTTATGTTGCTGCTACTGACTCGATGGATATATCATTAGGTCATGCTCTCCTTGCTTTCATAACTAATTAGGCAAACACGCTTAATATCGGCTCCTTCATGACCAACTCAACCTCCCCTGTTCAACGCGACGACCCGTGAAGCCTTTGGACGCCGTCAACAGAAAGATTTACACGGCTGGCCGAAGAAACATGCGCTCAGTGATGTTTCCGTGGCTACATAGTCCCCATTATTATCCTTCCACCTTGGTTTGGCAACCTTTCTCATTATCCCTTGAATGCATAGTTTCGCATCATCCTCGCATAGATGCCAGCACTTCGTCATCGTAGCCGATGATACCTTACCACCGGAACCTCTTACTTGTTGGAGATTCTACTCATACCTCAACAGCACAGTATCCGGCAGGCTCGCTAGGGCCACATTCACGTCGTGGAAATAAGATGCGCATAAATGTTCTCGCAATATGTTCCATTTTCAGGCCGCTGCGCCAGCGGTGGTGCTCACGCTGTACTTGCCAAGAAACTCGGGGTCGTTGCCAATCTCTTCCTTGACCTGTAAAGCTGTTAGTTTGATCAAACAGGAGACTTTGCGTAAGCAACTTACAATATCCAATCCGCCGACGAGTTCGCCATCCATCCAGAGCTGGGGGTATGTTGGCCAGTCGGCAAACTCCTTGAGGCCCTGTCGAACTTCGTCGTCGGCCAGAATGTTGAAGAAACCGTACTTGACCGAATTGTCACGCAGAAGACCAACCATCTGGCGCGAAAAGCCGCATTGAGGTGAACTAGGAGTGCCCTTCATGAAAAGCATGACGGGCGCAGCCTTGACAAGGTCGCCGAGACGCTTAAAGAGCTCCTCCTTCTTCTTTTCAGGATCCTCCTCCTCGGCGGGGGCGTTGTTGTCGACGTCCATACCGTTGGGGGCATCAGCGGCTGCCGCGCCCTCTCCCGACTGCTTCGCCTGCGTCTCGATGGCGGTTCGGACCTTGACGGCGCTGCTGCCGCTGACAGTCTCGACGACCTGACCGTTCCTCAGCAGGACGAGGAATGGGACGGCGGTAACATCGTAGGTCTCGCTCAGGTCGCTCAACTCCTCAGCGTTGATAGACACCCACTTTGTAGCAGGAGGCTCGGTGACGGGATATTCGGAGGCGAGTGTCGACAGGACGGTGGCCATCTGGGCGCAGGGAGCGGCCCAAGGAGCGTGGAACGAGACGATGACGAGAGTAGTGGGGGGAACCGAGGCGAGCAGCTGCTCCCACTGAGGGATGCTGGTGACTTCGGTGATGGTGGACATGGCGGCGGTTGAGGACTAGAGAATTAGAGGAGGTAAATGGTGTATCAGGGTTTAGATCTGATAAGGAAAATTGGACGGGATGTGGTTGGAGGTTGGAGTTTTTGGCGTCGATCCACGCCCGAGTCAAGCGGCGTCAAAGAACAGGCGGGCGTGCAGGCAGGCACGGCGGGTTTGCACTGTAGAATTTTTGGCGGGGTACTGACTTGAGTGGCGCCGAGGGGCAATTCCTCAACCAGCAAAAGAGGTGCGAATTCTCATGCTGCACTTGCGTCATTTCGTTTGGCTGGCCGTCTTCCCCTGCAACCGACCGAGTGCCGGTCCAGAGTGCGGACTCGGTTAGATGCATCAGTCCACTACGTGAATAACCCCCTCAGCTCACCGCGTAGGTACTCTTGGTACCTGCCCTGTACTCGGCCAAGCCCCTCCACCAGCTGTCGAGCTGTTGGGCGCCAAAAGGAACCTGGCAGATGGAGCTACCTACATCATCAGCCACACACTGCACTCCACGAGTTGGCAGTAACCCACTTCTCGCTGAGTCTCTCCCACCCGAGTTCCAGCTTCGTAACTCTGTCCCGACTCGTGGCATACCCTCAGCGATTCCCCCAGCGCTGTACGACTCCAGGTGTCTAGGGGATCTCTTCCTTGAAGCTTCATCCTCCGACTCCGGCTGCTCCGTGTCTGGAATTCCACCGCCTCTTTTCCCCTCCCGCTTTGTCCAGCTCTCTCCGTGTGGAGTTGCCCGCCGCAGCAACGGTGTCAACGTCACCCCCAACCCCCGTCATCTAAACTCGTCCGTCCGTCAGCTCGTGGCTTCAACCTTCTCTCATCACCTAACCCTCAATCCTCTCTCACAGCCATGGCTTCCTTAAACCTCTCGATAAATGGCCCGTCCATAAAGAGCAGCTACAATGGCGTCGTCAACGGACCCCCACCTTCATCCGACTCTCCCACCTATGCTCACTGGGCCCTGTTCTCCGTCCAGGCCCCTCTCCTGAATGCCTTCCAGGACAGCGGCGCCAAGGAGAGCATCCTCAAGGTCCAAGGCACCGGCGGTACGGCACACTCTGCAGACACCTCCCCGAGTGCCCATTCGCTAACACGACTACAGACGGTGAGCTCGCTGACCTGATTGAGGACTTCAGCGAAGGTCGCATCCAGTTCGCATTCGCCAAGGTCAAGGACCCCAACAGCGGTCTACCCAAGAGCATCCTGATCGCCTGGTGTGGAGGAGGCGTCCCCGAACGAACCAAGGGCTACTTCACCAGCCACCTGGCCGCCGTCTCCAAGATCCTCCACGGATATCACGTTCAGATCACAGCTCGCTCCGAGAGCGATCTCGAAATCGACTCAATCATGCAAAAGGTGGCCGATGCTTCCGGCGCCAAGTACTCGGCAGGAAGCTCTGGCGCCCCTCGTGCCGCTGCTCCCCCGCCCGTCAAGTCGAAGCCCGTCTTCACCCCGACCACATCTAGCCGTGCCAACCCGCTCGTTGCTGCTCGATCCAGGAAGGATGAGAACGTCGATGCCGATGGATGGGGTGCTGACGCTCCTCCTGTCACCAGGACTCAGCTTGAGAAGGTCGAGTCGGCTTACAAGCCTACCAAGGTCAACATGGCCCACCTCAGCCAGCAGCCTACGGCAACAACTAGCGGTAGCACCCCCGTGCAGAGGAATGAGGAGCCCGCCGATGTGGTCAGGGGCGGTTACCAACCCATTGGCAAGGTCGATATCGCCGCTATTCGTGCCCAGGCTCAAAAACAGGAGGATTACCGCCCGACTCCTGTAAAGGGAGCCTATGAGCCCATTGGAAAGGTCGACATTGCCGCCATCCGAGCCAAGGCGCAGAAGCCTGCTGCTGGAGATGCAGAGGCCGAGGAACAAGAGTCGCGACCAGTCTCTGAGCGCATGACTGCCTTTTCTCAACCTGCCCAGTCTGAGCGTCTGACATCGCTCCCCAAGCCCAAGGTCGCCAACAAGTTCGGAGGTGCTTCGAGCTTCTCGGGAACCAAGGCTCCCACACCTGGTGGCCTGGGCTTCGGAGCACCCGCTGCTCCCAAGGCTGCTCCCGTAGGTGCTGCCAGCCGTACGTTTGCGGACCAAGGAGGCAAGACCCCCGCTCAGCTTTGGGCCGAGCGAAAGGCCAAGGAGAAGGGAACTGATGTCGCCAACGTAACCGCCACCGCCGTCAGCACACCACCTGTCCAGCCTCAGAAGAGCGGAAGTGAATGGAAGAGTGGCTACAGCGGAAAGAGCTGGGCCCCCGTCCAGACTGGAGACTACGGCCGTGGTGTCCCTGGGCAGGTGAGCCAGGATAACACAGGTGAGGATCAAGCTGAGGCGCCAGGATCCCCTTCGGGCGGCGTGTCTGCTCTGCGAGACCGATTCAAGGACACTGCTCCTATCAGCGCTGGGACTCCACCCGTGCATCGTGCTGCCGAGGAAGAGGAAGCACCCCCACCTATTCCCGGTAACTCTCGACCATCTGGTGGTTTTGCCCTTCCAGGTCTGCCCAGCCGACCCGCCCCCGCGGACGAGCGAGAAGATGAGCGAGAGGATCCTTCAGCGTATCAAACGGCTGCCGAGCGAGGCCGATCTCCCTCGCCTCCTCGTGTGGCTATTCCCGTCAGCCGTGGACCAGTGCCTCCTGTTGGAACTCCCCCTGAGCAGCGTGCGCCTCCACGTATCCCC
Source organism: Fusarium piperis (assembly GCA_027886205.1). Taxonomy (NCBI): domain Eukaryota; kingdom Fungi; phylum Ascomycota; class Sordariomycetes; order Hypocreales; family Nectriaceae; genus Fusarium; species Fusarium piperis. The sequence continues at coordinate 215,327 of RZGM01000038.1, forward strand.
CCCAGCCAGATTGATGTGCCCAAGGAGGAGGATCTGGCTAGTGATAGGGAGGTTTCTTCGACAGCCCGGATTGCTGGTGGTGTGGCAGCGGGTGTTGCTGTTGGGGCTGTAGCGGGCGCCGGGGCCGTAGCTGCTGCGCACGCGTTGGATCGGGAGCCGTCACCGGAGCCTGAGCCTGAACCCGCCCCTGTTCCTGCTCCTGCTCCCGTGGCCGCTGCGCATCCCGCTGAGGAGGCTCAGGACGGTTACCGTGCTCTGATCCAGTATGACTACGAGAAGGCCGAGGACAACGAAATCGATCTGGTTGAAGGAGAGTATGTGTTTAACATTCAGATGGTGGATGATGATTGGTGGATGGGTACCAACTCTCGAGGCGAGAACGGACTCTTCCCAAGCAATTACGTTGAGGTGGTCGAAGACAGCGAGCCGGCTGCTGCCGCACCACCTCCTCCCCCTGCTCCCGTGGATGAGCCCGAACCCGAGCCTCCGGCGCCTGCTGCCGCTCCGGCTGCGGCCGGACCCACGGCCACTGCACTGTATGATTACGAGGCCGCTGAAGACAACGGTATGTACATTCATTCTTCCTTCACCTTTTGCACAAACTAACGCTGTAAACAGAACTGAGCTTCCCCGAGGACGCCACTGTTACCAACCTGGAGTTCCCCGACGAGGACTGGTGGTTTGGACACTATGGGGGACAGTCAGGTCTCTTCCCGGCCAATTACGTGCAGCTTGACCAGTAAATTTGCGGTGGATTGTAGCAGTCATCAAGCACGATGGGAGGAGAACATTCAGGAGAGGGAAAAGCATGTAGTGATGACATGTTAAAAATAAGCAAGCAAATCGGTTCTCGTGCAAAATGCATTTTCCAGAGCAGTTCAAGGTGCAGTGAGGTGGTCATTTTTCGCAAAGCAGCGGATAGATATGGATGAACTGAACAATTGGTATATAAATGAGCTTCCATGAGCTCTGCAGTGATGGATAGGTACGTTTCTCAGGAGTGGCTCCTGGTTTGATTCATTAACCAAGCAAGGATTGATTGCATAACGCATCTTGCATGTCCCCCGTGGTTCTCTCCTCCCTTTTCTTCACCATGGATCCAATTCGCAAAAGGTACATATATATACCAAGAAGTAGGGTATTCGTGACGGCATTCCCAAGACGAGTCGCGCAGTATTGTGTATGCGTAAAACGGAGTTATTGGCATCGTATAATATCAAGTCATTGGACAATTGGTTTGACTTGAGCTCGTGGGGGGGATTTGTGTTTAAAAGAGACAATCGCAACATTCGAAACTAGACGATGGCGACAAGGGTCAGCGTTGGGGCAATGGGGTTGAGAGGCGCAGCCGCGCAGCACAAGTGCAGTTGGGCAGCGTGCGCGAGGTTACAGCAAACAATCCGAGGACAACTCACCAGCATTCACAGCCTTCTTCGCACACGCAGCAACAGCAGAGCGCCGCGAGACAGGCCGTCAAGCAATTACCGCCTCCCTTCCCACCGCCCTGCTGCTGGGGCGGCGGTGCTTGCTGGTACTGCATGGGAGGCTGGCCCTGGGGCGGGCCGTAATATTGACCTTGAGGGGGACCATACTGGCCCTGGGGAGGGCCGTACTGGCCTTGCGGGGGACCGTAGGACTGTGAGGGAAGAAGTCAGCGTGATGCGACCAGATGATTGTGTTTGTCGTCGGGCCGCTTACGGGATTGGGCTGTTGAGGATAACCACCGCCACCACCACCGCCGCCGCCATAGTATTCTTGGGCAGACATGAAGAATGCGATTTACTGGATAGGTAAGGATAGAGGAGATGTATGCGCCCAGAAGGAGGAGCGAGATTGTCGCGATGTGATGCTGATGCGCAAGAAGCGATTGTACAAGGCAGTACAAGAAGAGGGCGTAGGGCAAGTGGAAAAGAAAGGAAGGGCGCGTAGCCGGATCTAAAAAGCTTCGACTCGAGGTCACGAGCAACAGCCTCAGCTTGCGCAAAGAAGGCATTGGCACTGGCATTGGCCACTCATCAGCGCCGCGGAGATAAACCCGGGCCACACCCAAGACCCAGAGGGAAGCTGCCCCCCGATGACGGTGATGGGGCCTGGAGCTGAGAGTGGCCAATCAGGAGCTGGTACTCTGGCGGGGCCGTGACCCATGATGGGTAAGACGGCAGAGATACTGTGGCTTGGACAGTTGACATGATGATTCCATTGTCGATATTGTACTCTCAAAAAGGACTAGAAGTACATAAATGAACAATTCTTCTTTTCGGTAGTATTACGATCAAATCGAGTACTTTGTAAATACGCCGCCAGAGTCTCCCCGAGTCAAATGCATTCAACATGCAGTCTTTTCTGACTCACCACACAATCCAAACCTTTTTCTCATGACGCCGCTGTCCCACCTTCACAGCCACAGCCAGCCAGCTGTTCCAGTGGAACTGGCCCATGACGAATTTATTTTGCCTCTCCCGGCGCATACTTCAAAAAGCAGCGAGCAAAATTCGCAGAAGACTCGGGCTGGCCGTGCCGTTCTTACCGAGCCGAGCCCACTTACCCCAACCCATTTCCCCCGAACGGCATGGTTCATGATGACGTTGGGGAGAGATGCAAGGGTTGGAGGTCAGCCAATGATTGGTTCATGTTTATGCCAAAGGGTTGGGTTGCCATGCCTGCTGCAAGTGAAACGGGCGACTTGCATACTATACAGTACTTTGACTTGACTGTCGGTGCGATATGGGACTTGATCAAGTCACAGGTACGGTGTGAATGTTTCAAAGAACCTTGAGTCCATGGATCTGGTTGGACCGGACCGACGGTGTCCAAGGAGGGAAATATCAGTGTGGTGTTGTCACGTGATTACCTTGAGCCTCAACATGGTCTATTCATTGAACAATAGACACGAGAATCAAGATGAATGGAGACGGGAATAGTTACAAATGTAGATATTTGCTCCAGAGATGGTTGCAGTATGAGGTACAAGTATTGGAAATTCACCATATCGTGTCAACATTGGAAGTCTCTCCGTACCTTGTATGTACTCGGGATCAAGATTCTGCCAGGTCTCTCAGCCTCAGAATCGTGACTCCGGAACCGAGTTACAAGCCTTCTCATCTACGCCACGGCTTCAGTCTGTACTTTCACTCATCGGAGAGAGAATCTGGGCGTCCTCGCCTCTGAACAGGCTCCCCCGTCTCATGTGAAGAGGCAGCCACCCCTCTTCCCTCCGGTATGAAACGCGGGCCTTCTCGAGTGTTGACTCTGTTTGGTATTTCTCTCCGCTCACTCCCGTCCGTCTCTCCTACCTTCAAGCAGTGCAGTCACTGAATCACCCAGACCCTCGTCACTTAATCACAACCTACACTCTCCGCTTGCTCTCATTCACCCCCGCTGACTGCCCTTGGTTCTCAGTAGTGGTTGCTCTCACAAACAGTCCCCCGCGAGAGGACTTGTTTATCCCTTCCGGTCGCTCTCTTCTTCCTCTGTGAGAACAAACCATCTCCTCTCTCCCTCCTCCACTTCATCGCTTCCGCCGGCGAGCAGCCTCTTGCTCCATCGCCTTTTCCAACTCTACTACAGCTATCAAGTCCTTCTTCCTCTTCTATTCTGTTTCCCTCTCACAATCCCTTGGTGTTTCTGCCGTCCCAAATTCATTCAGTTTCTTCCGTCCCTCTGTCAACACCTCTATTTTACTCCTCGTCGCTCATGCCTCCCTCCCCAACCGAGAGGGAGGACACTCCCGAGGTCGTCAACTCTCCTGCCGACGCAATCATGGTCGACAGTGAGGCCGACCGACTATCATCGTACACCGTGGAAGCTCCCTCCGATGGCCCCTCGGATCCAGAATGGAGAGAAGCAACATCTCCTATGCTGCACGCCACCTGGACCTCGACCACGACCGTCATGGCCAAGTGTGACTTCTGCCAGCTCGGCAGTCGAGGGACCCTGCAGCAGTGTCGCGAATGTGGTGTTTCCATCTGCGAAGAGTGCTTTGAAGCTGGGCGACTGGATCGTCGTCACCAACTCGATGCCGACCATATTGATTGGAATCAACACAACAAGAGTGGCCGACGGTTGAAGAAGAGGGTCTCGAGGGCGAGACAGAGTGCGGCCTGTTCTTCGGCCGTTATCTCGACACCTTCTACCCCCGAGCAGCAGAGTAGTGCTCGTGACAATTACCGGGGGAACAATGGATATGCCTCTATCCAGCCCCATTTCTCGTCTTCCACCGAACAGGTACTGCCAGAAATAAGTCCAGTCCCCATGTGGTGAATAACTAACTCTCATCCAGACGAACAATAATTGGAATTATCAATTCAGCCAGCCACTGGGTCGATACAACCAGGATCTTGATGGTTCTTCCAATTATCACGGCGGCGCCCTCACAAGCGGCGAGGTACTTGCAGTGACTCCCCAACTTGTATTCAGGATCTATTCAACTAACTATACCAGGACCCATCCTCATGGAACCATACTTTCAGCCAACCCCCGGGTCGACTGCAAGAAGGTTATCATGCTTCTCCAGCCTATCATGGTTCCGCTCCCGCAGCTGGCGAGGTACTTGCAGAGATACCTTGACTCGCATTAGACGTTGTGAACTGATGATATTCTAGAATCTAAATGTGTGGAACGCCATGTTCGACCAGTCCCAAACTGGACCCTCGTATGACCATATGCAGTTTCCCCAGAATGGCTTTGGTTCCTCATACAGTGACGGATATCATCAGGTATGTCGGCCTATTATCTTAGCTTCGGACCCTACCCAACTAACAAAAAACAAAGCAACAGCCAATCCAATTTTCCTCGGCGTATGGCGCCAACCAATCTGCATATCATCACCATCCCGAGCCCGCCGCCAACCCTCCGGTGCCCGCACATCAGACATCATACAGCACTTGGCAGCCACAGGACCCCCCAAACACATCTGCCTTGAGATCTCCCCTGTATCACTCGGACCTCTCCAACTACAATCTCGTGTCCATCTCAGTGGCCCCAGGATCATTCATACGGTCCACCAATCGGAGTCAGGCACGCTCTACTCCAAGAATCCTCCCTGAGTTGAGAAGGCCATACTCGTCACCCCCTCGCACTCTGCAGCACGCGCCAGCGGGACCTCCACGACAGTATGAGGATTATTTGCATCCCCGTCAAGCCGGGGCTGTATCACCTCAGGGCCAGGGTGCAGACCAGTCTGCCAATGCCCATCTAGCCTACCACCTGCCTTCGATCCGCATGACAACTGAAGAGGGTGAGGACGACGGCCATGATGCTGGCAACCCAAGACAAGACCTATAAGTGTCTCCAGATCGCCTGGGACAGGCAGAAATGTGTGGAAGGGTTCCTAAGGACGACTTTGAGGGCAGGATACTCCAGGTCAAGACAGCTGATTATCAGCGTCATCACATGTATTCTACCTCTCTAGTTTACCTTCCATCTCTCTGTCTCTGATTGGGCCTTCCAAATCAACTCTCAACTCTCACTCTAACAAACTCGATCTGAACCAACTCACATGCTACACCAGCAAATGTCGTCACGTAAAGAGTAAAATCGCATATTCTTTTGATACCGCGCTGCAACCGCAGCCCAAAAAGGAGCGACCCTTATACAGGACATGATGGAGATGGCATCCGCTGCTTCAAATCATTAAGAGCATGGGGGACTAGCTGCAATCTCGTTCCCTTTTTGGTTCCCAGTTTCCATCCCGACCATCATCATCATCATCATGGGTAGTCATGAAGCAATAACCCACAAACCCAACTCCACGGCTTCCACCTTCTTTTTCCTCCCCTTACTCGTCCTCGCCCCGAGGCTCCTCCACCTCCTCGTCGTCCTCGTCGAAGCTGCCGGCCGGCACCTCGTACAGACGGAGGATGGACTTGTTGGGGTCCTTGACCAGGACGAACTTGGCCTCCTGGTTGGAGCTGCTGAGGCACATGTCGACAATGGTACGCACGATACCCCAACCGTTGGAGAGGGACAGGTTCATCTGGTTGGCAAAGTCGCGGGGCTTCCAGCCGACAACGCCCAGCACGACGTGCTTGTCGTTGGAGCGAGGGTTCAAACGAGAGACGAAACTATCATCAAATGTCAGTCAGGGGTATTATTTCAAGGCAAGGGCCAGTGCAACATACCCAAGCTTCATAAAGTCGGCCTTGGCCAGGATGCTCTGCACCGTCCATCGGGCCAGCTTGCAGCTGTTGTTCTTCATCTCGGTGGCCACGACGGCACCGCGCTGGGTCACGAGCTTGCTGCGCCAGTCGAGGGCGCCGCCGCTGCCCTGGGCCTTGCTGTCGAACTCGTTGAGGGCGTGGATGCTGACGAGCTGGTCGTCGCCGCTGATGGCGTTCTTCTGCACGGCGTCGACCTCGGTTCGCACGATCAGGTGGACCGGCTCCTCCTCGTTGGTCGACAGGTCGAAGCGCCTGTACTTGTACGCCTTGCTGGCCGGGGGGTCGGTGTCCTCGGACGAGTTGTAGAAGGGGTTGGCGTGGGTCATGGTGGCCTTGGACGAGTCGCTCTCGTGCACCACCTGGTTGGCAAAGTTGTGGTTGATGTAGGTGGCCTCCTCGGCGAGGGCTGTGGGCTGGTTGATGGTGTCCTTGCTGCCGTCGGCCGCATCCAGGGGAGCGTCGATGGCGTTCTCGTTGACCGTCACCATGTCGAGAGCGGCATTATCGCGCTTGTCCAGGAAGACCTTGTTGCCCTGCCGAGAGATGACAATGTCCCAGGGGTACACGGAGCGGGTCGCGCACATGAGCATGGAGAGGATGCTGTCGGTGGCGAAGATGGTGGCCTCGTCCTTGTCGGCGAGCTCCTGGATGACGGGGTCGGAAGAGGTGGTGACGTTGTAGGCGGCCCGGTCGATGGGGGTGAGCTTCCTCTCGGCACCCTTGACGGGCTGCTTGTCGTAGGAGCGGTCGTAGTAGTAGAGGAAGCCGTAGTCGTCGACATCCTCGCCCTCGTCGGTGTCGAGGTTCAGCTTGCCCAGGCGGTTAAAGTCAATCTCCTCAAGCAGCTTCCACTCGGCCTTGACGTTGATGCTGGCATCGCGGTTGCGAGCAGGCTTGTCATAGTCCTTCCAGCCGAAGCGGCGGCCGCGAGCGCCAGTGTTGGACCGGCCTCCCCGGTCGTAGCCGCCGCCGTAGCCCTGTCGGCCACCGGCGCCAGTCCTCTGGAGTTGGGTCCGTCCGCCTCGGGCGCCGCCGGCCTGGCCTCCGCGCTGGCCACGGCCACGGGTGAAGACGGCACCGCGGCCGTATCTTGTCTTGGTCGAGTCTCGGACGTTGCTGACGACGGAGAAGGTGGATTCGTCCTCGGCGGGAGGAGCATTGAAGGTGACGGCGTGGCTGGAGCCGTAGACTTGCTGATCTGTACGACAATGCATGTGAGCCATAGTTCTTCTGTCCAAGACTGAGAATAACAAGAACAGCCCTACCTCTAAAGTTTCTGTTGTACTGGGCTCGTCCACCACGCTCACGGTCCTTGCCCTCGGCAGTCCAGTCAGCCATGCGGCCCAGCTTGTCACCCTTGGAGAAGGGCGCATAGGGCACGCCGTTGAGTGTGGTCTCGGAGGTGACGGCGGGACCCCATCCGTCGCCGGAGGGGCAGCTTTCGCAGATCTTGACGTAGTCGAGAGAGTCGCCCATCTTGGATGATTGTTTTCGATGGAGGTCGAGAACGGAGGGTGGGGGAGGGGAGTTGGGTCGCTCGGTTCGAGGCGATGCTTGAATTTGGACTTTGACGATGAATTTGTGGTGGGGTGGAGGGCCTTCAGTGTGGGGCACCAACGAAAAAAATATCACAAGCCCCGCGTTGTGTGCGCTTCAGCCACGTCAAGCCACAATATAACGAGAACAGCATCAGAAGTTGAGTGAGCATATATATCTTCATACACCAATCTCCTACAACTCATCCCATCCCATCCATCCTCACATCATACAAATCAACATGGTATCGCCGCACCCAAGCACCGCCATAAAACATATCAAGAGCATAACCCGGCCATCAACACTTCTCACGACAGCCCGCACATCACCGTGTCCTTACCTCCAAGCACATTATCCATAGCATCTCGCACCTCAAACTCCTCCATCACGGCTCCAAAACTACATCGGGTCAGCACTCTCCAAAAATTCACTATACCAGAATAGACTTACCCGTAGCACCTCACCTTTCGGACGAGGTCCACTCCGAGCTTCCGAAAGTCCTCCGCCGAGAGCTCCATCACCTTGGGGTGGGACATGACCATAACCCACGCCATGATGGGAGTCACTTCGCCATCCAGATCCAATCTCTTGCTGAGATCCAGCAGAGTCGCAAGATCGGCCCTCGGCACCTCCCATGTCTTTTGGTTAGGCTCGCCGTCTAGCGGAACGTGAGTTTTCCCAAACGGACAGCCAAGCCTCGATTCAGGGGAGGCGTCGGGGGGGCACGATGCCATGAGTGCATGGCCACATGGTTCTCCGTCATGCTCGGTAGATCTCTCCATCATGTACTGGATATGTGTCATGCAAGGCCTCTCGAGACTATAGACTATTAGCCAACTGGTCTTTCACCGTGACTTGCCAAAGCACACGCAACTCGCATGGGTTCATACGGGAGTATCATTGGGAAGTCTTCGAAGAGGACTTATCGTACGTTAAAACGAAGTCAATGCCTGCCTGCTCCATGTCAGCACCTCCCCGATTCAGGGTGTGATGCGTGTCATGCTGTTGCTGGCCAGACGTATAGCCTTGGTTGACCGCCAAGGGCAACTGGATCGGTGAAGAAACCGATGGTGCAGTTGACCGAGAGGTCAGGGGAGGTGTGTTGGTGTTGGACGAACCAGGTCCTTGGCTCGTAGAGCTACCTGCAGCGAATGGGCTGCCATAATGAAGTCCAGCTTGTGTCAAGAGGTCCCGCAGACGCTTATTCTCGTCGGCTAGTCTCTCTCGGTCCAAAGACACATTACTAAAGACCTCTTTGAGCCTGAGCACTTCATCCTCTAGTGCTTTGATGTAGAACTCTTTTCTCTCTCGGTGAGTTCTAAATGGTGAGATACAAAGTCAGTGTGGGTTTTACGCTGAGCTGGGTCAACATACCGCTGAGCCTGTCTGTTTAGTTCTTGACGTCTTGTGAGAGCAGGTTTACTGTTCGGTTTAGGTCCTCGCTTCTTGGGCGGATTCCCCTCTGAGAGCGTGTATGATTAGACTCGGGAAGGATCACGTCAGACGAATCACTCAGATGCTTACCACGCGTTGTCCTCTTGTCGGCAAGGCTCTTGTAAAAGTCTGGATCCAGAGCAGAGCCCCCAGACCTGTCATCCTCTGAGCTCGGGGCCGCCCGCTCCGGTGACAAGGATGAGGAAAGGTCGCGCTCCGTTACTCCAAGATGGGAGTTGAAGGTCGCCATGCTTGGTCACGTCTGAGTGATGAGACTCGTAGTCTCTTGAGATGGCTGCGGAATTGGTCAGTTTTGAAGAGCTGATGAAAGCCAGCGGCTGACGAAAGGGTCGTGGCTTGGTCATCTCTAGTCAGAGCCGGAGATACTGACTGTGTCGTCACTGGTGACTAATTCCAATTCCCGAAATGCGATATGCCCCGAGGGCACAGCCCAGTGCGGAGGAAGCTAAGAAGACAACCCTGATGCAAGAATTGACAGACGCAAAGGCACTAGAAGCGACGGCTCAATGGTATACAGCTGGGTTGATGCAATGAGTTAAGAAAGACGCTGGTTACTCGGGAGAGCCGGTGATTGTGTCGGACAAAGTTCTAGAACCTCAGGCAGGCATCTAGGAATGGGGGAGGCCGTCAATGGCTTAGTAAGGTCGAGTCTGATTCGCCAAGGAGGAGCTCACTCCCGCCCAAGGTAAGCCGGAGTTGGCTGAGATGGGCGTGTGAGGCGCTAGTGACGGTGTACAACCAGGCAAAGGTGCTTATCAGATGGATGTAGACAACGATGGGGAGACGGTATCACACAGGTCGATCCCTTCACAAGTAGTTCGCGACAATATTGTCACTGGAAGCTGTAAGGGCAGGGCAAGTTCTGTGACTCGTCTCAGATGGTCAACGCAAATCCCCGCAGTCTCCGCTCTTCAACTCCAGCAGTATGCACAAACGGTGTTTCTCTATCACGCCTAAACCCGATACGGAAACAGACATTGGCATCCGCTGCCACAGAAACTAATCATGGATTTCACCGAATAATCACTGGGCTTCGGGGGAAATGCATCGGGTTCAAGAAACAGGGTTCCAAAAAGCCATGGATATCTGCGTACAAGCCTCGTTGCCGAATTCCTGGGCGATAGGGTAGCTCTCGCCTCCTACCGGCTATTTATGGGGACGCTGCGCCAGGGGGGGCTTCAGGAACGTATTGTGACGTTGCCGCCTCGACCTGGACTGGTAAGATAAGACAGGAAACTGCTGTACAAGACACAGATGAGACAGGTCTGAGGCCGTATCGCGTGCTGAGTTGACATGTGCCTGTCAGTGTCAACCAGATACTGTAGACGTCTCGCCCTTCAGCTGAGGCCATTCGCCGGCCAATGATACACTCCACGAGACGGCTGCTTCGGGAATGAATGTCGTCATCCATTTGCACTTGCAAGACAAGCAGAACCTCTAAAAGATCGAGGCACCGTCAAGTCACTACGAGAACGGATTCTTCCCACGACAATGCATGAATAGAAGTCTCCGGCTGGATTGCTGCAATGGCCCAAAGCAGCAGCACCTTACGCAATCACATGCGAGGCATTGTCCTGGCAGCCCCATGGGTTCTGTATCTCTTCTTGGCCGATACCGTTCTATCACTTTTGCTGCCGCTGAAACTCTTATCCCCTCGACTCGTCTACGACGCCTCATCCCAGGTTGCCCGGTCTGTATGGGCATGGATACAGCTCATCTTCACACGCGCCAACGGAGCGCACATTTCAATCTCTGGTGATGCCCTACCTCTCGGCGAGTCAGCCATTGTCGTGTCCAACCATGTCGCCTGGTCCGACTTCTATCTTATCCAGGCCCTGGCCATGAGGGCAGGCATGCTCGGCCGGTGTCGCTACTTTGCCAAGGCTCAGCTGCGCTTTGTTCCCTTTCTTGGATGGGGTCTCTGGGCTATGGGCATGCCGCTGGTGAGCCGTAACTGGCTCCGAGACAAGAGCGAGCTTGATCACGTCTTTTCCGACATGGTCCAGAAGGCCTTTCCGATATGTAAGCCCATCGAACCGAGCGGCGGCTTGTCGATCGTCGTAGATGAAACTAACTCCATCACCCAGGGCTGATCAGTTTCAGCGAGGGCACCCGCTTCACTCCGGTCAAGTACCAGGAGTCGATCGACTTTTGCAGGCTGGCAAATCGGCGACAGCCCAGGAATCTGCTCTACCCACGCACCAAGGGCTTCATTGCTACGGTCCAGCACCTCCGACAGGCGCCACACGTCAAGGCCGTCTACGACTTGACCATTGCTTACCAGCATCAAGGGACCTTCCAGAGGGCGCCCTCCATGTGGGAGACGTTGAGCACACCAGGAATCAGCGAACAGGGTGAGTACAAGTTCCACGTGCATGTTCGACGTTTCCCCATTGAGGCGCTGCCGGCAAAGGACGAGGAGCTGGCGACATGGCTCGAGGAGTTGTGGATGGAAAAGGGCAAGATTCTTGAGGCCCAGGAGGAGCAATGGCTGGACCGGTAAATCAATACGAACAATACCATCACCTCAATCGCCTGTTGTCATGCCACATGCAAGCAAGAGCTTGTTTCCAAACGCCAGAGCAGAGAGGACGTGATCTGGAATGACATGGATCATGGGCTTGCCTAACTACCCGGGAGACGGACAGAGCGGTTCTCTCTTTTGTCATCATTGCTGCATGAATGTCTCGAGCGGATGGTGGGAGGGAATGGAATGGTTGAGCGCAAAGAGGCGTCGATTCGCTGCAGGGTGCAGACGGGCGTCATTGGGGGCGCCATAGGAGACGGGCGTTATAGTCGGAAGTGGTCAGAGCTGTAGGGCATGTGACGGAGGCAATCCCTCAGAAAGCCGGTGATGAGGCGCATTGTTTGGAGACGACCGGCAGTTGATGTGGATGGATGCATGGAAGCTAAGGCGGGCAAGGCAAGGGAAGGGATTTCTCTCTGCTACCCTGCAACCCTGGAGACGGTCCCCAAGGTCCCGAGGCCGGCTTGAGATAGATGGAAGATGGTGGAGAGTGGTGCAATGTTGATGATGGTTGCGCATCTGGGCTGGTCAGGGGGACAGGCGGGAGGGCTAGACAAGTGTACGCCTGAGTAAGCAAGCCAGTCAAGAAACAGCCAAAGTCTGGGGGCGGGAGGGGAAACGGCAAGATCAGCTCATTGCTGCAGTGAACCCATCACTCTGATCCGAGCGTATAGTCCAGATCGGGAGTCTGAGCAGCTGGTGACCACAAGAGGGCAGAAGCGCGACCAAAGGCAAGACGGCGGTGAGTCTGGAGAGGAATAACAGCGTGACTCACGAAGCCATCCATGTCCGTGATCTCAAGAGGCATTATGTAGGTACCCAATAATAAGACAGGTCAGGTCAACCAGTCGTTCGACCGGGACGGGGACGGAGACGGAGACGGCATAAACTGTTTATGCAGCAACCACTTGGGGGACGAGGAGGGGGAGGGGAAGGGGGGAAACAAAACAACACCCATGGTTGTGTTGTGTTGTATTGACTGGCACCTGGAACCTGGCACATCCATTGCACCACCACGCGAAGAAGGGAGGGAGGAAGCAAGAACCCGCGGAGGCCAAAATCAAGCAACGAGGCAAGCAACACTACACATGGAGGGGGGAAATCAATGTGAGGGGGGCAATGGGAATTGCATGAGAGGAGAGGGACCCGGCTGATGAGCGGGTTCAATGTCTTGTTCCAATTGGCAGCTTAAGGTTGACGTCGTTATGGCATGAAGAACTCATTTGGAGCTTGCTCGCTAGCATTAGAAATCTCCATGACCTACCATGAGTACATCCAAAAGCCACCGGCAGCGAGCTAGGGATATATCAAATGCGGCTTGACGAAAGCTGCCTGTCTCGTCATGTCCGGGCCGTCTCCGCGAGACGCCCGCTCGTCGGTCAGTGGCTCAACCCATGGCCCCAAGTTCGGGGCAACGGTCATTGGAAGCGGTCCGCGACGGAGGGTAAACTTGGGGCGCTAGAGGATTGCTGTAGCTTGCGCACCGGGGGTTATCTACCCAGACCCAGCACCAGGAGCAGCCTCAAGGTACAAACAAGCAGCAAGTAGGGTGAGACTGTTGCAGTATTGGTGTCATTGGTCGTCGATTGGTGGGGGAGAGTGCAGATGCGGCCACAGAAGGCGGAGAGGGGGAGAAACCAGAAGGGATCATCAGTTTTTGCACTCCCTCGTGTTTCCGTCCTGCAGCCCCGACGAGGCACCTGATGGCAAAACCTTTTCCTGTCAGGTCCTTTGACGGAGTAGATCGTGGCTGCGCTTCCTTCCCGTGGTGTATGTATGCCGTAGCACATTGCACATGAGATGGTTCCATCCACAGCTTAGGGAGTCTAGGCGTCGACCATTTGGGCATGGAATCTCGATCGTCACGGACAAAGAAGTCCTCTTACAGTGCGTGAGGCACGTGGGGGGGGTGAATGAATGCCTCCCGTCGTTCTTCTGCGCTGTCCTTTTTCCTCTGATGGAACCTCTCTCGCATCCATTGGATGATAGAATCAAGAAGAATCCCCAGGGTTGTGAGCAAGTGTTGAGGTTAATAACAGAAAAGACAAAAACAAACATGGAAGGAAGGGGGGAGGGGGTTGGGTAAACATCGGGGTCCTGCCTGTCGTGTCCTGGGCCCATTCTCTTGTTGGTCTGAAACGTTGACACAATGGAGAAACACTGCCGCAGAAACCAGCGTTGGCGAAAATAGCGACCGAAAAAAAAAACATCAAAAAAATCTCAACTGGCTGAGGGGGATTCCTTGGGTCCTGGAACGATAAGTGACAAAGCACGCACGCATCTTACACAGCCTGGGCAAGCGCTGCAACAAGGTGCCCGCAACACTGCAGCTCAGCACAACTAGGAGCTAGCCCCCCGGTGGTGGTGGGCGGTGATTGGCCTATGCGCCTTCCTTCCCCGCTTATTGTATCATGAGAGGAAGGAACGCGAGCATCGTGAGGCGCCTTGGTGTGAACTTTGTCTCTCTCCCCCTTCGAAGGCTTAAACGGCGACTTTGACCCAGGCTCTTGAGCGTCTCGGACAAACAAATAATCGAATTGAGTCGTGCGGATTTCACCATAGTCGACAAGTCCATCCCGAGCGACCCCCATCCCCGTCGAGTAACGAGGCCAATTCGTCCTGCCTGTGCCTGACCAAGGTACCCACGTCGTCCGCTTGGTCGTCGCTCGTTCTCGGGTCCCCATTCCACGCACACCAGACTCTCCTCGGCTCCAGACACTTCAAAGGCTGCCACCAGCGAGCTCGATCGATTTCCACGGCCCAGGCCAAAAGCCTTTCTACAGCGTCAGCCCGAGTTCCTCCTCGCTGCCGGCCCTCAGTCATGTCTTCGAGTCTCGCGGGTCTGTAGTTCTGGCGCCCTTGCCAGACCCCGAGTCTCCCCACTTGTGCTTCTTGCTGGCTCACCAGCTGCCCTCACGCCGGGCACCCGGCCGAATATCCCACGGCCGACGACGACTACGAAACGCCCAACACTGCCTCCTCCTCCGAATCGAGCAGTTACCATCTTTGAGACGCCATGGACTCTCCGTCGGGCGCCTCGTTGGCGCCCCCGGCCGTCACCTCTCTGAGGGCTCAACAAGCCACTGCTATGGAGAGATCTTTGAGCCAGGACATCCGGGAAGAACGCGAGGAGCTCCGTGAAGCCGCCGAGCAGACCCTGAACACCATCGTCGACCTCAATCTCGATGGCACCATCAAATGGGTCAGCCCGTCATGGACCGACGTTGTGGGCACACAGTTCGAGACCGTTAACGGCCTCCCCATCTCCGACTTAATAGTCAGCGACAACAAGAACGTCTTCACCGAGGTTGTCGAGTCTATGAAGAAGGATGACTCTCGAAGCCACCGAGTCCGTTTTGCCGTTCAGCTTGGACCCCTCTCCAAGCTGCTCACAATCGACGACCTCCAAGATGACCCCGAGAACCAGCAACCACAGACTGTCGACCTTGAAGCCCAGGGAATCATGGTCTACGACAGTGTTTCGGGTGGTGAGAGCCACGTAAGACGGACCCGGCCCTGCACCAGCTATCATGCATACTGACAATCCCTCACAGACAATGTGGATGCTGCGCCCTTGGATCGCTCCTCGAGAGATCAAGATTGACCTTCCCAATGTCATTGTCAACTCTCTAGGCTCTGGGGCTGAGGTTTTGGCAAGCTATCTGACTCAGCTTGCCGAGTGTGGCCTCGATGAGCCCGAGCAACAAGACCCCCCACCCCCGGTCCTCTGCCGTATTTGCGAGCGTCAGATTCCCCGTTGGTGGTTTGAGAAGCATACAGATCTCTGTCTTCAGGAGCATCGAGCTGAGATGGATGTACAGATGGCCCAGGAGAATTTGACTGAGCATCGGCACTCTATCGTCAAAGTTCTCGATGCCTTGGAGGCTCGCAAGAGTCGATCATTGGCTGGTGACCAAACCTCACTCCCCATTGCCGAATACAAGGGCCTACCTATCGGGCCACCGCCTTCGACACAATCGTCGCCTGGCAGCTCCTTGCCTCGATCAAGGGAGCGTTCTGGTGGGCTTGGGCATACTAGGGCACGCTCGTTCGCCGTTCGCCGACCCCAGGCCCGAATTGTCGAGCTCCTCATGGATCTCTGTGATACTGCTATTGAGATTAGCACTCCTGCCATCAAGGAGTCTTCAACACAACACAACAATGGCGAGTTCCGGACCCAGTCGCCCCAATCCGAATCACGAATATCACAGGTTCTACAATGGCAATCTCCAAGCACAAACACGTTAGAGCAGGAGCAGGGCCTGGCTCTTCTGTGTGCTGATACCGAAAAGGTCGCTCGAAACAAGGTCGATGCTGTCTTTCGTCACAGAAAGATCATCGAGTATGCCGAGCGTATTCGGATTGAGCTGGCGTGTCTCGTCCAGGACTGCATTGATGAAGCACTGAGGAAGGCGGCTCGTATTGCCGCTGGTGACCTGACCGATTCGACAGAGGAGGGAGAGGAGCTGGGCCCAGAGGAGTACGACCAATGCGAAGTGTGTGATGAAGACGTCGAGAACGATGAGGAGATTTTACCTGAGACCTTACCCCCTCAGCCCAACCCTCCCCAGTCTGTTGCATCCGAGCCCCGAGATAATGAGAACTTTGCCGAGCCGCTGAATAGCCCGTCTGCACTGGCTACAGCCCTCCGCCAGATGGACATCTCCGACAGAAAGAACCGCTCACGACCAACTTCGTTCATTGCGTCCACCAGATCCAGCAGCCCGAAGGAGTGCCCTACCCCAAGGTCTCATCTCGGTGGCCTAAGCAACCTAGGGGCTCAGGCGCGAGACACACGCAGAGACTCTCTTTATCTCGAAGGTGAACTCGTTGATAGCGAAGGGAGTTTCCGATCGTCATCGGTTGCATCTCGTAACGCCCCCAGGACCGAGTCCCCCATCTCCGAGTTTGGTGACCTTAGGCGTGCTGCAAGCACACGAAGGCGTCACCGGAGAAGTCTGATTCTGCCTGGTACTTCCTCTCCTCACCGTCAGGAATCCCCTTCCAGATCAGCACAACCGTCTTCACCCTTGCGGATCAAGGCTCGAGGATTCCCTACGTCTCAAGAGGGAATGGTATCCCCAGAGGCTTCACCCATGCTTCCTGGGAGCGATTTCAGTTCCCCTGCCATGTACCCTCATAGACATCACAGAAGACAGTCTTCAGCAGCCATATCTGACTTTGTCATGAAACCACCACCTTCACCCCGTTTGGGCGCCAGTGCTCCTCCCCAGCCTCGTCCGACACAGCCATCAATCAAGGACTTTGAGATCATCAAGCCTATTAGCAAGGGCGCTTTCGGCAGCGTCTATCTTTCCAAGAAGAAGTCGACCGGGGAGTACTTTGCAATCAAGGTTCTCAAGAAGGCCGACATGGTTGCCAAGAACCAGGTCGGCAACGTCAAAGCGGAGCGTGCCATCATGATGTGGCAAGGAGAGAGTGACTTCGTTGCCAAGCTCTACTGGACATTCTCGAGCAAGGACTATCTCTATCTTGTGATGGAATATCTGAACGGCGGCGACTGCGCCTCGCTTATCAAAGTTCTTGGTGGGCTCCCTGAAGAATGGGTGAAGAAATACCTTGGCGAGGTGGTCTTGGGTGTCGAGCACCTCCATAGTCGCGGCATTATTCATCGTGACTTGAAGCCTGACAACCTCCTCATTGACCAGAAGGGCCACCTCAAACTCACAGACTTTGGCCTTTCTCGTATGGGTCTGGTTGGCCGACAGAAGCGAGCGTTGAATAGTGAGAACTCGGACGGGACGCCAGACTTGCTCAAGCAAGGGCCCTTTGCTCGATCTACGTCTATTGCATCCTCAAGATCTACCTCGCTTGACTTGCATGGGCCTGCTCATTCGCCTAGTGCAACACCCCAGATGACCCCAGAGGTTGGTAGTTTGGGGCAGCCGTCCTATTTCAGCCTCGGCCAGGAGCCACGTCGAGTGTCGGGCACCCATCGAAGTGACAGTGGCGGCAGCGAGACACTCGCACACATGGTTACAAACTTTTCCTTGAACGATTCCGAGACCACCTCTCAGCCCAACAGCATTAAATCACCGCTGGACGAGGAAGCCATTGCCCAAGGATCACCAGATTTGCCACCGACCGTAAATACGAGAATCAGCATGGACAGCCATACCAGGAATTCCCTTCCACCATCCAACATGATGCCCCCTCCCATGGCCTTATTCAACCCCGAAGATACCAACCGGCGCTTTGTGGGCACGCCAGACTACTTGGCCCCCGAAACCATCAAAGGTGACAAGCAGGACGAAACTAGTGATTGGTGGTCTGTTGGCTGTATTCTCTTTGAGTTTCTCTATGGTTTCCCCCCTTTCCATGCTGGCGAGGCTGAGCACGTCTTTGAGAATATCCTGGCGCGGAAGATTCAATGGCCAGATGAAGACGAGTGTGAGCCGGTGTCTGAGGAGGCCAAGGATCTTATCAACAAGTTGTTGTGTATGGAACCCCACCAGCGGTTGGGCTCTAATCGCGAGGACAAGTTTCAGTCTGGCGGCGAAGAAATTCGGAAGCACCCCTGGTTTGATGACGTGAACTGGGACACGCTCCTTGAGGATGAGGCTCAGTTTGTGCCTCAGCCAGAGAACCCTGAGGATACAGAGTACTTTGATGCCAGGGGTGCGGTCTTGCAATCTTTTGCGGAGGAGATGGAGGACCAGACATCCCCACCATCCTCAACTGCCGGTTCCGAGTATGCTGAGCGCCCTCATGACGCATTGTCACGAGTTCGGTCGCAGGTCAACTCGATCAGTCGGAAGCTCATGCCACTGCACATCCCTCCTCATGTACGCGACCTCAAGTCGAGGCGCCTGAGTGAACCAGTAGCGATGGACGACTTTGGATCATTTTCATTCAAGAATCTTCCTGTGCTAGAGAAGGCCAACAAGGATGTCATCCAAAAGCTGCGAGCCGAGGCTCTCGCCGCGCAGAGCAAGCAAACCTCCGTTAGCCCCGGAGCTGCAAGCAGTGTAATATCTCCTGCACCTTCACTCGAAGGCAGCCCTGTGATGTCGAACCCCATTTCGAGGACCATTTCCAATGCCAAGGCCACAACCCGAGCACAGTCACCATCTGGCTTCACAAACGCCTCTCCAAGTCGGGCCTCTCAGCCATCGTCCCCCTTGCTCGTCTCGTTTGTGGCTGGACAAGGGACGGATGGGCGACGAAAGGCGTCGAGCAATTCCTCAAGCCTCTCTCACCAATCGACAGCGGCATCTCTACAGGCCAGCTCAGCATTTGACATTCCCAAGGTGCCTCCAAGCTTGCAAAAGGCGGCCACCACAGTTGCAGCAACAACATCGTCCCCTGCCAAGGGCCGTGGAACGGCGCCACCTCCCCTGTCCCTGTCGCCCCAGAAGACCATATCAACGCCACGACAGTCGAGCAATTCGTCGGCGGGGCGATCGAGGTCACTTACGGTGGGCTCACAGTCCCAGGACGGCAGCCCGGTTGCAACAGATATTCTGCACCATCATCGCAACCGCAGAAGCCAGGTGTTTGACATGTCTCCGTCTTCGTCAGACAACGAAGGCGAGAAGCACAACGCCCTGCTTAGGGTACAGCGACGCAGACAGAGCTCAAGGCGACTATCTCAGATTGCATTTGACGCTGGACCTACCTTCCGGCCATTGGATGTCTTGATCTGCGAGGATCATCCAGTGTCACGCATGGTCATGGAGAAGCTGCTGGAGAAGCTTCGATGCCGAACTATTTCCGTACCGAACGGGTCCGAGGCAGTCCGTTACTCGATGAGTGAGATCAAGTTTGATGTGATCTTCCTCGAGTATCAATTACCACAGATCAGCGGAGCAGACGTGGCACGGATGATCCGGGAGACAAAGAATGCCAACTCGCACACGCCAATCGTGGCCATCACGGCGTATCTCAAGGAGCTTCAGGCACCTCACTATTTTGACTCACTCATCGAGAAGCCCATCAGCTCATCAAAGCTGACTGAAGTGCTTCGAGGGCTATGCCAATGGCGACCCGAATCCCCAGGACAAGGTTCATCTCTAGGCATGGTCCGACCAGTGCCCATAGGGATCAGGAAGGCCAACGCGCGAATAGAGGACAGCCCAACGTCAGGTTCATCCATCTTCGCGGGCCGCCTTGGGACAGCGATGATGTCGAGCCGTGAAGATTCGATCAGCTCGTCCCTGTTTGGCGACTCGGAGTCAGTGACAACAGACGATGTGCCCGTCGTCATCAGCCGCAAGACAACGAACGACTGGGATGAAGGGGGCCTGAACATCACAACGGATGGCGACATTATCGAGGTATCGAGGAAGGGAATGCCCCAACTTCTAGCGCAGCAGTCAGCGCCGGCACAGATGGAGCACCGACCACGAGCTAGCGACAAGCTCAAGGGAAAGAGGGACGGATCGGAGCAAAGAGCGCTAGAGGGTACCGAATCTGCCGATGATGAGGACGAAGAACTGGGGAGCGGAAGGGAGAAGTCACTCGCACGCAACAGCCAGCAGATACTGGGCAAGACGAACCTCCCCAGTTCTAAGCTGGGGATCGAGATGATGCGGGCCAACAGCCACGATAGCATGACGATGGGATCAGAGAGCACTCCCGAGGCTGTGACACAAGTTGTGACGACGCCATCCAAGGAGATGGAGATGGGACTGCTCGATGGTGGAGTGCTTGAGCCAGCAGTGACAGCACAGACACCACCTGAGGGGGGATCCAAGAAGGAAGGGGAGACAGACGGAAGCGACAAGGACGGGGCTGATAGCGTGGACGCTACACCGCGACCGTTGACGACGATGCGGGTGGATGGCGACGGCGGTGAAGACGATGAGGCGACACCAAGGCCAATTGGGAGATGACGATCTCTTGGTAGTGTCGGGCAAAGCAACGCAGCAGCTGTAACATGTCTAGAAACGGGGCATGTTGCAGTATTTTGGCATGGAAGGTGATCTTTCTATTGTTATTGTTGCCCATTATTTCTTGAAATTTCCTTTGTATCTACGAAATGCAGCGTGGCGTTTGAGCGGAGACAACTGAGCCAAGTTGAAGGAGAAGAATGGACATGGAGGCTGTCTCATTTGAGCGCACGAAATTGTGCAGGGAAGCGAGAGAGGAGGAGAGATGAGATGAGATGAGAAAGCAGGGGCATGGATGCAGGCGAACAGAATGAACTCGCATGAGACACCCAAAGAGTGAGTGAGTGCATCCGGCGGTAAAGGGAATGGCATTGGAGTTTCTTGACTTTAGTTGTCTCGTCATTGCTGGGGAACGAGAGTTGAAGATGATGGATGGATGCATGGGCAGAAGACTTGGACAATCAAACTCACAAAACAAAAAAGGGACAAAAAAAAAAAGAAGAAAAAGGCACGCCATTGGGACACAGATATGTCTCATGAATAGTGGTTGCAAGGAATATGGGAGTTGTCGTGGTAGGGGTTTGATGGGTCTTTTGATGGCGATGGTGGCTCAGAACGACGAGGAGGGGAAGGAGTCGGCAGATCAGCAAAACGTCAGGGCTTCATGGCGACCTTGTTGCTGTTGTATCACTGCTGTTACTACTTGCTCATTCACGTCTCGTTGGACCGCCTCGCTCTGCCCAAGGTACATGCGATGGATTACATGTTGTGTTGTACTAGAGATTCCAAACAAGCAAGATACAAACCTCAATGTATGATCCCTACAGGGTGTCCGTAACCTAAGTGAGCCTGATACAGAGACACGGCACATGTTTGGCTGGCGTCGTGTAAGCATAAACTTGAGCCAATCTATCTGTAAATCTGGAGATGGGGGAGAAGAATGTAGGTAGTGCAACCGGGAGGATCCTGTCGGGCGAGGCCGGCGAGGGGAGGGATCTGGGTCTGATGCTGACGAAACAGGGACATGTTGGAAGATAGTAGCACTGTACATGGGTTGGATTATCAAACAGAAAAGGTAGAGAGAGAGGGAGAGGAATTGACATGGATCTTGTTGTTGGAGCGGACGTACGAGATCGGCCGAGAGAGAGGTCAGAGGAGAGACGGGGCTAGCCAAGTTGGCGGTAGTATCAACCGGCAAGCCATGTACAAGCCTAGACTTGGCGATGGACTAGCAAGCTACTGTAGGTAGCGTAGCAAGCGAGCTCAAGAGCCGAGGGACGGAAAAAAAATATCCACGCACTCAATGTCACTGTGGCTGCGAGGCGTTTGCTGTCGAACCGGGCCGGACTTGAAGGAGGTGGGTGATGGTGACTAAATGTCGACTCAACCCCGGGTGGAAAAAAGAGGCTGGCAGCAGGGCAGGACAAGCAAGTGTGGAGAGAAGCAGGTAGGCTTCACTCGATTCGCTGGATGAAGCATGCATGGTGTTATGGTTATTCCAAAGCAGGGTCCGCCGTTGTAGCGGGGGGGGGGACCTTTTGATGGTCTCAAAGGTTGATGCGTGAGAGGGGAGTGAGGGGATAAGCAAGCGAGCATCCAGCCAAAGTTGACGCTGGGGGGGGATCCTATGAGTTCAAGTAGCAGCGGGGGAAACCTTGGATGAATGGACTGGTTGGCTGATATCCAAGGCCACAGAGTCATTTCCCGCTCGCTGGTGGTGTGTGTATTATCTGACGGGAATTGCTGGTGTTGCAACCACCAAACAAACAATTGACAGAAATGGACACCGAGCTCAAGCACTATAGAGCTGAAGACAGCATCTCATCTCTTGCATGCGAGTCAATTCCGCTCGTGCGCATGGCGCGTCTTGCGCGTGAGTGCGAGGCTTGCATCGGAGACGGATACGTAATGGGTTTTACGGGGTAGGTATCTGTAGGCAGGCAAGCATTCATTGCGGGATTACTTGGGGCACGTAGGATTTTGTGTATTGCCGTGTCTAGATGAGTTGTACGAGTGGGACACGGAGGTT
The DNA here is from genome assembly GCA_027886205.1 of Fusarium piperis. Classification (NCBI taxonomy): domain Eukaryota; kingdom Fungi; phylum Ascomycota; class Sordariomycetes; order Hypocreales; family Nectriaceae; genus Fusarium; species Fusarium piperis. Next base: position 237,884 of record RZGM01000038.1, read on the forward strand.
GACCGTTTATGGGGAGGGCATCGTGAGGCGGACTTTACGGTGAGGACAAAGGTGTTTTGCAATGGTTGGTTCATGATCAGCCATTGCCTAGGTTAGGGTAAAGATCTACTACGGAGCTGATTTAGAGTAGCAATTTAGCACCAAGAATTGGGTTGTGTGTGTGTGCGTGAGAGGGAGAAAGTGTGGTGCCGTCGTCGCAGGGTCCTCGTGTCGTTGAGTCGAGGTCTCAGGCGAGGAAAAGTGTCACACGACAAGTTTCCGCTTTGGGTCAAATGTCGTTGCAGCACGTGCATAAAGGGCCCACCAGGAAGAAGCCTTGCAGAGGGAACCCCCGTTTTTTTTTTCACTCTTCAGCCAAAATTTCTTCCCCCTGGACCCAGCCAATGCAGTGTGAGGAGAGAGAGAGGGGGGGCGTTGCGGCTCCTAGAGGCGCCGAGACGGGAGATGGCGATGGTCGACCTTGGCGTTCTGGGCAAAAACTGTTAGACAGTAGTGAGTGACGTGAGAGTCGCGATCCCGAAGATCCGAGAAAATGGGGTGCATAGGCCGCGATGCAAGAAACCATGGTCATTCCTGTGCGTGTCCCGGTGTCTGAATTAGGACACCGAAGGTGGGAAAAGATAAAAAGAGAGGGAAAACGGAAGGTTTATGTATGGATGGATGAAACAAATAGAGGGAGACGGGCCGTGATGGTGTGTGAGCGTCTTGCCATTTCAACGCAGACTCGGGCATCCGAATGGTTACCCTCGAGAATAAAGAGGGGTCACTGGTCTGTGAGCGACGGATCTCAATGCCCATGATGCGTTTTTTCAAGCAATCATGATCAAGGAAACGGAGTCGGCCGAATGGTTCCTGCGGGTCTTGACTGTCGAGATGTGCCGTCCTACCCGAGTTTCGCAGTCGCGTGCCCAGTTGCCCGGCCTGGACGCCAAGACATACGGCCTGTTAGCCATCCTCGAAGCCACACGTGCTAGTGGCTAACAGCTCCGACGTCATTACTTGAACTTTTTCCGTCCTTTGTTTGCAGTGGTTGCCATGACTCTCGAAACTCTATGTATCTTGTAGACCGAGGCAACTGCCTGTTGAGATGAAGGAAAGAGAGACACGGCATCTTCTTCCCGTGAATGCTCCCATCATCCCGCTCCTCGGTCTATCTTTTTGGGATTCTCTTTGCTCATCACGTCGCTCATTGCCGTAGCGTGGGCTACTGTCCTGTCCTGTCAGGATCTAGCCTGGATCTCTCGGCGTTCGATGGAGGGAGGAGCGAGGGACCAGGGTGCAGAGTGGGAAAGACCCATCCGCCAATCCCTTCCTGTCATCAACACCAACCATCCATCCCACTCTCTGTCTCTGTCTCTGTCTCTTTTTTTGTCCATCTCTTGCAGCAACCCACGTCCGTCCCTCCATCATCCCTGGCTTGTCCTTTTTTTTCTTTTCTTCCGCTCTCTCTAGTCAGATCCGCTTTTTCTCCCGCCGTCCAAGCTTCGGTCCCTGAAGGCGAGGCGGCGATGTGCGCGGCCACGGTCATGGAAACGCGGGAATCTTTCCACACGCCCCCCCCTTCCTTTCCATCTTCTCACCCCCGAGCTTTTGACCCCAGAGATCGACTTTCGTCCACACGTTCTCCCACGAGGTTAATTTACGCATTCTTACTGGCTCACACTCTCTCACCATGTTTGACCGACGTCTGGAGCATCTCCATGCTCCAGGCGCACTCGACGCCGCCCAAGGTTCTGCTTCAAATACTGCCCGTCCTCGCCCCAATTCACGGCTTGTTTCTCGCTTCTTCTCCAGAGCACAAGACACGACAAGCAGAGGCATCGAGTCCTTGATTTGACCTTGATCCGCCAAGAATTGTTTGTTTCAATTCGCCTCTCACACATTTCCTCTTTTGGTGTTTCCGCTTCCGGACTCCAACACCTCTCTCACTTATACATCCATATATAAACAGCCACAACCCACCACCGCCAAGAGTTTACTCTCATTGAGCGTCGCCAATCACCTACACACCCAGTCTCAGGCACATCAAGCCTTTTACCACAATGGTTCACGCCCGCCACGAAGTCGCCGCCATCCCTGGCGAGATTCCCGTGCCCCACGGTCCTCCAGACAGCGACGACCCGGACGAGCCCATTGCTCATGCTACCGCTGATGAGCGTCGCATCTTTGGCCATGTTACCCGTCCTGACGACTCATACAATGAGGACGGTGTTTACTGGGCCGATCTGCCTCTGTCTCAGCGCATGAGCTTCGTCCACAAGATTGACACTCAAGCTGCCACCGAGGAGGCCAGATCCGCCTGGAGCATGTTCAAGGAGGACCCCCTTTCTCCTCTCTCTTGGTATTTCCGCCATGCAGTCATTCCTGGTGCTGGTCTCGGTCTCGAGGGTTACGTCCTCTTCTCCATTGGCAACCTTGAGCCTCTCTTCAAGGCTGCCTGGCCTCAGTGCTGGAACAAGGACAAGGCCACCGAGTGCTCTCACAACTGGATTGCCAGTGTCACCTACCTCGAGATTATCGGTATCATGGTTGGCCAGGCCGTCGTTGGTGTAAGTCAATCCTTCGCCTACTCATATTACCTCTGGTTACACCAATTGTCCCCTCAGCTCTCACAATGGATACCAACTAACTCTCTTACAGGTCATGGGTGACTGGGTAGGCCGACGCTGGGGTCTCATCCAGGATGCCGCCATCATGTTCATCGGTCTTCTCATGCTTACTGCCAGCTGGGGCCTCACCCTTCAGGGCTGGGTCATCTGCTACGCCTGGTCTCTCTTCTTCTACGGTTTCGGTGTCGGTGGCGAGTATCCCATCACTGCTACATCGTCTCTTGAGGGCGCTTCCACCGACGGCAAGCTCTCTACCCGTGAGGATCGTCTACACCGTGGCCGCCGTGTCACCACTGCTTTCCTGATGCAGGGTTGGGGTCAATTCGTCAACCAGGTTGTCCTCATTGCTCTCCTCGCCATCTTCAACAAGGGCCAGAGCTCGCCCCCTTACACCACCTCTGCTGCTCAGTACACGTTCCGTCTCTCCTTCGCCTTCCCCGCCATCGGCACTCTCTGGCTTCTCTACTACCGTACCTACCGCATGCCCAACGCCTCCAAGCAGCTCGCTGAGGCCAAGAAGCGATCCAACGTCACCGGCTACGACCTGAACGCCCTCCGATACTGCTTCACCCACTTCGGTGGCCGTCTCCTCGCCACTTCCGGCACTTGGTTCTGCAACGACGTCTTCTTCTACGGCAACAAGCTCTTCCAGTCTCAGTTCATCAACGTCATCTCGGGCTCCAACCACACCATCTTCACCACCTGGACCTGGAACCTAGTCAACATCACTGTCTCCATGTGCGGATACTACCTCGCTTCGCTCCTCATCGACAACAAACTGTACGGCCGCAAGAACATGCAACAGGTTGGCTTCCTCATGTGCTTCCTCATGTTCGTCATCCCCGCCTTCAAGTACGACTACTACACGAGCCCTGCCGGCATCCACGCCTTCCAGGCCATGTACTTCATCTCGTCCTTCTTCAACCAGTTCGGCCCCAACTCGGTCACCTTCCTCGTCGCCGGTGAGGTCTTCCCCACTCCAATCCGTGCCACCGCCCACGGCTTCTCCGCTTGCATCGGCAAGTCTGGTGCCCTCCTCGCCTCAGTCCTCTACAACTACATCGATGACCAGACCAAGTTCTACGTCGTCCCCTGGTTCGGTCTCGCCGGTATGCTCCTCACCTGGCTCTTCCTCCCCGACACCACCGGCCTCGACCTCAAGGAGCAGGAGCGCCGCTGGCACTACATCATCGAGGGCAGGGAGAGCGAGTACCATGGTGTCGCCGTCAACCCCGCCCATCTGTCCCTCTGGGAGCGTCTCCGTGGTCTTGCCAAGCCCTACGACCCCGAGGCCGACTGGCGTGCCAAGATCGCCGACATGCGCGCCGAATGGGAGCTTGTTCAGGCCAGCCGTGGTCCCAAGGACACGGAGGGTGCTGAGATGCCCGACGATGGCGAGTTCTCCCCCGAGATCCACGAATTCTTCAAGCGTTCCAGCCCCAAGAACCTTGGCCGCCACGACAATTCTCTCATGGTTGACGAGTCCATCAACGAGAAGACAGCTCTGCCTTCTGAGGATTCTAGCTCCAAATAAATGCTCCCCTCCCCCCTCCTCTCTATTGATACCATTTATCCTCTACAAAACACCAAATCTCACATATACATACACGCATATTCGGGGTAGCGAGTGGTCTTTAGCATGGCATTGGCGTTGATTGCGATTATCATGGTTTCCTTGTTTTCCCCCTTTTCTGCCCATAAAGAAAGGGCTTGGCATACATGTTAGTAGTTCGCTGCAGGTGGTGTTAGAGTTGAAAAGATACCACGAGTATAGACAGATACCATGGTTGATGTCGAGTTAATACACCACAAATGAAATTGCACATGTCGTGTCTTGTTTTTGTTCAAGTGATATGCTCTTAAAGAGCCTTGATTCGTTAAATTCAAACACACTCAATGTCCGACTATGAATATGCATAGGTAAAATAATCTTACAACTGAAGAAGAAAGAAGAAATAATCAAGAGCGGCCGTTGTTGGCCAAAATTTCCATGGTATCTAGAATCCAAATCCCGTTGTCGGTGCGCCAGGCACTTTGTCTTTATGATCCTCATGTGTGTGTGTGTGTGTGTGTGTGTATAAACAAATAAAATAAAATAAAAAAGTAAATCGTCGTCCACTCCGTTCACTGTCCCGTTTCTTCAAAGAGTAGGTGGCCAAAAACCGTGACCTTGATCCCAGTCCCTCTCTATTCCTCAAGGGTTGCCTTTTTTTAGTCTGTAACTTGTTTTCGTATGTGATGCTGTTATTGCTGTCGTGACTGCGGTCGACCCTGCTGACCTGATGTACTGGAAGATGGCACAATGACGCTCAAGACACAGTCGTCGAGATGTTCGTAAAAGTCTTGTGCCGTTCCGAAGCCGATCTTGCAAATCGAACACCTCGCCTTGGTCCCGGCCGGATCCTCACCGCTGGGTAGTCGATGGCCACTGCTGTGACCCGTCTGGTCAACTTGATGAGCGGCAGTTAGATGTCGTTTGAAGACGTCGGCGCGCGTAAACACCTTCTCAAAGGGGCTGCCGACACCGGGACAAAAGGGGCACACCATGGAACCTCGGTAGTGTGTCAGGGCGTGCCGATTCTTGTCGTACTTGCGCGCAAATCCCTTTGTATGGTATTCGCATGTCACGATAGGGCACTTCTCGGGTCGTTCTTCCTGGTGCGTGAGCATGTGGGAGGCGAGATCGCGGAACTCGCGCCCGCAGTCTGGGTGAGGACACTTGGTCCTGTTTTCGGTAGGTCGGCGAGACGGGCTGGCTCGCTCGATCGGCATCGATGGTTCGACAGATGTCGAGACTCGTGGTCCTAAAACTCCGGCCGCCTGTAGCTGTGCTTCAGGGGCCAGCGATGCCCGTTGAGAGACAGAGTCTCTATAGTCAATGGGGCTCTGAAACTCATCCATATCATCCTCCCCACTAGATATATGTTCCTCGGTAACATCCACAGATTGGCGTACTTCGCGCATCCAGTCCTTCAAGACACTCATGGATGGCCAATCGCCACTAGCTTTACCAACTCTATGCGGTCGAAAGTGGGCACGGCGAAGATGAGCCGCCGCGTTATAGTATGCGCCGTAGCGCTTTTGCGCCAGACATGCTTTGCACCGCGACAAGGGAATGACTGGCTGAGGAGATGAAGGGATAGGGTTCTTTGGTTCCCTGCAAACCCATCGTTTGACCGTGGCCGAATGTTTGGCGTCCATGTGTCGTCGGAGTTCGTGATCACCTCGGAAACCGTCCGGATGTTCGTTGCATTTGTCGCAGTATACGCGTCGCAAAGATGTTCGACGAGAAGAGGATCTGAGCCTCGATGGTGATATTGGCTCTCCAGACGGTCGTCGCGATTCCGTGGTTGGTGATATATCGTCCCCTACTGTGTGTCTGCGCGTGCGCCCTGGCACCTCGACTGGCGGTACAAACTGACCCGGAGGATGCAACTCGGGTCTCGAACCAAGCGGAACGTAGTGTAGGCCCGAGCCTGAGGGACCTATAAACGGCGTCGAGGTTGGGAAGACTTGTCTGGACGGGGGCTCCAGTTGAGCTGGGGGTAAAAGGCTGGATCCTGAAGGCCCCGAGTATCGTCTGGCTGGCAAGACAAATCCATTGAACCCATAGCTCGCCACTTCGCCGGTTCCGAGCTTGAGGAGGAAGTCGAAACTCGAGAAGATGTGCTTTGGCAGCCAGGTTTCGCGACGAACAACATGTGCTATGTGGTGGACGACTGGTTCTTCTAGCTTCGCGTTGCTGGATAAAGCGTCGCTCGAGTTCGAGAATAGGGATACTAGAACCTGGTAAACAGTTCGAGCAACTTGATCAGAGGGTTCTGCTGGTGCTATGCCAGCCCTTTGACTGTTAACTTGGGAGGAGCGTGCAATATCAACCAAGATTCTCTCCACGGCGCTGAATATGCAAAGCGAAATAAAAACTCCAAGCCATTGTTTAATGCCCATGGCTGCTGGGTTCGAGGTAGCAAAGTCAAACGAGACCAGAAAGCGTCGTGTGCATTCCCTGAGAAGCTGATTTCGTTCCGCAGAAGGACCGCCTTCAATCGGAGGTCGACGAGGAAGGTTGTCGCCCTGTATAGTTGGATTCGGTTGGGATGCATCGTAGAACAAGACTTCTCGAAGAAGCTGTTTTGCCCTAAAGAGTGTCGAGTGCTTCACCTTTTCCTCCTCCCGCGTGGTAGAGAGCTGACCACTGATCGCCAGGAGCTCGAGAAGATCAAAGCCGGCGCCGCGGAAACTTGAACTGGATTCGAGAAGGCGTAAAACGGGAGGCATTGTTGTTGGATCGTGGATATTTGGCTGCATGGCTCGAGTAGGACGCTCGTCCAAGTCCAACTCGCCATCCTGCCACCAAAACGTGTCCTGAAAGTCAAATCTCCAAGGAACAGCTCTGGGCGTCGTAACCAGTGTCGGGTTCTGGGCCAAGATGAGGTCGTTTACGCTCCCCCGTCGTGGATTAGATGGTGTTATAGGCGTTTGAGGCTGCGTCCAAGCAAAAGATCCTGCGAGTGGCCAGTCAAAAACAGATAGCTTTGCCCTACCCAGAAACCCCATACCTTGGAGGAGAATATCGGTCAGCGAAGTGACCGGTCCTCGGTAACAGCCCAGAACACGCCAGTGTGACTCTGATTCGGATGATGGCGCTCCCACGCAGCGTGAGCAGGGGTGATTCGCATCGCACTAGAGATGACATGAGCTTGCAAAACCAGCAAAGTAGTCGAGAGAACCTACTTGGCTGTTGGCAGCTCGGCATCGTAGACAAGGTTCGTTATTCCGTAAAAGGTTGAGTTCCCCAATCGATTGTAGGCGGTGATGTCCAACACGGGCTCGCTTCAAGGGAGGCAGTTGAGGGTCAGGAACGGATTCCCCACCGGTACGCGGTAATGTAGGTTTAGGGTCCGGAAATGTGAAGCCCAGACCAGATTCCCTTCTTGTCGAAGCCGTAGAAGGGGTTGGGAAGGGAAGAGGAGGGAGGTTAGTCGTCACGAGGGTCGTCGGTGGTTGAATAGGTGGTAATCGGTCCCGCGGCAAGGGGACACTGCTGTTCTCTGGTCGTCGTTCGTTAGGCTGCAAAGAACCCCCGGGCTTTCTAAACAGTTCCGAGTCGCCCAGAGTTGTGTTGTTTGAGTGGAGTCGAAGATGATTGTCACGGTCTAGCTGAGTTGAGAAGCCGTAGACATAGTGTATGCACTGATCGTGCCAGCATTTAAACGGCGCTGCCTTCGACCTGTCGAGGGCTGACGCAGAGCCTTGTGAAACCGAGCTGTGAGTTACTCGGTCATTGTGTGTAAAGTGATGTTCAAGCCATGAAGGGTATCCAGGTGGCAAAGGGACTGGCGGTGAGTTTGTCAAGATACTAGCGACGTCCATGTCTATGCTGTTAGTCTCGCCCGTACTCGGAACTAGACTCGAACGAGGGTTCGAGAACCAAACTCTAGCTGCCCACTCACTTTGTTGTATGCAGGCGGCCTCGAGGCACTCGCAACGATACTGGAGCGCCCGCGCCTCTTCAGCTTCAGAGAGACAGGGAATGCGTGACGCGATGCCTACGCAGAGAAACCATGATTAGGATATGCGCCAAAGGATGTGCCGAAGTAGGAGAGAAGATGCCGAGAGAAAGCGCCAATGCTGACGGTAGGTAGGTAGGTAGACACAGGGAGGCGGGACGAAACACACCGTGACGTTCGACAATACTCTCGAGAGCGCGAAGTTTGTGCCGCAGCATGTCGACCTCGAGAGCGGCATTGAGAGTGACATGTTGACCCTGGTGTGCTGAAGTTGGTGCGACTGGCCTCGGACCGGTGTCCAGATCGACCTGAGGTTGCTGGCGATGGGCGGCGGCAAGATCAAGATGGGACTCCGGGTCGGATACGCCCCGCGGAGTGCAGTCATCCCGGCTCATCTCTGGACCAGATCATCTCATCTCGTCCCGGCTCGACTTTTCAATGCTGTCCTGTTGGGTTGTCCTGAACTGGTGAGCATGGCTGGTCGTTTCCCCCCCTTCGGCGACGAGTTCGCTGGCTGGTTACTGCGAGAGTCTGCCAGTAGCCATTTGTCGCCGGTACACAACAGAAGGCGGGCAGCCGTCGGCCGATCAAGGAGACGGGAGGAGGTGTACTTGCTGCAAGTACAGACAGACGAGACAGTAAGTACTGTACTGGCCAGTACTGCACCGCACTGCGAGACGAGGCGAGGCGAGAGTGAGTAAGGAAGAATCGACGGCCCCCCGGACGAGCAATATCAGGATTGAATCCGGAGGCTCTCTCTCGTGGAGATGCTAAAAATCAAGGCGAATGAACGAGCCAAGATTTATCAGAGGGCACGAGCGCACGACATTGTGCTGGGCCCCCCGTGGCCCCGGCCATGTGTGAGAGAATCAGCGAGGGAGTGAGGGCAAAGAGTGAGCAAGGTGGGGCAGAGCTCCCCCGTCGCGGCAGATTTGGAGATAGTGCCGACAACGATGCGGTGCGGTCTCTGGGCCTGGATCCGTCTGGAGGCCCCAGTCGGACCAGGTATAAACCGCAGAGTTGCAAGGGGACCACAGGCGCAGGGTACGGGTACAGCACGTTGGATTGGATTGGACTGGATTCCCGCGCAGGAGGAGCTGTCCTCGTCTGTCTGGCCATCCATCCATCGGCCATCGGCGGCAGGGCAGGCCAGGGTGAGCATAGCATAAGAGAGAGGCCGTGTTTCTTGGCCGACGTTGACACAGTATAATGCCCGCCGCTGACTGCGTTCACAGGCAGTGCGGATCCCAAGCCATGCCATCCTCTGTCGACTCAGGTAGGCAGGTAGGTAGGTAGGTACGGTACTGTCTGTCTGTCTCCAAGGGCCTTAATCCCAATGACAGACAGCGGGGAGCCACCCACCAACCGGGTCCTGGTCAGAGCCACGAGTCCAGCCAGTCCAGCCAGGCATGAGCACGAATTCCAACAGCAGCAGCCATGGAGTACCGCACCCCAACAGCAACCCTGCCTGCGCGAGCTGTTCGTCCCGCTCGCCCTGCTTGCCCAGCTCGCGCCCCTCGTCCGCAGGCTCCGTCACAAGAGACCCTGTCATGGTAGCCTCGTCGGGGTATTAGCCCCGTCTCGGCCGTAACCCTGCCACGGAAGGTGGCCTGGGAGGAGGGTGAGAGCTGAGCGCCGTTTGGCACCGCCGTGCTGTCTTGTCTGCTACATTTGCCTGGGTCGCCTCTTTAGAGCCTGCAGGAACGGTAACTGGACCGACAAGGCGGAGCATGGTGGTGGTGAGCCGTTGCCGTGGCTTGGGGTTCATGTTTCCCGGTGCATTGCTGGTCCCTAGTGCGTGCTAGGCTGGTGTTTGATATTGCTTCTTTTTTCCCCGGTACTGCCTGTCAAGTCTCGCCGCCATGTCTTGCTGCAACGTGGACAACTTCAGCACGCGCTCGGCCCTCCATCTTTCTCTCTCGACTTGCTCAGGGTTTTCCCAGTGGGGCCCGGTCTGGCGGTAAGAGATGGAACCTTTTGGCAAGGAGCCGGTAAAGACCTCTAGGCGTAAGATTGGATTGCCCTCAAGGGAAGGGGAGACATGTTAGTTAGTTGGCTGGCCGCCGGAACAATGTGGGATTAGAAGAGAAAAAAGAGGACTCGAAAAGTTCCGGCCGAAACTTTCGGGGTCGTCTAGTCTGTTACTGCAGACGCGTTTAAGCAAACCCAGATTCAGAAGCCGGAGCAACAGCGCGTGAACACTGAACAGTGACAGCGAAGGGCCGCACCAGCAGCAACGGCGGCGTCTGACCGGTGCCACCAGGTCTGTCCTGTCTGTTCTTGTCTTGCCTTGTCTTGCCCCTGCCATGGGCGCTACTGCAACTTGGAGCTCGTAGCGTGCTTCTGTCTGTATCCGTCTTCCAACAACACGGTCTTTCCCTGCATGTGGATGATCGCCTGCGACGTTGCGAGATCAGCGGAAATTTGGTTGGGTTATGTATGGGACAATGGGATACTAGGGGTGTGTGGTTTTTGCCGAGATGAGACAAGAAGAGCAAAGAGATACTGTGCCAGCCGCCGGGACAATTAAACCCAAGTCCATGGTTGAGCCCGGGAAGGAGCTGGAGGTGAGGGAAAAAAACAATTGGTAAGGTAACCCTGCCCTGCTCTTTCCCATGGATCAAAATGGAGCTTGGATGGAGGTTGTCAGAACGGGAGGGGGCTACCGAGCTTGGACTTGGGATGGAAGGAGCGTGGATGGGGACGAAAAAGGACCGTGCTCCTTCCCTGCTGGAACAGAGAGTTTGAAACCGGCCACCTCAGCCAATGGGAGGTGCGGGAGCGACGGAACCCTTGACAGAGCACGTAGTGGGCAGCCGCTACCCTCGTGGCCCTGCACTCCGCCGGCCCTGGCACCTGCCTCAGAACCGTTGCGCTTTGGCCATCCCCGCTTCTTCACCGCGCGGTCGAAAGCCACCGAAATCCCGGTCGACCCTTCCTCATCTCGTTTTGTTAGAGGTGCGAGGCTAAGAGGCTAAAGAGGCCAGCCCTTGCGCAACACAGCCTGCATCTAATACGCAGTAGAGCACCTACATGCGTAAACCCATGTACATGTCTTTGGCTATAATATCCCGATTCTCTTCGGAGCAAGCAACGCAATCTCGATGACCACCACCACGATCCCCCCCCCTCCCCCGAAGACGAGGCAAGGCAAGGCAAGGCAAGGGAGAAGAGGAAAATCCTGCATCGTCCATCCCCAAACAGGAAGATGAATGGTCCCGTCTTCCCAGCCCGGCGGGCTGCATTACGCCGGCCGGGTGCCCCAGCTTGATGCAACACCAACCTACGGACCGAGCCAGCCACGTCCCTCGCCCTCCCACAAGCCACAGACACGTCTGTTGAAGCTCTAGGCCAACCTCGGACCAAGCCCCGGTTGGCTGTGTGGGTGTGATGGACGCAGGCTGCTTGCTTCTCTTGCTTGCAATTGAGAGTGATACAAGTCGTGGTTGGCCAATTCTGCTGTGGTAGATGAAGGCATGCAGCCAGAGGAACCTATGTAGTAGCCATGCAGCAAACTGGGACTCGTCAGGCGACTTGTCGTTCTTTCAGCTCGTCAACCGGCCACCATCTAATCCACTCGACCTGCATCGACTCGGCTCGGCAATCAAATCAATATGTATTAGAGATAATAGGTAGTTTATATACCCGAGTCTACTTTCCATGGTCCGGTACTCGGCGTTTGCGTAGACAGGACAACTCGTTCATGGCATGCCCGCATGTTTGCATGTCGTAGCTGTAGCTCATGTTGAATGGCTTTCCCCCTCAATGTGCCATTCCATAACCTGCTGTTGAGCTTTCTTTTTTTGTATCATCATGACCTAATAAACGCAAACATGAACAGAAAAGAAAAGAAACGAAAAGAAACAGACACAGACCAAACAAGGACAGAAGGGGTAGCAGGGCTGTTGCTCGTCGCCACACCAAGGCCAAGGCGTGGAAGGAGGGAGGTAGGTATGAGGCGGTGGTGAGAAAAGGGTTGATAAGAAAGGGAACAACGAGGCCACCTGCTGAAGAAATGAGAAACCCGAACCGAGTAAAAGGAAAAAACGCCCTCCCTGTAACCGTTTCCCATTGTATTCCTGTTCCCACACTCCTGCTCACCCTGTCACCCATATTGACCGCTCTATTACCCTCTCGCTTACTGAATTACAGTAGCGAATTTCCATCACTTGCTCGGTCCCTGTGGTCATCTCGCGACTGCGTCGTCTCTCGCGAGTCCTCGTCCATCGTCTTATTCGTTGTTGTTGCTCCACCACGTCTTCTCCCTTAGTGGCATCTCTTCACCCGCGGACTTCCGGCTGCCGTCATCCTCCGCCTTGTACGCCCAGTACTCACTCAGCCGGAGCTCAGCGTACTGAGCGTAATCAAAGTCAATCTTGGAAATGACGGCCTGAATCTGGGACCAGATACCCCAGTAGAAACCCGGCACTCCTCGGTATGCGTCGACCTCGTCCATGAGCTTGCGCACTTCGGCCTCCTCGTCGACGTCCTCGCCGGTCAAGGAAAAGTACGTCTTGATGTACTCCTTCACGAATGCTAGCCGCTGGTCTTGTCTGGGCACTGCCGAGTAGTCACAGTCATATCCGGCCCACTCGGCAAAGTGGTTGGCCACATCAAACGCTGCGGGCGAAGGAGTGGCATACTCATAGTCGATAAAGTCGACAGTTGGCGCCGCATCCCCGTCTCGGTGGATGATGACGTTTGCGCAAAGCAAGTCGCAATGCGCAAAGACGAGCTGCATTTTTAACTTTAATTAGCCAATCTGTCAACCCCTGGGATGAGGCGCTTCGCAACATACCCCGTTCTTGCCAAGGCCAGGACGCTGGCTCAACTTCTTGATCATGCCCTCCAGTTCCTGCTGAAGCAAGGCTTGCCTCTCGCGCTGAGCATCCGTGTCAGTCGGCAGGGCAAAGATCCACTTTTGCATGATCGTCCACATGTTGGGCGGGGGCTTCCCCGGAGCGGCGTTGTCAATCATGTCCTGCCGGGCCTTGGTTCCGTTGCCGTTTACGTGGCCGTTAACATGGCCAAGGCCGTTGCCGTTGGCATGGCCGTTGGAGGCTCCGTTGGAGTTGGCGGTGCCGTTGACGTGCCTGTCATCGCGGGCGTGGTTGGGGTCTGGTAGGCAAGGCACCGTGGCATGCCACTGGGCAAGGCGTCGGGCAATGGCAGTCAGGATGAGAGGGTCACTGAGGTCCTGGGCACGGGCAACTGTGCCCAGGATGTAGCCGTACAGCATGCCATTCTTGAAGCGGGCGAGCAGTTGCGTGGCGAGGCCATGCCTCATGAGCAGCTCATGGTTCTCAGCCTCGCGCTCACGGTCGATGAGAATGGCAGTTCCATGACCATAGGCGCGAAGCAGGATGGCGTCCCGGTCAACGTCGAGCTTAGACATACCGGGACGGCGGTTGACAGCCTTGAGCAGGGTGTTTGTGATGCCGTCAGTGAAGCGCACAAACTCAACGTTGGAGTCCTCGCTTGCCCAGTCGGGCATGAGGGTCAGGATGAGTTTCCGTGCCGAGCTATCAGAGTCATTATTGTCGTAGGCCAGGTCAAGGAAAGGCACATGGCCAAACTCGACGTTGGGCGGTGAGGCTGTCATGGTCACGCGAGAGCAGAGACAAGCGTCGACGAGCGAGAGAAAAAAAGAGAAGAAGCTAAGCAACAGCAGATTGCGAGATAACGGTGTGACCAGGAGTGATGATCAAGATGAAAGGAATGCTAGAGGCGATGAGATATTGATGCTCCGGTGGTGAGAGGTGAGGTTCTCAGGTCGTTGACATATGAGTGTTCAGTTCAGGGGTGGGATCCGGGAACGGGACAAGACCAGGACAGGACGGCCGGCGACGGTGGTGACAGACGGTGGAGAAAGGGGGCGCCGGAGGAAAACCAAGACTCGACAACGGAGCTGGAGGGAGGGGAGGGGGGAGAACGGGAGGGGTGGCAGCGGCCGGGGAGCGGAGAATTCGGGGAGGGCCGAGATGCGGATGACGATATGCAACGACAGCGACCAAGAGGACGGCGATGGCGGAGGCCGAGATGGAGACGGAGACGGCGGAAGGCGAACGGGGGGTTTGCAGGATGAGGTTGGGAAGCACACGACCTGTTACCCTTCCAGTCGAGAGATGGACGAAAGCGCGAAACGAGATCGGGAACAGGGAAAACGGGCGGTGGTTTTGTGGGCGAAGAAGAGAGCGGGTGGGCCAGTGAAATGGGCGGGCGAGACCATGTGAAGAAGGAGAAGTCGCCGCCACAATTCGGATCTGGCAAAATTTTATCCAACGTAGTTAGATGGGGGTCAGGTCGCGTGTCACTTGGGGGGTGGTCCCTTTGTTAGGTTGGACGTTGTTGAACGTTGTGCCGCTGCTGTTGCTGTTGCAAGAGTCAAGTTTCTCGTATCCTCCTGGTGCGAAGTGTTGGTAGGAAAGTTGTTGTGCTACTTTAAACCCTCCTTGCCAAGGTACGCACGCGTCAGTTGATGTTTTGCAACCCTCAGTTGATGGAGGAAAAGACAAGAGATGGCCTTGTTGTGCTCTCTCCGTGGGGGACCGAAGTCTGATGGATAAAAATAGCCGGGGAGGATGGGGATGGAGAGAATGGACGGGATGGGATGGAGAAATGGACATTAATTAATAGGGGTTTGATTCTTGACTTGACTTGATGGACTGGACTCCAATGACTCCTTCTCCTTCTATTAGTGCCTGCCTGTCTGCCTGTTTATCTACCAAATACTGCACCAACCTACTTCTTGGCCATCCACAATCACATGTCCTCGATTAGTGGCTGCCTTTTAAGAGGCCACCTGTATTTTGCGCGTATGGATGCGTATGCGCACGTCGTTTAGGTAGACACAATATCCGTACAGCAGCGAATGGACCCTGATTTACGAGCTGGGACCTCTTCCGGGTGAAATTAACGACAGTGCACCGCGCCTTACGCCCCCCGGTCTGTAAGACGACGAACATCCAGTTATGGATCGAGAAAAACAAATTGTGTTGGGAGCCGATTCTGTTGGGCTTCTTCAGCTGTCAGAATATTACTCGCAATCCCTTGCCACTGATGAGGAGAGCGGCGGGCATTGCCCCTTATTAAAATGGAAGTCACGGCATAAAGAAATTGGTTGTGGGAAAATGACACGCCTACCAATCTAAATTATTATTGTCGATTGCCTATTCTACACACCGACTTTACCACTGATTGTCTCTCTTACGGATACTCGGTACGCTATCGTGCTCCCTAAAACTCTGTGCGTGACAGCAAGACGCCCCCATCCCCTCGCCAGATGATCAGTCCAGAGAGGATCAAGACTCCGGAACATCTCATACTCTCTCGTCTCCTCCTCTTGACCGCCTGCCGCTAGGATCAAAGGACCCCCTGTTGGCCCTGCGAATGCAGAGTGCGCACCGACTTTTGTGTGCACTGACTGATCCAGGCCTGGGCCGGGCCCCTACAAGGAAAGGAATGCCATGCATCGACTCGACTAACCCATGACGCCACATCCTGGCCTCCCCCCACCCTCACGAGAGTGGCGCTCTTGAGGCTCAGGTCTCAATCTCTCATCTCAATCTCCACAGTCGCCATCATTGGACGAGCCATCGCGACCAACCTCATGAGATTTGAGGGGGCCCGCCCAGTCAGTATACAGGATCGCAAACAAAGGCAGACGGCACATGTCCTCGCTCTCATCAGCCAGTCAAGCTCTGCTCTGAACCAGCCATATATCCATCTATTGGACCCTATCATGTGACCCGCGCCAGCCATGGCCGTGCCCAGCGTCACCAGCGACAACTTTCTCGCCGTCGCCCTCGTCATCAACCGCTCCCGCGACGGCCCGGCCTTTGTCTTCCACTACCCTGCCCATGTCCAGCCCGTCTCCGGTTCCGGCTCCGCCCCCGGCGCTGAGCTCGAGGACATCATCCTCGAGCGCCTCTCCCAGCAGGGCTACCAAGACGTAGCCGACGATGACGCCTCTCTGCCCAAGCAGGCCCGCAACCCGGATGACCACTTTGTCACCGAGTCTGGCACCCAGATTGTCCCCTGGGAGCGCGTCGCTGGCTTTCCCGCCCGTGATCTCGCTGGCATCTTGACACCCGCTCGTCCCTATCACAAGCGCCTCTTCCAGCTGTCCCTGGATCCCCTCTACTGTGTCTCCTATCCCATCCACGTACCTGAGAATGGAAAGTGGAAGAAGCCCAAGAAGACGACTCGCTCCAAGAAGCTCTCCACCTACACCGATGACCCTGCTGCCCCTCACGAAATCGACCCCTTGGCACCTGGGAAAGCACCAGAGCAAGCCGTTGAGGAGAAGGAGAAGGAGGCCAAGAAAGAGGAGGGCAAGGACAAGGATGATGAGAAGCGCAGTTCCATGACCATGTTCAACCTCGTCTTCATCCTCAACCCCAGCAGTAATGAGGTCAAGGACGTTGTTGAAACCCTCTACGACCACATCATCAAAAAGGTCAGCAAGGTTTTCAAGTATAGCCAGCAGCATAGCGAGTTCGTCTGGAAGGAATCAAAGCGAATTCTCGTTGCCAAGGATAAGGCGCGTGAAGAACGTAAGTCTACCATGGCCTCAACACTAAAGAAACGTGAGTTAACATGGCTTCTAGGCAAAAAGATGAGTGTGCTATGGAGGGAAATCATACAGAGCTCATCCCTGGCTGCTGCCATGCACGACATCTATGAGGCAGTATCGCAGAACAAGATCGCGGCTCTCCATCTGGACACTGCAGCTGGTCCCCTTACCCCCTCTGTCCAGATACCTGTCCCATTCTACATCGACGATCTTCCCCAGGGCGAAGAAGGGACTCAGCGCGGTCTATGGCTCACCACAGCAAACACATTTATCAGCCAGGATGCCCTCGAGGAACCTGGTTTCTTAGACCGTAACTTCGCGTTATTACTTACCGATGACGAGAAGAAGATTATTTCTGAGCTTCAAGCCGACCCGGATCCGACAACGGCTTCTATGGTCGAGTTTGTGCGGTTATCCAAGCCTACACAATCGTGAGTGCCCATCCATCTCTTAGCGCCTTCTTACTCTTACACTGAATTCCAGTTTCTATCAAGTCAGCCAGAGCAATATCCTCACCTCGGGTCAAGTTCATAAATATTCAGACCACTTTATCTTCTGGCGTCGAGCTATTGCTATCCCCCCTCTACACGCAAAGGACCAGTACATCCTCTCCCCTAATTCTGATCTCTCCCACCTCTCCGTCGACACTCTCGAGTGGCAGCGGGCATTCCCTCTTGCTCCGCCGCTCCCCAATTTCCTTGCCGAGCTCTCGCAGACCCCTCGTCCCTACAAGCAGTTCTCCCCCAGCAAGGCCCACCGGCCCACCTACCTCCTCATGCTGGCCTGGCTCATGCGCCGTGGCTGGGTCACCCAGCTCTGCACCTTTGCCTATGTCGTGGTCTGGCCAGAGATTCTCTACGAGGTTGAATACGAGATGGAGGCCGAGGAGATACGCGCCGCCGCCGATGTCGATTCGAAATCCGGCTCCTCCGCCGCCGCTCCGGGAGTGCCCCGCACCTCCGAGTCCTCCGAAGACCACTCGGGCACCGACGGCTCCCATGTCCCCACCGTCGCCGAGCAGGCCGCCGAGAAAGCCCGGCTCGAGCGTATCGCCACCAAGGCTCAGCGGGATGCTGCAGAAAAGGCTACTGCTCATGCCCGAAAGGTCGTGCCCATCATCACGGCTCACCCCTCGGTCAACGACCACCCGCACCTTGCCGGCCTCACACCGCACATCATCCTTGATGCCAAAAAGGCCACTGGCAAGGAGTCGCGTTACCTCTCTGCTATTGCCCGCCGTTTCAACGACGACAAGCTGGTAAACAGCTGGCAGGTCATGTGCAAGTATTTTGATGGCCGCTGCGCCCTCGAGCGCATTGCTCTGCAGGAGGATATAAAGCGCAAGCTAGTCTGGAACACACTGACGGCCATGAGCGAGCATCTCCTCTGCACCCGTCACTGGTGATCTAGTCAGCGTGATTTGCCATCTGGCAGCAGCCACGAATGGGACGTATATAATGATAGGTATCTCGCATGTGGTATCTAGGCATAAAGAGCAATAAAACAAGTATAGTACTGCGAAGAATACAGTAACCCAGAGGTGCCGAGTATTCTCCCATCCAAAAAGCTCGCTCAGACGAGTACCAGGCCTTACTTTCCCATCACCTCTCAGTAGATCCTGGAGGGAGAACCACAGTGGCGTATCAAATCGCAATCAGAAGAAGCAGAAGAAAAGATAAGAGTAGAGAGAAGTGAAGATTCATAACCCAAAGACATGACAGGCCTTGCGTTGCCTCCCCTTCACCATCCATCCTGGAACTGGTCCAGGATATCATCCCTTAAGGTATCGCGACAGAAAGGAAAAGAACAGAGCCCCCAGAACATGACCCATAAAACACATAACCCAGTAAGCAACAAACCCCGCGAGCACAACGAGAAACACGATCCGGATATGCCCCTGCGCTGTATAAGCCTATATACCTTAGCCCACGCCTTGACACGCCTTGGCCGCTCCTCAAAGAGTGAGAAACGCACCAACAAGTAACCCAGAAACAATCCCACTGCCCAAACACCAAGAGAATGTCGCATGTCCTTGATGCGAGGTCCGCCACGCGAAACCAAGCCTTGAAAGAGTGCGAGATGCCAGGGTAAAAATGATGACAGTGATGATGATAATTCTCAAACGCCGAAAGCCATGATGTAAAGCCAAAAGGGATAGACCGACAACCTTCTTGGTCTCTTGTACTCTGAACCAAGATAACGAGTCCCTGTGGACCGAGCAAGACGATGGATCAAACGTATTCAACTCATCCGTCCTGCCATCTACTGCGTAAGATCCATGTCGTACTCATCCTCCTCCTTGAAGTTGATCGAGGCTTGACCGCTGCCGTTGTCATCAGGGTCATGCCAGAATTGGTTGGTATCATTCAAGTCGGCATTGTCGTCTGGGCTGAGGCTGACAGGGTCGACACCTCCACCCAAGCCAGTGAGAGACTCGCCTCGATAATCAGTGTGATGAGGCACACGCAGACCAGATCCCGCTGTCCGCGAGTAAGAAAAGGTGCCGTTTTCACTCTTGGAGATGGCATCCATTAGTTCAGTCTGCATGCGTCGCTCATCCTCGGTCATCTCGAACGGGAAATGACCGCCAAGCTCGGCAATTGTGTTCATCATCTCTTCCTGCTGTTGAAGCTTGAGATGAAGCATCCACATAAGATCTCGGGTCCAGCTGACGGCGCCGTTGAGGATGTCACCCTTGTTGGGACCCTTGTCCTTCTCTTCGATGGGCAGGCCCGTTGTGATATTGCCAGCCGTGGTTCCAGTAGCCCTCCGTGCGCCCGGTCCAGCAAGTCCAGAAGTAGCTTGAGTTGGACTCGAAATGCCGGTGAGCGTGGGTGAAAGGGGAGTACCATTCTGGATGAGCTTTCGGATCTTCTCATCCTCAAGACGGTGCGTGGGGACCAGTCTGCTAAGGTCCTGTATCCTCTCATTGATATTGTCTCGTCGGCGACGCTCCACGAGGTTGTGGGACTCTCGACGTCGTTTCCTCTTCATCTCTTGCGACGAGACTGCGTTTGGAGCCACACCGAGCTTGGCGGGCATCGAAGTTCCCCCCTTCATCATGACCTCACTAATCTGGTTCATGCCCGGCTGCATCGGAGAGGAGAAGCCGGAGTTGTAGGAGGCCGGAATGCTTCCAGTGGGGGTGTTGATCCATTGGCCATTAGGCGACTTCATGGCCTGACCTCCGAAACCTGGCGACTCTTGCGATCCGATTGTCATCCCGTGGAGAGTGGCCGTTTTAGGGGTCATTGGAGACATGGGGCTGCGGCTGTTGGATGTCTTTCGCTGCATTTGCTGGCTCATCCGGGCCCTAGCCTTGGCATTCAAATAGTTTGGGTCGTTGCCATCAGCGTTCATGTCGCCAGTCAGAGGGGATCCTGAGTAGGACAAGGGCGAGTGCAGCGAGGTGCCCAGAGAGTGGCCTTGCATTTGGCGGTACTGGGTGAAGCCTGTGTTGAAGGGGCTCTGGATGGGATCGCCGTCGGGGGTGTTTGAGTAGCCGTTCATGTGCGACTGGTCCATTCCGGAGTTGCGGTGGGAAAAGGCACTCTGGGAGAAGCCCATGTTGAGTCCCGAAAAGTCCTGGCCTTGGCCAGACATTCCAGACTGGTTATCAGGGGGGCCGGTGAGGCCATCAAGAAGCTCGTCATCGCCAAACAGGGCGGAACCACTCGAGTAGCCGTTGGCACCACTGCCCGAGTTTGAGTTGAAGTTGTTGTTGAAGGAGGGAGAGTAGCCGCCCGACATGGCAAGATCGTTAGGATCGATGCTACCCCCGTTGGGGTTGTTGCCAAATTGATTGAAGCCGTGCTGGGCCATCGTGGGCAACGGCAATAGTGCTGCCTTTGGATGTGTCGCTGTTGTAGAATCGGATGTTGTGCCCTAGCTTGAAGAGGGGGGAAGTGGGCGAAATATTGTGGGCGTGCGCCGGTTCGGTTCGGTTAAGGGCGACACCTGGGAGTAAATGCGAAGGGTTGAAACTGGCCTACTCAAAGACTCGAGTCAGCATCTGGTAAAGGCAGCGCGGAGCGCAAAGCGGGGGGAGAAGGTGAAGGAGGCCGGTTCGGTGGCTCGGCGAAGGGAAGTGGACAGATGGAATGCCCGCTGCCGCGGAGGTCGCAGCAAGGAGAGTGGCGGGCGGGAGGCCGGGGGTTCAGACTTGCGAGTCCTGACTCACCTCACAGGCAGAAGAGTATCAGAGTGAAACTGGTAGGAGTGTGAAGAGGCCACAGTCCATAAGAGGACACAGAGGTCGGTGTAGTTCAAAGGTAAAAAAAGAAGTTCAAGAAGAAGGCGAAGATGACGACGGAATGCGACGTCGGAGGACGTGTGAAGCACAGAAAGATTGTGGGCGAGTTGTCGTGAGTCGGAGTCGGAGGGAGCTGTCGGGGTCGGAGGGGGATGAAATGGCGGGACAGCGCAGCGCAGCGCAGCACAGGGCCTCAAGTGTCCACCCACTCGCTGGGCTGGGGGCTGCGAGGAGGGCTTGAGGCGTAGTAACTGGGTGCGTGTTGGTACCTCAAGCCAAGGTACCGAATAAGGTGTTGGCTTGGCCGCTTGGGCTTTGGGGTACTTCGTAACGCACGGGCGAAAAGGTCCACGATACTTCTGGCGGGTGCTAGCCCCAGTCCAGTGCTATTAGTAGCAATCTGGAGACGCTGTCCTTTGCAGCAACTGTCGGCGCGGGGACGACGGCGGTCGGAGCAGCGGTCGAGGGACGATCTGGCTGAGTCGTATTGGGGGCAGCCGAGAGCGCAGACAAGGCAGGCGGTGTCAACCGTGTGTTCAGGGTTGTAGTAGTAGCAGTAGCTGTTCTTGGAATGGTGAGGTGACCAGTCAGCGACGGAGCGAGAATGGGATGTGTGAGAGTGATGCTTTTTTGGGGGGAGGGTGTGAGAGTGTGGGTTGGTGGTGGTCCCCGATTCTTAATAGAAGCCCGCGTTGGGAGGCAGCAACGGGATCTAAGTTTGTGCGTGCAGCCAACAAAGCGGCTTGCAGACAAGGAGCTCGGGGTTTTATGGGAGAAGTGACAGAAACAATGAGGGTATTGTTTGTTGCTGATGACGATAGTGGACAGAAGGTTGGTGATGGAGTTGGGAAAAATGACAGAGGTAGAACAAAGAAGAGAAGGAGTGAATGGAGGGGGGGTAGGCGGGTAACTTGGGCCAGGGAGGGAAGCAGGTATGATGCGTGCTTGCTTGGGTAGGTACAGGAGACAGTAGGCACCAAAGGCGATTCGTGCCTTGACGATGAACGGTTGGTCGGGGATTATCTGGGCAAATGCGACTAGAGGGCGGGAGAGGGGGGAAGATGGACCCAGCTGCACTGCAGATGGAACGGCGGGATGCAGGCCGACAAGATGGAGAAGACGGAGGAGATATCTCACTCACCACGAGTTACAGGGGCACCGAGATGCGCAGGCGGCATGGAAACAGTCGCTTTAGTTCGGATGCGTAGACGGGACGATCAGATAGCGGGGTTGCACGACCGAGAATAGAGGATGATGATGATGACGTCCAAGGTGCAGGCTGCTGCTGAGTCGAGACGCGATGGATGAGATGGTGAGAAGAATACGGTGGCCGTAAGAGCTATCGAGAGCGATGGCCAGCAACTGATTGATGCCTCAACAGCGTCGTCAAAAGGTACCTGTCCTAGACTGCGTCCTATGTAGCTGGGACCTGGGTATGATGTCGCTAGATGGCGGGGCACCCGAGAGATGCAGGGTTCAGGTCCGTGATGTGATATTGGTCCGCCCTTGAGATTAGGTGAGGCGGCGCAGACAGAGCAGAAGCAGATGCAGATGCGTCGGGTAAAAAGTCCAAGAGCAAACGTTGCGCCTTTTGCCGGGAAGCGTCGCTATTTATTCGACCGCACAGACGAAACGAAACGAACCGTTCAGGTTTCCTCCGTGTGTCCAAAGCCAAGGTCCAGACCAGGGCCGTTGGTGGGTTGGGTTAGGTAGGGTGGTGGTTGAGATGGTAAACACGGCGGGATGGGATAGGACAAGATGGGTGTCTGTCCGTCTGTGATTGCTGATCCAGAGCAGGCGGTCTGACGTTTTATTGCGATCTTGGGGCCGCGCGACGCGGTTGGAGGGGGTCTAGAGATGAGGGGAGGTATTGATAGCGTGAGATGGTGGTGGTGGTGGTGGTGTTATGGAGGAGCGACTCGAAGAGAAGAGAGGAAGAGAGAGGGTGGTGTAAGTGGTAGGTAGGTGTAGGTGGTGGTGATGGTCAAGGGTCCAACGCTCGAGCGTCGTCGTGTTTGAAGGCTGAGGGGGAGGTAAGGGAGTCTCTTCTCTCACTCGGATGACGATCAAAGTTAGGCAGTGCGCGTTCGGAAATGGTAATGTTTATTCTTCTCTGTTCTTAGCCTCACTCTTGCACGTCTCTCTCCTGGTTCTCGTCTCCTCTGCGGCTTGCTTACTCCTTTGCAGGTCGACCGATGTCTTCTCCGTCTGTGATGATGTTATCGCTCGCGGCTGCAAGAGGCCAGGTAGAGATACGCCTGTCTGTCACAGCTGCAAGATGAGATCTGGCTTCGGCTCTTGGCCCGCATGCCAAAAGGGCACCAGCGTCGTCCGTTTTATACTCGCCCCAGCTGGCTAAAAATACTAGCCATGCCTCGTCAAGTCATCTGTACGGCTCCTCGTCGTCTCCTGACCTGCCTGGCCCCAGGTATTCCGGACCAAGTTGGAGGCGGTGGTCACTGGCCCCTCGCAGTGGTATTTGTGTTGGGCATGGAGTTGGTCCTAGAGCTGGAAAGTTGGCGGTGATGGTGGCCGCGACTCTTTGCTGCTCTAACGGTTTACACGGGCTTCCCATGAGATGGACGAGTCCCAGGGAGGGTGTGGGTGAGAATGGATGTGTGTGTGGGTGGGCGCCAGGCTGAACGTGACTAGGGATTTAAGACACCAAGGCCAGCCTGCTGCTAGACTTTTGGGGCTCATCGGGAGTTGCTACATGGAATCGCAACCCCTCCCTGAGCGTCTGTCTCGTTCTCGGTCATGCGCTGGAAGCTTCCCCCATCCCTCTCCCTTCTCCCTGGCCACGCGCCCCCAGGCGAAGACACTGCCACTCAGGACTCGTTGCAGAATGAAATCAAGGCGGACGGCTCTCGCGGATTTCAGAGCAGTTCATCGGTGTAAGACTCAACTCTGTCAGCCTCTCCCACTTGATTCTGAAACTGGAGGGAGAGGCTGGGCGCCAGGCTACCTCTGCCTTTCTTCGTAGTTCTCATCATGGAGGGTGTCAGTCAAAGCTGTCCTTCGTGTTAGTTCCCTACGGATAGCGTTGCGGTCCGCTCCTCGCATGGGAGGCAGCTCGCTGGACCCCGTCCGTCCGTCCGTCCGTTCCTCTCCCGCTCGGGCTACCCTTATTGTCATCTCCAACATGATGACGATGCTATCAGAATCGACTGTTGCAAGTTGCTACGCATCGTTGCGCAACATGGCCGGAGGGGTCGGTCTTGCGCCTATGAGAGACAGCCTTGAGTGTCTGAAACCACCAACAACCGTCTCTCCACTCTTTTCCTGCAAGGCTCTCTTGCATCAGGACCAGGCTCTGGCTCTGAAGCTTCCCTTCCCCCCCTCTTTTAGGCCATATGCCTCTCTCTCTGTCATGCATGATCCATCCCGTACCCTCCCGGTGGGTGTCATGGCCCGGGGGGCTCTCGACGTTGGTTCATGGACGGGCCGTGCAAGGGCCGTGCAAGAAACTCGGAGCTTACCCCAAGATAGCCCCGTTTAAAGCCGACCAATCATATGACCTCGACGCACTACATGGCAAGGCTTCGGAATGGGTGGAATTCAGGGAAGGGACCACACCAACCCCAACCCATCGACTTCTCGGCCTAGTGCCGCCCTCCACTACCGCTACCGCCTCCAAGAACCAACTTCAAGTCGTCCCCAAGCTTCACCCCCTTCCGTCCCTCTGTCGTCGTCGCGCAAAACACTCCGCTTGACGCCTATTACTCATCGCCCGTTGCTGCTGTCGCTTGATAACTCGCCTTGGGTCGCGCCTTTGTCGGCCTTTTCGAGCGGTACGCGCGGTCGCCTGTGACCCCCCTTCCACTCAGCCCCCAGGGACTCGTAGCCTTTCCATCACATCACCGCCTTGCGCACACGGCTTCGTCAGCCAAAGGCTAGGTGTTGAAACCAGGTAGGCAACCGCTTTTTACCCATCCGTTCCAGGTCGCCCGTATATCATGGACGTTTGTCGACTGACCATGACCAAAATATCACAGCTCCAAGGAAGTGGACCTTTAGCCTTTGCAACTGTATCAACTCTCTCAGTCTAATACGAAGTCGCCATTGTCGCGCGCCTTGCGCTTCTCCCACCCTCCATCACGATCACGAACGTGAGCCTGAACCTGCGCCGCACGATCGACGTTGCCGCTCCGTACCCGTCCCTTGCGAATCCGCCCCCCTGGTTCCCGGCGCCATGGCTTCTACTTCCTTCCGAGACTCCATCAACTCCCTCGGCTGGAGCCATCGCGATGAACCTGTAAACACGTCCCAGCAGAGCGGCCTGCTCTCTTCTCTCCAGAGCCTCAACCCCTTCCAAGGCGGCCGTGGCTATGTGAGGCTCCCCACCACCGAGAGTGCCGGTGCGCCTCTGCCTGCGCCCAGTCGACGCGAAGAGGAGGAAGGCTGGTTTGTTCGTGAGTCAACCTGATGGTCCTCAACCCATCGCCCTCCGGCACCCCTGCAGCGGGACACGCGCGTTGCATCTGAGCCATGCCTTAGATCATGCATGTGATGCGGATGACATGCCTCGTGGTTACAAGACACTAACCCGACTGGCAGTTAGTCGATGGGATCGGTTACTGATCTTTGGGGCTTGCAACCTTGCTGCCCTGGCATGCTTCTTTGTGTGCTTCACCTTTACCCTCTTCCCGCTGTTTAACCCCCGCAAGTTTGTCACCTTGTAAGTCGAGATGTCGTCCCTGTCCTGTCCAAATTGCACTTCCTTCACCGCCCCCTCCCCCCCTCTTCTCTCCCCTCCCCTTGCCGATCGCAGTCACGGGTTCTCGTATGGTGTGAGGCCAGCTGAATGCCGTGACTGCGATTGTCCATGTCATGATGTCGTAGTGTTAAGATGGGTGAAATCTGAAAGTCCATGTTGAAGCTGACTCGTACTTGCACAGGTGGTCGGTTGGATCGCTGATGTTTTTGGCGTCGTTTGCGGCGGTTATGGGACCTATGACCTATGTCTACCATCTTCTCTCAACTCCCCGGTTGCCGTTTACTGCGGCCTACTTTGGTTCTATCATTCTAACACTTGTGTTTGCCTTGAAGGTAAGTGGAACGTTTGTCAGATGAGCTCCTCGCATTTACTAACTATCCTTATCAGCTTCACAGCACCATCCTGACCCTCTTTTCGGCCATCGTCCAGATCGCATGTCTTCTCTGGTATCTTATCAGCTACTTCCCCATGGGATCTACTGGTCTGCGCCTGGCGGCCTCGTACGGTACAAGACAAGCGACATCATGGATGTCGGGCTGAGTGGGCTCACGGTGAGAGTATTATGCTTTTACCAGAGCAGTCTTTTTTGTTTGCTCAAGCCACATAAAACTCTTGTAATGCTCCTATGAGTGTGCCTGTTTTTCTGTATAATAGGTGTTTGCGTTGGTCTGCATCGAAAACGGGCCAAAATTTTGTCAAGATAATGATGGTCAGAATAGATTGTTTTGTGTCTACCCCTTTGACGTTGTGTTCATATCAAGTAGGAGAGCCGTTGCGTGATGGTCGTCCACGTTCTCCAGTACATGAGCCATATGTCAATCCTAGAGTATGTGCCCTTTATTATGGGTGAGAAACGCCATATTGTAGTTATAGCCCATGTCTCTGCTAGGTCTGTCCTAACATGACCCTGTGAGAATGAGAGGGCAGATATAGCTGCTAGAGAGGTAGGTTCAATGTTGGTAAGGAAATAGAAGCAGGCAACTGTGATGGGATAGACGAATGAATCATGCTTAACATGTGTGATGGTGAACAGACCACGTAAGCACGCACGGTTTTATCAACGAGAGGCGACAAATCTCGAGTTACTCAAACCCCCATGAATCATGTTCGTAACATACTATTCTTCGGGGTTTCACGCCAACTCCGATATCCGGGTGTCTCCAACTCTAACAGCCAGCAGCGATTCATCTCAAGGTCCTACATCCGGTCGCCTAGAGGATCTAGCCCCAAACAGGCAGTTTCTCAGGCTCGCATCCAATGGGCGTCCACCGGCTGAGCGGCCTCGGTTTACAGGGGCCCTGGCCATCTTGCATCGGATGGATGTGATCGATGGAATAAAAAAAACACATGCCCGTCATTGCTTTCTCGTTTATTTTCCCCCTCTGGACCGGAACTGTTCTTCCCACCGAATGCAATGCATATGGTGGACTCGGGAACTGATGGGCGCTTCGGCTGTCAGTCCATCCTTAAATGCCGCCCCGTCCCGCGCCGCCTTGTGCAACGTCCCCGACGGGTAGAGACAGGGCATTGTCTTGTCTTGGGAGTCGCGATATGAAAGTGCCGAGGGACGTTCGGTCCAGTCATGCCATCTACAGCAATTGCTGATACTCAAGAGTCGTACTCTGTCGGACAGGCTGTTCAGCAGATATCGGCTTGCGGCATAATCTGCAGTATTGGGTTTTCGGCCGTATCTGCCGTTGTGGTTATTGTCTCACTGCAAATGCATGTTGTGCCCTCTTTCCGGGGCACATGAGGAGGTGCATTTCACAGCCCACGTCGATAACTCCCTGAGGACCCGGGATCGCTTTTTTTGACCATTTGCTTGGCGAGGTGACGACCCGGGTCAGTTGCTCTGTTACCTAATGTCGAGCAGACATGGCCTTGTTCACTTGGGGAGTAAGGCAGATGGGTATCATGAACAAAAGCTCTGTGCTCTGCTGGGCAGCAACATATCACATCACATGGACGGATACGGGCTACCTACCGACTTCCATGACCAAGGCTGGAGGAATGTGTCGACCTCCAAGGTCCTACCTAACCTGCCTGCCCGTCCAGGCTCTTCTCCCCGGGCATGGACCAGGCCTCCTCGGAGGGATGTTATGTTCCGCCGGCCTGGGAACCGTGCCTCCATGTGAATTTGATTGCTTGCACACGAGCAGCCCTGGTCAGCGAGCAGCTGCCTAGAAGGCTAGGTATCATCCATAAAGCTGTCTCGTCTACCTGCAGCCAGACCATGACAGGGCCGTGACGCCTGCACACCACACATAGGTACCTGTAATATTTCCCCCGCGCGTGAATGGCCCATGGAACAGCGCAGCTGGTCAATCAGGTCGAGCGTAATCACACAAGAACCGGCCGCACGACAAAGCAAAACCGCGCAAGGGTAACAGTGACATTGGATGGAGTCTAGCAGGTCGGCATGCCCTGGGGCTGGCGGCCAGAGCCGATTTATATTCGCGCATCTCCACCCCATCACGGCCGTCCGGGGTTTCGGGTTTCCCATGACGGACGGGGTCCTCCAGGGGTGGAGTCCGCTACTGGTCGGTTCGGCGCTGAGCCATGACGAGCTGTAGGTGAATTGCCCTGAATCCCACTGGAGGACGCCTCCACTCTCGCAGCTGGGCGACCCCCGAGTCAGCGCCGCCCGAGGCCGCGGTGCTATGCCCTCAGCAGTGGCCGCCGTCAAGTCGCCGATTCAGTGAACGACTTAAGTCGGCAGGATCAAGAGATCAGAAACATTTGAACACATCTGGCCTAAGAGTCACAAAAAAAGCCTATAAAACGCCCTGAAAGAGACATAAAAAAAACGAGGCAGAAGAAGAAGAAAAGCAGTGCTACTCTCGTCTTCTGGGTCTGCCCGTATCCGCTCCTCGGCGTTCCATGTAAGAGTTGAGTGGGAGAAACAAGTCCCCCCCTCCATCCATTCATCCTTCCATCCATCCCCCATTTCCTGCGCCTGCGCCTGCGCTGGTCCAAGGATTCCCGCTCGGCGCGCCGGTACAGTACGGTACGGTACCTGCTCGATCAGTTAGTCGCGGTACGAGGCGCTGGTACCTCCCGCGCCGCTTCCACTGGGCTGGGCTGGAGTGACTGACTGCTGCGGATCTGGGAGAGGGGAAAAGCGCAGAAAAAAAATTTAATTGTTCACACAACGCAAAAAATAACCTCCGACCTTCATTTTCACTTTCCCTGGTCCCGTGCTGTGCCCTCTCTCCCCGTACCGTTACCCTTCCTTCAACCACAACTCCCCTTCGCCAGCCCAATTCCTGCAGAATTGCTGCTGCCGTTGACAGACTCCTCCTCCTCTGGTTTCTTCCTTCCCTTTTACCCCTCCCCCGCTTCGCCTTTACCCTCCAGTTGCATTTGCAGTCGCAGTTGCCTTGCTATAACCTCTTCCGTTACCCTGTCTAGGCTTTGCGCCGCTTCCTCCCCGTCTCCCTCGACAAGAAGCGAAGCATCAAGCAACGCCTGACTCCAGCTCTGGTTTTATGGCTCAGGCCTCCCGGTTCCGCCCCCTGCAAGACGACTCGCCACCTCAATCCGTGCTGCCTGCCTTTCTTACCTGAAGCATAGAGCAGAACAGAACAGCCCGAGCAGAGCGCTCTAAGTTGCTGCCTCGATACCCTGGCCAGCTTGACCTCTCTCTTTCCCCGTCCTCCCTTCGTCGAAATTTCGCCGCCTGCTTATCCCAGGTAGCACTTTTCCGATCGAGCAAACGCTTTCTGACGTAGCAGAGCCGTTCCTCTCCTTCCGTTTGGAATCTCTGCCTCGATTCGTACCCGACGTTGACGCACAATCCGACTCGGCTTTTTTCTTTTTAACCCAAAACCCTCGGCTCAGCGGACAATCCCCCCTCTCACTTTAAACCACCACCTCCCGCTCGAGTCCTTTTCCGCGATTCTCGACCCTTTGCGCAGAACCTACGACTGTCGACGCCCTCATTAGTTGGGGGTCTCCGAATAGCGACTACCTTGCACATTGGGTGCTCTGCGCCTCTCTCCGTGTGCGGAGGGGGTTGAGAGACATCTTCGGGCTTTCTTTCCCGAAGACATCATCTGCCTCAGTTGGTGGCCCTAGGTGAAAAGGCACCTCCGGCTCACCATTTACCGTCCTGTCAAAAGACCGTCGGCCTGTGTTCAGCGGCTTCCCTTGACATGACTCCCTCAGCGATCGTTGAGTCCAACGAGATGGCCACTCCTTCGACTTTTTCTTACGCACAAGCTGCGAAGGGACAGGGCGCGGCCCCCGTCTCGAATACCAGCGCTCCTACAAACGCCGTCGCTCCTGCTCAGGACACCCAGGCGCCTGTCACTGCTGTCCCTGTGTCGGACGCGAAGACGGCCGCGCCTGCCCCAGAGCAGGCCACCACCGCCGAGGTCTCCGAGGCCACCGAAAGCCTCGAGCCCCTTGCAGTTGCTTCTGAGAAGCAGGACTTTGAGAGCGTTCCCGGCTCTGAGAGCGATGCCCGATCCGAGTCCACACAAGAGAGGCGGCCCGAGTCGAGGCGTGATGACGATGCTGGAAGGTTAGATCGGCCATGGCGACGAAATGACAAGACGCCAAGGTCATCAAGCAACACCACCCGTTCCACCGAAGAGCAGGACTCGCGAAAGGCTCGGAGGGGCAAGAAGGGCAAGGCTGCTGAGAAGCAGCCCAGCGAGCAGGCGGCAGATAAGGAGCAGGAAGCGGCTCCGGAGCCGCCAAAGGTTGAACTTGCCGAGGCGCCCATCCCCAGCGTCAACATCTGGCATCAGCGCAAGGAAGCTCAGCTGGCGAAGACTAAGCCCGCGCCCACTCCCGCTGAGGCTGCCATAAATGGCACATCCACCCAGAAGGACGACGATAAGTCACTGGCCAAGGCTGAGGAGTCTACTCCCGCTCCCTATACAAACGGCGTCAAGCCGCAGCAAAAGGCTGCCACTGTCAGCCGACCCGAGCGAAACGGCCCCCGAGGTTCTCGGATATCAGACAAGGAGGGCAAGACCGAAGTGCCCCCCGTGCAGGACGCGACTCACTGGCCTACCCCCGAGACCGCCATCACTGCTATTAAGGAGGACAAGAAGAAGACGGTCGACAAGGCATCTGACCGATCGGATCGCTCCGACAAGGATGCTCAGGAGAGCGACAGCCAGGCCAAGCCCCGACAGAAGTGGGTGACTTATGATTATGTCCCAACGGTCAGCTTCGAGACTCAGCTGCCTCAAATGCGTGGCTCCAAGCCCCGTGGAGGAGCCCGAAGCGGCCGCGATGCCTCTACCCGAGCTACTACAAACGGTGTCACTGACAAGACATCGTCTGCTCCTGTGAATAAGTCCAACGACGCCAAGCCTCGAGATGGACCCAACGGTGCTGCGTCGCAACCCGTTGCGGCCAAGCGAGGATCACTTGATGCCGCCAACGGTCAGAAGAAGGCCTCGGCGAACGCCAGTGCCGACAAGGCCAAGGATTCTGCCGCTCAGTCTAGTGTAAGTTGAGCTTTTTAAGCGTGAGAAGAGAAAATAGTCTAACTTGGTTCCTCAGGATACTACCCAGACATCCCGCGATCGCCCTGAGGGCCGTAGTGAGAGGGGCCGAGGTGGCTACCGAGGGCGTGGTGCTCACGGCAATGCCCAAAGCCAGCACCAACATTCGGCTTCCGCCACTTCGGGATTCCACGGCCAAGGCGCTGGCGCTGGTCGAGCTCAGGGTCACTACAGCCCTCCTCTGCGACAGGGCTCGCACGGCGGTATGTTCGCGCCGCCAACTCAGCGGGGTCGTGGAGGCCGCAACGGAGCGGGTAACTACCACCGCTTGTCTCTTCCCAATGGCAGCTCTCGCATGCCTGCCGTGCAGGCTCAGTTCGCGGCATTCGACTACTCGATGGCGCCAATGGCCGGTATGCCTTTCCAGCCTCACCCATACTGGGACAATATGGTGATGCCGATGCTCAAGAGCCAAATCGAGTACTACTTCTCCATTGAGAACCTTTGCAAGGATATGTACCTGCGACAACGCATGGACTCTCAGGGCTTTGTGCCGTTGCATTTCATCACTGCGTTCAAGCGCATGCGGGATCTCTCAGCCGATATGAACCTCATCCGTGCTGTATGCGAGGATTCGGTCGATGTTGACTACGTTGTCGGCGAAGATGACTGTGAGCGACTGCGTCGACGGGAGGATTGGCAAAAGTTTGTCCTGCCCATGGAGGACCGCGACGAGCTGGCTCGCAATGACGGTCCCGTGCACTTGACTTTCAAGAACCGATCTTATAACTACGCCAACGGCCATTTCAATGGAATCCACGGTCTGCCTTATGGCCAACATGGCTACCCCGCGAATGCTCACGACCCCTCGTTCCAACACTTTGTGGACAACACACAAGTGGCACAGGGCGTCAACGGAGCTATAAACACCAACGGCGTAAGCCAGCTCTCGGCTGAGGTGCCAGACTTTTCACCCTCGGGCACTATCCCTCTAGCCGGTTTCGATGGCGATGTCTCACCGACAAGCAAGGCTGAGGCCTCGACACAGTTGCAAAATGGCCAGGTCGAGGCTGCTGCACCTCTCACGAATGGTGTGCATGCCGAACACGTTTAGACGGCGCAGTCGTAAATGGGACCTTCTAGAAATGGAGAGGCCCTTGCGACGGTGAGGCTTGGTCAAGCGGTGGTGGATCTCTGTCTCGCATCTTGAGGCGTAGGCAACGAGAGTGAGATGAGATGTTGTCATGGCCTATATCTGGGTCGATATGATTTTACGCGCCCCAGAATTCGAAACATGTTTATGATATGGGCCAAGTTGAGAATTGGCCACCAAAAAAACGTCATGAGCGATGGCGTTGTATCAGTTGCGGTCACATTTCTTGGTTCGCAAATCTTTCTTTCGTCAGGACGAATGTATGAAAATCTCAAGGATTAACGACTTTGCGATGGTTGTTTTGAGCACGACGAAGCGGAAACGTTGCGATGCTTTCAAGCCGGGGCAGCCCAGAGGTCAAAATGTTGACCACAGCTTGAATTTGACAAGGAACGGGTATGAAAGCGTCGACATTCGGCGCGAAGTCACCATCCCGGGAGTCTGACGAAATGGAAAGGGGGTGAAAAGAGCGGAGGGACGATGCAAACACGTTCGGCAGCGAAATTCTTCTATACCCTATGCCATGAATCAAGGATGGACAACTAAGGCGGACTCGTAATGGGAATCGGGGGATGTGACGACACAATGGGCTTTGGGCCCAGTCTATTGGTTTCCAGGGGGGGTCTTTTGGTGAGGACGGAACTGCGAAAGCTGTCGGTGACAGGTTGGAAAGATGTGCAGTGGAGCCTTTGAGCTCAGGCTCACAAGTCTTTTGACAGTTGCGTGGGATGCTCCTGAGGGGACTAAGGCTGGCAGATCAGCTGTTACTATGGGTTGGAAGTGTTTTGGGTGGCAGGGAAGCCAAGGGATCTAGGGCGTCTTCGGAACAGGGGAGAGAGAAAGAAAAAGACAAGTGAGGGCAGAAAAGCAAATGCATGGTATTCAGCCACAGCACAGCACAGGGATTTCTCAACTGCATTCGGAAGGGGTTACAAAGGTGGTTTGGTTTTTGGTCTTTTGGTCTTTGGTCTGGTTTTTTCTGTTATGGACTTTTTTTTCCCTCATGGATTTTGATGCTAGATGGGACTCTCCAAA
The DNA here is from genome assembly GCA_027886205.1 of Fusarium piperis. Taxonomy (NCBI): domain Eukaryota; kingdom Fungi; phylum Ascomycota; class Sordariomycetes; order Hypocreales; family Nectriaceae; genus Fusarium; species Fusarium piperis. The sequence goes on from RZGM01000038.1 coordinate 271,197, forward strand.
CTTTGCTGCACAAGGGATTTGCACACTCTGTACTATAGTTTTCAAAAAACACACACAAGAAAAAATAATAAAAGGTTGATAAACTGGTTGGGTTCTCGGTTAGTTGCCAGAGTTGGTTGGCTAGGTTTCACGATGCTTTTTGTTAGGGCTAGCTAATGCAATGCAGGGCAAGATTGGATGGATGAAATGCTTGGGGAAAGGCACATGAAGTGATTTTTTGTCTTGGCAGGGTTTATCTAAAGTAGCTATTATCAGTTGTGCGTGTCTTGACGATTTGTAAGCTGGGGGAGGTTTGTGTGACTTTACTCTGGTATTTCAGGAGAGAATGAAGCTGAGAGGGGAGATAAAGATGTGGCTCATCATGACGGGAGGGGCAATCCATCATGCTTGCGGGGTTGGTTGGGTACCTTTAGGTAGGTGGGCTGGCCGGCAGTTTTGGCCTAGGGTAGCTCTCAGCCCAATTAGGCAATAACTTGGCCATGATGGCAATGACGGCAGTAATCTCGCTCGGGTCTAGGGCATTGGGGAATTGTTGAAGATGAAAGATGGCGGGTCTTAAATAGAATTAGCTTAAGCCTTTGAATATATGGATGATTAGAATTTCTGCTGAAATCTTCCGGGTTATTTGTGAAACTAGAAAATGCATGTCAAGCTGTCGGCTAGTTCACCCTATCCACTTTTATGGCCTGTAGTGTTTGCACGATGCCAACACTAGGTAAGTGCGTTGATGTCTGTATTGTTGCACAGCAAGATTTGAATGCACGTTTAATCACACAGAGGACAAGATAATCGAGTAGGAATACCTAGCAAATGACATAAGAGGTTGAGTGGCTGAATTGTTACCTTGTGTTGGCCTTCTACGTCATTGAATGCGGGGCATTAACACGATGATGATGACGGGCTGCTTATAAGTTGAGCCTCACCCGCTTCACTTACACATTCATCCATTGACAGAAACATTCATATTTCAAGTATCGCAATTAGATCACTTCAAAGAAACTTGAAACCCCGTATTCAATATGTCCACCACCAGATCCGGGCGAGAGTCCAACCCCGAGGCAGAGGCGCCCTCAGCGTCAACGTCCAAGGCCAAGTCGGCACATCCACGGAGACGCTCAAGCCCCCACCAGACAAAGAAACCTTCTGGAGCATTGGCCGCGTCAAATAGACGCCGTAGCCGCATAATGGACAACGAAGCCAGGCACGAATGGACGCACCAGTACTACCAAGGCTTAAATGTCAACGACTTTCCCGAGCTTGAATCCGAGGCCGTCCCGTCCAGCACTGTCAAGGCCGACTTCATATCCCCCTTTGAAGGAGAGGGCACCCTTGATGTTGTTGCTGGGAAAGATGGGCCCGGTAGCGGAGCCATCCGACTCTCCAGGGTGAAAGATGGGCACTCGGATACCTTTATCGTGCCTATTCGACATGTCGGTGAGTATCTTGCCTCCCACAGGTTCTGGAAAAGCTGAAACCCGTGCTCATCTCCGGTAGAGCAAGTCATCGCCATCGCTAGAAGAACCGAAGACGGCCCGTTCACAATGGTGGTGGTTCCCACTGCAGCCGTTGGCGCCTCTGGCGTCACCAAGAAGTACCCCAGGATCGTTCGACTCCACTGGCCTTGTTCAGAGTCTGGGAAACATCTACAAAAGACCCCAGAAGGGCAAGCGCCTGTTCTCAAGGCCATAGAAGCCATATTGAACGAAGAGCTGGCCGCTCAGAGCAAAAAAGTGATTGTGCACGTAGACAAGACACCGGCCCCAGCCGACCAGGCAGTGTTCAAATGTTTCGCCCAACTCACGCCAGTCCCGGACAGCTATATAGAGAGAAGTGAAGGTAGGGAGTGACAACTTCATTTAGGCTCGATCCTAGTTAACCTGGACATAGGTTCTCTCTTCTTCCTCCCGACGGGGATCCTTTGGTTGGGTGAAAGCACAATCTACCTCTCCGTCAAATCTCTCTCAAGAAGCCTCCTCCCCTTTGCCAGGGACGCAGCCTCCAAAACAAGCCCAACCCCCCCTTGGCCTATTGTGGCAATGGGGCTGTTTCTGTCCGTGCTAGAGCCCTTTTATGACGCGACGGACGAGGATGACATCGGGACGATCCTCAAGTTCAAGGATATCGAGAACTACAACTCGGTTAAGGGTAGGATCGTGTCGTATTTTGAGCATCACAATGTCCAGCTTGAGCAGGTGGAGCAGCGTTACTACGACTACAAGGGAGACGAGCTAATGAGTGGGTTTGGTCCGCTCACGGAGGATTGAGACAAGTTAGGAGATTGATATGAAGAATGTATTCGCAGCTGTTTGATCAGCTTGGCTGTAAGCTCATGAGTAGAATGTGCTCGGCCTCCTTTCACATACGACCATATCCACTGGGGAACTCGGGATCCCGTAAAGGTGTTGTTCTGTGTTCATAGGCGGCTAATTTTGAAACTCCGCCTCGTTTCTTTGTCGAGTCAAGAATGTGTAAGAACAAGGGGCCCAGTTCCCATTGATGGGGTTACGGAACAAAGGGATGATACATATCGTATACGCCTCGAATGTATTGACTGTGTGCGTTGCAAGAGATGAACCAACTCTGAGGAATGTATTAAAGTGCCGTCCATAACCTCCCATCCTTTGAATTCTGTCTTTTTCATTTTCTGGTCTCATCCTTAAGCACCTTGATCATATGACCCTTACAAGACCTCAAGAGATGAGAGACATGGACACTAACATGTCATCTTCCGAGTATGGTAAGAACCCACCATGGGATGGGCCCTATTATCTTCGTGGTCATTTACTAACATCTCGATTACTAGACAATGGTTATGGGCCAGAGCCCAAGTTGGAAATCATCGAACAAAGTGAAGCCTTCACTGGAAAGGCTGACAATCTCGTTTTCCACCACACGCAACTGATCCTGAAGAGAGGAAACGACCACTTCTGTGCTATCCTCAAGGAGCGCGTGTTCAAATCGGAGCAGAGGGACATTGACTCTCTTGACCTTGTGCCCATCCCACGGGAGCACTTCTGTCCACTGTTCAAGCAAGGACTCACCGTGGCCCCTGAACCGTCATCAGACATCTATGTCAAACGGCACTGTCTCGTGCATTGGGATCCTTCTGATCCAAACCCAGAGACTTATGGGGACCTGCTAGTGCAGGAAGCCGAGATTTGCGAGATCCTGAGCAAGCACCCACACCCAAACGTTGTACGATATTTCGGATGTCTCGTCGAGGACAACAGAATCACCGGTCTCTGCTTGGGGAAGTGCACATCGAAACTCTCCGACAAGCTTGCCGATGCCACCCCTGACGAGAGGAAGATGTACTGCGAGGGCATTGAGAAGGGCGTCGCCCACCTCCACCAGCTCGGACTCATCCACAATGACCTGAACCCATCCAACATCATGATGGATGGGAATACACCCGTCATCATCGATTTTGACTCTTGCAGGCCGAATGGTGAGAAGCTGGGAGAAAAGCAGGGAACTCTTGGTTGGGACATTGAAGACGCAGAGTTTGCAACCCCTGAGAATGACTTTTACAGTCTTGAAAAGATTAAGCAGTACATTATGGACGGGGGCAAGGTTAGAGGTGATTGATGCTGAGTAGTCTAGCAAGTGTCTTCGTCATCGCTAGAGATGAATTGGCGCATCCGAGTTGTGTAGTTGTAATGACAGACTTGAATACATGAAATGGTCCTCACTCAAGTATTTTCCATGACAACATTGACCAGCCTCCTGATTGCATTGCCACCTGCGAGCCTGCAGCAGCTCTCGACAGCTCTCCCTTATTCTTCCTGCTCTCACTTGTTGCCTGCGTTCGCACCCCCTGAAGTAAGCAGTCGTCAGTATCTGCATCATCCAACCTACTCAATAGATACATACCAGTAGCCTTGTTACCAAAGCAGGCACATTCATCGCCCTTTTCGCAACCCTTTGAGTAACGGCATGTGCAGTTTCGACATTCCACTATAGCCCGGTATAGCTTCCCAAATTTGTCGCGCTTGGTGTAGAAGTTGCAATGGTCCACGGGACCCTGGATTTCGACGGCAGCCATCTTGCGGATTCTCGATAGGATGGGAGTTGTGTTGGTCCACAGTGAGCTTGGTTTTCGGCTGGATGGAAAAGTAGAGAAGAGGGTCGGATGACTTGATCGTTGAGTTGGATTCGACGGTGATGTTCAGGTTATAAGACTGAGCAAGGGGTTCTATATAGAGCCCCATTGCTCTTGGAAAGCCTCACCGTTTACGATACGATTGTCAATACGATTCATTGCAAAATGAGTCACTACTGCGTTTGAAAGAATGCCGCTTTTTAGCGAAAGCAAACAACCGACGCCTTTTGCAGCACGGGACAAAGGGTGCATAAAGATGGGACCTTTTGAAGCTTCAAAGAGGGGCAAATTTGTGACATAAGGGTGAGTTGCCGTTCATCAGTTAGGGCTATAGGAGTAGGTTAGCTGAGCCAGGTATGATACATTGTCTTGAAACAAAAGCGTCCTCCCGAGCATCTCTCAAGAGACGGATTATGAGGCAAAACTGCGTCTCAGGTGCAGTACCATGGATGAGACGGCTGCCGGAGCGGGCGGTGCATGCACGGCAACACACCTGAGCTGCAGGAGCTTCTATCAAAGAATCCAAGACGCCAGCACATTGCCCTAGTTGAAGGTGATCAACTGGACAAGGTGCACGAGGTGGCAGATGCTACAGATTATGGCGTTCAACTTGACGAGACCCAGAACTGTCCAGGGCACAACAGGCAATCGACCTCGGGAATTATGGGATCTCCAGGCCATCGCGATTTTTATCATGGAGTATTAATAGCATAACTATTCCTACTGGAAACCGCATCAAAGAAATGTTGGAGTTGGGCATTTCGTAGACTAGGGACCTATTGAACAGGGGTGGAGGATGAATGGGTTGATGTAAATTGGCAGACTGCACGAATATAGGATAGAGGAATAGTGAGCTTGCAAACTATATCTGATTATGTGTCGTTTAGGTCTCGATTCAATCAGCCTCTCAGTCTGCCTAGCCTTCAACTTGAGGCGTGAGGGCATTTCTCTTCTTCAAGCGCAAGTAACGTTTAGTATAGTTCAGCTTAGTTCGCTGACAGGCTTGCAAGTGCTGTTCACTGCCTCGGATATTGCCACTGGACTCTCGTTTGGGTGCCTCTAATATGTGCACCAAGAAGTTCCAAGGTAAGGAAAGTGTACTCTGACCAGTATCTCCCTGGATCGATGACGAATATGGAAGAAGGCTTGGAAACGTGTTGGAATCTGCCTGAATGGGAGGCTTTCTAATCCCTACTGTATGTCAGTTGGCATGCAACATTGGTAAAAGAAACATGTCTACAGTTGCATGCGTGCCATTGTGAGGTTTGCATACATATGTGCTGGTTCAACGGCCAGAGCAAGGCAGAATGCACAGAAACACACTAGGCATTTTCATAGGGCAAGAAACTTTGGAATAGTCTTCATGCGCGTCATTACAGAAAGCTAACATCCTGGAACCAGTGGTCTGGGGTTAGAGAAACGGCGTGGCTGAGGCGAATTGGATGTGTGGCTTGGTAGGGCAGGCGGTCATGAACTTCAGTCAGCGGACTTGCGTCACATGTTGAGACACGAGCAAGGATGGATGGATCGGATTAGCCACCTGCCAGGCAGGCATTGAATGAATTGGCCACTCTTTGGACACAGGTTCTTTGCTGAGCTTTGAACTGACAACTCATCAAGTGGCGGCTCGTGTCGTGTCGTGTTGTGCGGGAGAGAAGCAAGGGATGCGTCAAGACGACACGGGCCCGCTTCTGAGCCTCACCTAGAGATACAGTACAGTTCAGTACCGAGATGATCGTTGCTGAAGCGAGATCCGGAGGAAGAATAAACCCCTGGCCGATGACGAAGGGGTTGTGTCAAGAGCCTCACTTGGGACTGTGCCCACTAGAGCCTTGCCCGATCTCACAGGGGACACCCGGCTCGGAGGAGAGACACGGAGGGCTCCGGCCATGTTTGGACCCTGGAAGGAAATCTGGTGCGAACTAAGAGCCTAACCAGGATGCGGAGCACATCACGATGTCGTTTTCTGGTGGATAGTTCTCCGTAAGGAATATTCTGTTCGGGGTTACCGGCGTCGTTAGTTAATATTCCAATCTGATGGAGATGCTTGAGAGCTGTGGCGCAGCTGTCGCCTGAACTGAGGGCTGTGCTTGATGCCCAGATGCCCCGGAGACTCGACTGCCGTTCGGGGCTGGGCATTGGCTCTGGTGGGTCTTGACCCCTGCCGGATAGCGTCAGCGCTGTGCCCACCTTACTAAGGACCCCTCATCATTACGTCGTTGGTCTTGCCCCGCTACTCGCCCTGTCTCGCAGCAGCAGCTCTAGCGTTTGTACCTCTTGACGTCGCACGTCGCAGAGAGAAGCTAGGTAGCGCCCGAGCCTAGCAGAGTGACGGCTACGGCCACAGTTACGGCCTCTAACTCACGCTGGGTAGTCACCAGGCAGGGAAGGCAGTGCTTCCATTGCTGCCTTCCACTTTTTTTCGTTGATGCCCATCCTCATCCACCACACACATTCACGCAAACGCGCACAACACGGACGGGCACACACCACCTGGACCTGCACCTGCCATCCAAGCCAAGCCAAAGCCCAAGCAGGTTCGCCGCCCTCTACCCACTTTCCCTCTCTTGTTACCGTTCCCGTTCCCGTTCCTTCCATCTTTCCTTCCTTCACCCCTGTTGTCCACTTCACAAAGGACCCTGTTTTGCAAGCTGTGGCTGGTCAGTTGCTCCTGCATCTTTTCTTTTCTTTCCATCATCTGCCACTCCCCTCTCCTTCCCTGCCCCTTCTTCCTTCTTGCATCATCCATCACTCACGATACAGTCAAACAAAATACCCAGTTTGCCTTTTGTTCTCTACTAGACAGGCATAACGCAATCTTCAGCTTGACACACAAACACACATCACTACAGCATATACCCGCTCTCCCCTTGGAAGCAAACAGAACCCACGCAGATTCCCCCCATGGCAAACTACGACCCGTATGATCGGGACTACTCTCGCCGTTACGTGCGAGAGGAACGCCGAGATGACCCCCGCTATCTCGATCCCCGAGACTCTTTCAACTCAAAGTCGCACTCTACTCGCGAGCTCGTCCCCCGTGCTCGAGAGGACAGCGATTTGTCAGTAGAAGAGGTTCGCCGCGATTTCCCCCCTCCCAGCGGCCGCGACATCCGCCGTGCTAGATCCGCTGGTCCTGACTATTATGAGGAGGAGTACGAGTATCGCCGCGGATATGATCCTCGCTACGACCGCGATGACCGCCGCTCCCGTCGCGGCCCTACCAGCTCTTACTATGACGATGATGATCGCAAGCACAAGTCCAAGGGCATGTCCAAGAACGAAAAGATCATTGCCGCCGTTGCCGGCGCCGCTCTCGCTGTGACTGGTAAGGAGCTCTACGACCGCCGAGAGGCCAAGGAAGATGGTACCGAGGTCCAACGCAACGCCCTCTCTACCGCTGCCCTCGCTGGAGTTGGTGCTCTGGCCGCCTACCAGGGCGCACAGTTCTACAACAAGCAGCAGGCCAAGAAGGACCAAAAGGCCAACATGATCCTTCACCATGGCCGAGACGGTTACTACAACGATTACTACTCAGACGACGACATTGGCCCTAAGGAGAAGAAGGGCCACAAGAATTTCCTCGAGAACGCTATCGCTGCCACTGGTCTCGGCGCTGCCGTCAAGGCCCTTACTGGCGGAGGTGGAGATGACCACCGATCCGACACTAGGAGCCGTCGGGGAGGCAGTCCTTCCAGCGACCGATCTCGTTCTCGTGGTGGCCATGGCGGCGGTGCCAACAAGATCCAAAAGGCCGCTATGGCCTCTCTTCTCGCTGGTGCCACTGAAGCCTTCCGCGTTGCCAAGGAACCTGGTGGTTGGAAGGGTGAGAAGACGAAGCGTATTCTCACCGCGGCTGCTGGCGCCGCTGCCGTTGATACAGCGACCGATGAGAGGGGCGGAAAGCTTGGCCTGGCCGAGTCGGTGATTGGTGGTTTGGTCGGCAACCGCCTTCTTCGAGGTTCAAGGAACGACATTGAAGAGGACCGCAAGACGGGCCGCAGCCGCTCTCGCTCTCGGGCTCGCTCTAAGTCTCAGAGCGGCAGCGGCGGCGGAGCAAGCGGTCTTGCGGCCCTCGCAACTGCTGGTTTGGGTGCACTTGGCGCCAAGAAGGCTTTCGATCGTTCGCGATCCAGAAGCCGCAGCAGACGGGGCAGGAGTGAATCCTACAGTCCTTCCCCAGATCGTCGCCGTCAACGCAGCCGAAGCCGCAGCGTTGTCGACAAGGCCCGCAATAGCCTAGCCAAGCTTGGTCTCGGAGCCGGTGCTGGTGCTGGCGCCGCCGCTGCCGATGACCACCGTCGCCGGGAGCAAGATGACTTCAGCGACCGCGGCGGACATCGATCTCGCCGATACTCAGACGACATGCCGGAAGACGACCGCCGATACGGCAGCAACCGGGACTACTACGATGACGACCGCTCCCACCGGAGCAAGCCAAGAGAACGCCGACGAGGCGGCCGATCTGATTATTCTTCATCCGAGTCTGATTTGGGCGACTCGGATGAAGACGAGAGGAGGGCTAGAAAGATGAGAGGTAAGCAACTTGTCACCACGGGCCTTGCGGCCGTGGCCACCATTCATGCAGCGCACGAGGTCTATTCGAGTATGGAGAAGAGAAAAGCACGACACAAGGCAGTCAATGAGGGACGCCTCAGCGAGGTTGAGGCGAAGAAGCTCAAGACCAAGGCAATCATGCAAGATGCCGCGTCAGTGGGCATTGCCGCCCTGGGAATCAAGGGTGCCATCTCAGAGATGAAGGAAGCCAAGCACTTGACGCACGAGTGCAAGGAGTTCAACCAAGAGAAGGCCCGCCGCCATGAAAAGCGCTTGCAGAGACGCATGCGAGCACAGAGTGTAGGCGGGCAGAGGAGGGCTGACAGCTGGGCCCCATCATCTCGAGGACGAAGTGACGGGTATGACTCGGACACGGAGGATGAGGGGTATGATGACCGAATCTATGGGGGTGATCCTTACAGAGGGAATGTCTATCCGGCAAGCCCGTATGGGACAGATTCCTACAGGAGAGACCCCTATAGCGGTGGCCCGTTGCCAGCCCCTTCAAACTAAGACCCAGGGCGGCGAGCACTCTTGAATTTGGATATGGCGCATCTTGTCGAGGCTAGTGCCTTGATGTGCCTGGCTGAGACTGTCCCACTACAGTCATTCCAAGACATGTACCACCAAGGACACTGAAGCTCATGAATTATGACGACACGACGATTTAGCTCTTGAGAACCACGAGCACGATACACGACAAGACAGCTGGATAAAGAGGAGGACAAATGAAAGGCAAAGACACTGGAAGAAGAAGAGACCTCGTGATGATGTGGCTTACTGCGCTGCGCGGCTTGTTTCATTTGCTGCTTAACCCCCTTGCACCAGATAGTTGGAGCACATGCATGTGCTTTTCCCCAATCATTTTCAGATACGTTTCCATGGGTGTATTCAGAAGAGAGACTAATAAGCAATTCCACTAGACCATCGCCGATACTGAGCAAGTGGCTCGATACTCGCAGGAACAGGTGTGAACCCATCCACCTGCACCGAAGCAGGCCAAGATTCCCGGCAGAGCGGCACGTCGTGATGCAACTGGCAAGGACGAACTGGTTCAACCTTGCTCGGGGCGATCTCACGATGGGACGACGAGTGCAGTACGATCTGGAACAACGTTTCGGACGGGAAGAGGACGGGAAGTAAGAGCCGGGAGGAGGAGGGTGGTGTGTGATTGCATGCACGATGATGACAGGTGGGAGCAGAGAAAAGCCAGGCTCGGGAAGCACGGCTTGCGAGATGGATGGGGGCTTGCAGATCGACACAACGATTGGGCAGACCTGGCTGGAAAGGGGAATGGGCGCGGACGAGTCAGCGGACTTGAGGTTTACGATTTGGATTTTCTTTATCCTTGATTTTGTTCTGGATACATATGACATGAGGAGAGGTTCACGGGATGATGGATCAATGAATATTGAAGGGTTGGATCTTGCTAGAACAAGGTAACGAATCACGACTTATTACGACCCTTTCTTACAATGAGGTTTTATCTCTACCATGTTTTGGCTGTGTGAGCGCTGTGAGACGGGTGTCGTCATCATATATATTAGGTATGCATAGAAGAGACACAAAGACAACCAGTCGTGATGGGAGGGCTTGGGCTGGAACACAGAATGGAACTGAAGAATTTCATCCTCACCGAGCCAGATCAGGGCCCCTGCACTTGGTGACCCATCCATGCCATGTCCATGTCCTTGGACTTGGATCTTGTTCTTTGACCCCTGGAACCGCCAAACTATGTCATGGGCGCCATGACGTCATGGTAAAAGGTATCCACCTCTTCAACGCCCTGACGTCGCTTGCAGCGCTGACGATTCAGCCTCAAAAAAGCAAACCGTTTTTGAAGGATTGATCATGTGACATAGAACATGAGACGGGATGATAATGACCGTCAAGTGTCGGGCCAGAGAATTGGTATATCGACAAAAATGGCCCATAACCGCCTTGAATATCCTCCACAACGCCTCTCTTCTGTCCACGTACTGTAATGTTCTATGCCGAGCCTGACTGCTGTTGCTTCCACTTTTGCGCCATGGCCATAATGTTGGACAGGTTGGCCGCCTGCTGGTCGTCGGCGGGAAACACGTAGTCGATGTACTCCTCCCACGAGTCGTCGCCGAGCTTCCTCCGGCGCTTCGTCTTGCGAGGCATCTGCTTCTGTACGGCCTCGATGTCCTCGGCTGACCCGTGCGTCCGCTCAAACGACAGCCAGGCGTTGAGGAGCGACACGCGCTCTTCCTTGAGGTCCTGCTCGCGCATGCTCTTGTGCGCACGCTCAAACACCTTGCGGGCCCTTGCCTTGGCCTCTTCGCTGACGGGCTGCTCCTCGTCGCCCTCTTCCTCGTCGTCTTCGGGGATGTTGATCTCAAAGTGCGCGTAGCTGATCCATACCTTGACGTGATCCGTCTTCTCCAGCAGTCGCTCGTACAGATCTCGTGTGCGCTCGTACTCGCCCTCCTCCTCCTCAAAGTCGATGTACGCCTTCCACAGCAGCTCGGGCATGTCCAGCTGCGGCTGCTGCACCGCGAGCTCAAAGATGGCGCGCGTGCGGTCGAGGTCGTCCAGGCCACGCTCCAGCTCGGCAAACTTGATCCATGTCTGGCAGTTGGCCGGGTTGTACTCGATGTGCTTCTCATACAGCGTGCGGCATCTCACAAACTCGAATAGCTTGCGCTCCAGGTCCACGTAGCCGTCAAAGATCTTGTCCTTGGGGCACATGCCGATGGCATTGCCGAGCAGCTTCCTCGCCGCCGTGAGCTCGCCCTGTCGGATCTCAAACTGCGCCGCCAGGAGCCATATCTTGGCGAACGTGAACCTCTTGTGCGGGATGAGCTTCAGACACGTCTTGTAGATCTGCCGCGTCCGTTCGATATCCTGGCCTTCCATCTCTTCCCATATGGCGTAGAAGATCCACAGGTAAATGTATCGTCTCCAGTGTCGCTTCTCCTGTGTCGGTGGCACTTGAGCCACGGCCCTTTCGTAAACATCTCGGATCCGGTCCAGGTCCTGCGAAGACTCCTCCAATTTTGCGTAGTCGAACCAGGCGTCGTAATTCTTGGGGTTCTCCTTGATGAGCTCCTCGTAGTGCACCCTCCTCTTTGACAAGACGACATCTTCCACGCCGTCCCTGTCGCCGAATTGCTTCTCAAAAGTTGTGTATGCCTTGTGGAGGATGACCGACTTGGATCGCGGTAGGCGGTCGAGGGCATACTTGTAGATGGCACGGGCACGCTCGTACTCCTTCAGCTTGGCCTCGAACCGGGCATAGGCAATGAATAGCTTCTCGTCAACGAATTCGTCTCCCAGTGACTCGACTGCGTCCCCAAACACCTCGCGCACCTGGTCGCTGGTGCCAAACTCCTCCTCAAACTTGGCCCACTTGATCCAGTTCCGGGGCTCGGGATGGACAATGGTGAAGACCTTGAAGATCTCGCGGGCGCGGTCGAACTCGCCGTACCGTTTCTCCAGCTTGATATATGCGCTCCACGCCGCCTCGTCCGGCCGCCACTGCATCCAACGATCAAAGACCTGGCGTGTCCCGGGGACGTTGCCCAGCATCTCCTCCATGTAGACATACTTGTACCAGAGCTTGTCGATTCGGGGGAGCCGCGACACGGCGCGGTCGAGCAGGTTCCGGGCATGGTTGATGTTCCTCGACTTCATCTCAGCCTCGACATATCGGGTCCAGAGCTGGACATTGTTGGGGTGGGCGTCGAGGGCGCGCTCAAAGATGGAGCGAGCGCGCGCAAACTCCTTCTGCTCCAGCTCCCACTGCGCATATCGCATCCAGTTGTTGAGGTTGAGCCGATTGCGTCGCACATAGTCCTCGAACTCCTTGCGTTTCCTGCCCTGGAACTCGTGAAGCTCTTCCAGGTCGGCGAACCGCTGGGTCGGCGCCTGGACTCCGACCTCTTGTCGGTCGACAGCTTCTCGGAGGAGCTGCTCGGCGCTGATCTGGATAGGCGCAGCCGCCTTGTTCTTGACCCTGGGGGGTCCTCTTGATGACTCCATCGTGGGCGACGCGTATCTGTGATGAGCTGCTGATAATGGACACACGATTCAAATAGAATCAAGCAGAGAAGAAGAAAAGAGCGTGATGGATGATTGATTCAAGTGAAGACGACGACGCGACATGGAGCAAGGCTCAAAAAATGGTCTGTGGCTGAGAGGCAAAAAGGTAGCTATGCACGGACCAGTTAGCTGTGGCGTCTTCAGCCTCGAAGCCTAATTCGGGCAAATATTTATAGCCAGCCACAACTCGTCAACTCGCAGCTCCACGACCTGACTCTTTGTCGCGACAATCGCCCCAATCCATCCGCATCGTCCAACTGTCACGCGCCGCCATCATGTCGACCGTCGCAGAAGACTTGCTCAACGATTTCGGCAGCTCCGGAGACGAGGCCGATGAGTTTGAGAACGATGGCCTCGTCAAGGACGACGAGACAAATGGCGATCGCGACGCCATGGACGTCGACGGCGATGCCGCAAACAAGGACGACGAGGCACCCGAAGACGACCCATCATCCAACGACAGAGATGATGCCGAGGCGACAAAGGTAAAGGTCGAAAAGATGCAGCTCGGCGCCGTCAAGGATGTCCGCAGCGTCGCCAGCCTGATGCAGACCCTGGAGCCAATCCTCGAGGTTAGTACTGCCCCTACCCCCCGCGGCCAGTTCAACAACGGCCACGTCTTGATCATGGACGATTCGTTTACATCGCTTCTTTTGACGGACAGCCCTGACGTGTTGCCTCGGACCCTACAGAAAATCGCACATTATCGATCGCAAGCTGCCACCCAGAGCACAAGCCTCGGCAACATCGAGGACCACCCCGAGTATCACCTCCTGACCCAGTCAAACAGCCTCTCCACCCAGATCGACGGTGAGGTGGTGCTGGTTCACAAGTTTATTCGCGATCACTACTCGACCCGATTCCCCGAGCTGGAACGACTGGTCACGACGCCCCTCGAGTATGCCAAGGTGGTGGCCATCCTGGGTAACGGCCCCATGGACTCGGAGAGCATCAAGGCCCTCCAGACTTCAACCGATAACCCGCTTGGAATAACCCTCAAGTCAGTCCTAGATGGACCATCACTCATGATCGTGACCGTTGAGGCCACTACATCAAAGGGCCACGAGATGACTCCAGAAGAGCTCCAGCGCGTCTTCAAAGCCTGCGAGATGGTTATTGCTCTCAACAAGGCCAAACAAACCCTGACGGAATACGTCCAGTCACGCATGAATATCTTTGCGCCCAACCTAACGGCCCTCATCGGCTCCCTTACAGCAGCGCAGCTTCTCAATGCCGCAGGTGGATTGACAGGTTTATCCAAGACCCCGGCATGCAACATCGCTTCATGGGGTTCCAAAAAGAAGCAGGCCGGTCTGGCTACCAACATTGGTATCCGTCAGCAGGGTTATCTCTTCAACTCGGAAATGATTCGTGGTATCCCCAACGACCTGAGGAAGCAGGCCATGAGAATCGTCTCGGCCAAGCTGGTGCTGGCCGCTCGAGTAGATCGCATCCACTCAAGTCCGGACGGGTCTACAGGAGAGGAACTCAAGTCGGCGTGCCTCGAGCGTCTAGAAAAGCTTACCGAACCACCGCCCAACAAGGGCCAGCGTGCACTCCCTGTGCCGGACGACAAGCCAGCCCGCAAGCGAGGAGGACGACGCGCCCGCAAGGCCAAGGAGGCACTCGCCATGACAGATTTGCGCAAGGCCCAGAACCGCGTGGCCTTTGGCAAGGAAGAGAAGGAAGTTGGATATGGTACCGGTGACACGACGGTTGGCATGGGCATGATCGGACAGGCCAACGATGGGCGCATCCGAGGCATTCAGGTCAACCAGCGCACACGTGCAAAGCTCAGCGCCAAGAACAAGGGCTGGGGAGGAAACAGCACAGTGGGAGGCGCGGCCTCGTCCATTGGCGGCTTCGGCCAGGCGACCAGCATCGACCTGCGCGGTCGCGGTCTGCGCGCCTCGGGCGTCGGAAGCACAGTCGGCTCAGCGGCCGGCACAGCGTCATCGCTCGCCTTTACGCCCGTGCAAGGACTGGAGCTCGTGGACCCCAAGATGCAGGCCGAGCTCAGCAAGAAACGCAAGGCCGAGGAGGATCGGTGGTTCAAGGGCGGAACCTTTACCCAGGTCGGCGGGGCGCCGAGCGGTGGTGGATTCAAGGTGCCGGACCTGCCGGCCGCCAAGCGGGTCGACACGGGGGCCAGCAAGATGGGACCTCCGCCGGCGCCAAAGTCATGAGGTTTCCAGAATGAATTAGGCAGGGATGGGGAGTGATGTAACTCTGTGGTAAACCGGAGAGGGGCTCGCATGGGAATGTGCAAAATCCCCATCAGACAGATGCCAACATTGGCATCATCATCATGATGTATCGGATTGTCATCCATCCAGGGATCATGGTTTCTTGGGATAGGGAGGCGGTGCAGTGTACCACAGGGCTGTACTACCCGCACTGCACTGTACTTTATGTATGTACAGTAACGCCGCATGCTGTGGGCACGATCATACAGCTACACCGAGCAAAGGGGGCATCAAATCAAGCTGGAGAAAGAGAGAAGCAGGTATGCGGCGGGGGAACTGTCGGCGAACAAGGCGTTTCGGGGGACGATCTGCGATCTCAACTGTTTACTCCCAGTTAGGTAGTTCAAATTCGATCATCGAGTTATCGCACCAAAGAGCGAGCCTGGAATGCTGAGCAGAAGTGCCAGCCACGTACAGGTACTGCAATCGAGACATGGAAAACTTGGTTTTGTTGTTCCTCCGGATCGACAAAACGGCGCAGCAAAGAGGTTGGCAGTATCTTGGCTTGGGTTGCTGCCTGGTGTGTTGCGCCGAAACCAACAGAAGAAAAGAACGGGAATAATAATTCACCAATCTCGATCGATCGACACAGATCGACAACTGTTTCGCCAACGTGACCTGACCTGTCAGACAGACATGTCCGCTAGGTATTGGTTCCCCTTCTCAAAGAAGGATTCATCAAGCGCCCTTTTGATCACAAGAGGCGCATCGCATTGTGCTGCCAACTGCGCTAGGCTCAGAGTCCCTAGATTCCGCGGCACGACGGCATGCGAGATGGTGGCATTGCTGGCTGTAGCGTATTCTAGGGTTCATCCAGGGTAGGTAGGTAGCTGGCAGATCTCTGTCGTTAATCCCACCTTGTTGGATCATGCTGTCTGTTTGTTCCTGGTCCATGGGTAACCTGCATCCATACATGACCCAGGCAAGGGTGGTGCCTGTGACATGATGCTTGGTGCGCCTCACCGCCAGAAGACAGCTGTTTCAGGGCATCGAGATGTGTAGATTGCTGCTGTCTGCGAACACGAGACAGGAGCCGTCCTGATGGATGAGCCACTTCACCCAGATGACAAGCCGAGAGAGCAAGGATAAGGATGTCCATGGCAAGCAGGCACACCCTCCACTCAGCGGGAACGGGACGAGCAACCTCATCCCTCCCTCAACCCCAAGCTCGACCATTGGTCCCATCTGTCACTCTCCCGTCGCCATGTGACATGGTCAGATTTTTGCAATGGAGGGTTGCTTCTGGTCCCCTGGGCCGCGGATTGTGGGAAAGGGGAGATTGGGGACACCTGTAGGGATGCTGAACTGCATCGTATTGTACAGTATCGCGACGAAGCCGATGGAAAAGAAAAGGGTCCCCCGCCTCGAGATCGACAGCCTCGCATCAAAACACCGCCAGTCATGCGCGCGGTATTTTGGCCTCCCTGGAGAGAAGCCAGTAGATAAAGACGCATGACATATCCTCTACATGACGTTGCTCAATCAAGCCAAAATGATGCCGCCATCAAACGAAGCCGACGAGCACGAAGGCTGAGCTAAGAGGTCGCGGCTGCGGGACGAAAAAGCAATCAAAAATAAAACAGAATGGACGGGACGCCATGACGTCTTCGCGCCATCTAGGGACGGGCTATCATCAGTCAGGGGAACACAGCGCTCAAGCTGGGACCTCACTGTAGACTGGGTCGGTAGACATATTCCGAGAGGGTTGAAGAATGAAATGGAATCGTCGATGAAGAATGGAACAATAGTCGAAGTGGCGGAGCAAAGATCCCGGGGATCAAGACCAAAAACCAGCTGACTCGACCCAAAGACCGGCCATGTAGGGTCCTGGTGACAGTTCACCTGCAGCATCTTCAACAGCAATAGCCCACACACGCCCATAAGGCCAGGACCTGAAAGACTGGCCGGGGGGAATCAAAAAAGAAAAAGAATACGCACGTAGCGAGATTTGGCGAAGCCCATTCCTGGAGATGTCAGGGGACAGGGAGCCAATGACGTATGACATCATGTCAAAAGGGTCCGATCTGGCTCGAGTTCTAGACTCAGAGCATCCGAGCAGAAAGGCGGTGATGGGAAAGAAAAAAGAACAGTTAGTTGCCCAGGAGACATCTACTCTCTCTTGTCCCTGACCACCGCGATACACCACATGGTGTTTTGTCTCATCCAAAAGGCACACAAGGAAACCGACACGACACTGACTCGCCCGGGTCTGATGCCCACCCGCGCCGGGTGCCGGGCGACTGGTTTGGCGCACGGTTGGATTTCCGGTGCCTGACAATCTATACCAAAAGGAAGAGGGAGGTCTTGGAACATGTCTCGAGGAGGGGGGCGCGGAGGCGAGAGGAAGCGACAGAGACATCGCATCATCCATCACTCACGTTGCCCCTCCTGAACCCCCACCACCGAGGCGTGTGGTTGTTGGTGATGATGGTGTAGTCCCTGCTTGCCATGTGTGCCATGTGTAGGCCATGTCTTTCTTGTTCGAGGTCGCTTGAGCACCCTTGATCCGCAATGATCGTCGGCTTCTGGGAGGCCAGGCCAAGGCGGGTCCCCTCTCCTTGGTAACTGCGTGCGCAGTACTCCCGGGTCCTCTCCTCCGAGCCCTACGATGCCTTCACTCCCTTCCACCCCCTTCCCCAAACCCTTGCTTGACCTTTCGCCTCAGGCTGGGCTGCGGGACCCTCACGAGCCACACGGGCGGGACCGATGAGGCTGGCCTGCCAGGGCATTTGCCTGGCACAACTCCACACGGGACAACCCAAAGAACCCAAAACTAGCCGATCCCCCGCCAAAGTTGAGATCTGAACTGAACGTCGTTGACTCGATCCTTTTCGAAGCCTCGATCACCCTTAATACCCTCCGATGCCCTTCCCGTTGCCGCCAGCGTCCTGCCCCGCTGACCGGTAGAGAGGACCCTGGCTGGCGTTCTTGCCCATCCAAGGAACTTGACGTACAGCATTGTCTCTTGACGGCCTCAGATCGACAGCCGTCTGACTGTCTGCGCACGCCCATCCTCCTGGAATCCAGTCCCGCCGTGTTGGCCACACTCTTCAATGACCCAGTTTTGAAACGCCTTCGTGGCCGTGCAGAAAGAGAAACCAAGATTCGATCCCAGGAGGCTCGAGACGGTGTTCCAAGGCAGAGCAGCGATGGCTCGGAGAGGCCAGTCTTGCGAGAAACGGTTGCGCCGAAGACTTGCACCCCCGGGGCATTACGATCTTGCATCTCCAGTGCCAGGTTTTGTACCACCTGTCCCAGATTCGGGTGCCCTGGCGACTACTGTACTGCAGACAGCGCAGTAGGACGAACCATGGCAGAAGCTCTCCGGGGAAACCATCCTTCGCTTGGCTGCTATTACCCGTCATGGCACGCTCTCGGAGACTTCACATATTAGGAAACCGATAGCTCATTATCCGCTCCCAGATTTGGAAGGACCCTGTCCAGCCTCATTCCTTGCCGCATTCTCGGGACGATTAGTCGCAAAGGCATAAGGGTTGAGACTCGAGAGGTACATAGATACCCCAGCAGCGATGGCTTTCATGGGGATCCCAGAAACGGCCTTGGACATGAGGATATGACCGGCAGAGTGCCGCATCAAGCACCAGCCATGCGCGAGATTTGATGACGTCGACGGCTAGAGGTATCTGCACACCATACACTATTACACGGTCCCTTCACCGTGGTCTGCTTGGTGGGGGGACCCTGAATGCCCGCCTCAGGGTTCAGCGGGAATCTCGTGGAACCTGGCTGGCAATCCGGAGCAAAACGACCGAGAGGTTGTTGGGAGGCGACCAGATCAGGCCCGCGTTTACTGAAATGGTCACCATGATGTCCCTTGAGTGCACGAGGTCTGCAGCCGCAGCCGTATCTGCCATCACATTGAACCCTGGCAGACGTAGGTTGCGAGAGAAAGTCAATTTGAGGGGTGTAGAGAAAAAAAAGCAAGGCCAGGGTCCGAGGATGGATGGGCCCTTGAACGGGAAGAGAAACAATACTCAAACATACACCTAAGTAAAATAAACATACACCTAAGCGCTATCCCTAATTCGGCCACGCCCCTACTTTTTTCGCCCAAATAGGGAATTTGCTAACATAAGAAGCCTCGCACCTCTTGGCAAAGCCTTGGCAAAGGGGCAAAGGAATATTATTTTAATCTAATTTCCCCCTAAATTAGACCTACTTTTACTTTTCTTCTTATAATACTATATATTAATATTACTAATTTCCCCTGGTAACCTTATTCTTTTATATAACTAGCTATATAATTTAATGCTAATAAGGTCTTTATAACTAAAAAAGAGGCTTATTCCGCCCTTTAAGCCTACTAATTATCCCTTAGATTTATTATAAGTAAGGTATATACTACTATAAACCCTAGATATTGCTTTAACCTTTAAGTTTCTATTAGATATAAGCAAAGTAATTAGTATTGCGCCTAGGCTAAAAAGGGCTAAAATTGCACTAAATATAAGACCTCCTTATCTAAGATTAACTACCCCTTCTTTATTATAATCCTCTAGGACCATTAATGCCTTTACTACCGCTATTCTATATAGTCTCTTAAGCATAACTATAACCTAATCTAAGAGCCATTAATAGAGGCATATATATAGTAGTAGTCTTAATAAGAATTTAATATTAAGTAACTTAAGACCCTTATTAAGGACTAACTATACTCTTAAGGGAATATAATATATTAGATTTTATATATAATTATATATATATATACTAGTCTTTTATTTATTAAGTAAGATATATAATATATTTGCTAAAAGCTTTATTAAGGCAAGTATAGTCCTTATACCTTTATATAGGTATTTTTAAAGGTATTATAAAATAATATATATATAGCCTTTTTTACTTATAATTAAGGGCTAAATAGTAAGATCTAGAGGGTATTCTAGATTTATAAAGAGAGCCTTATAAAATAAAAGTATAATTTAAAATTATTATTAATAAATAATATATATAAGGTTAATTACTTTAATATACTATTATTCTAAGTCACTAGTATTATGCCTTTATATATAAGCTTTAGTATTATATTTAGTCTTATTATAAGGGAGAATAAGAAGGCATTTATATAGCTTCTCTAGTAATTAAAGGCCGCTAGCGCCTTAGAAAATATCCCTCACCTAGGTATAATTATTATAGACTTTAATATAGCTCTTAAATTAAGTACTAAGATAATATTTAATACCTCTTAATAATAAATTTACTTATAGTATATTATAAAGAATATTATATTATAAATTAAGAAAAAGTAACTTAGTAGCCTTAAAGGTTATAAGATAATAGGGAATACCTTTAAGGAGGCAGCCTAGCTTAGGGCTAATACTACTCTTAATACTTACTTACCGCGAGATATATTTACTATTAATATACCTTATTAGCTCTTTATATATATAGCTATAAATAAGGCTTTTTATATAATATTATAACTTTTAAATACGCCGCTATCTTTTATAATATTTATAAGGGCATTATTAGGCTAAAAGTATATAAACTTAGTTAATAAGGTCTTTAAAGCATAAAGTGCTATTATTTATATACCTTTTAAGGATAACTTTTAGGCTTATTAGCGAGACCTTATAAAGGAGTTCTCTAGGTAAAAAGGTAATAATTATCTCTAAACGCGCTAATACTCTTTTACTATAAGAAATAAGCTAATATAAGTTTATAAGTAATTATTACTTATCTTAAAAAGACCTATTTACCTATATAGTATTAATTTACTTATTTTATGATTTAATAATATTATAATTATAATATTAAATTTACTTAATATATTAAAAGCTTATATAGCTCTCTTAAGGTCTTCTTTATAAATTAATTCTATAATTTATATAAGCTTTATATATAAATTTAAGAGTTATTATTATAATAAAATTAATAATATAATATTAGATTTTATAAAGAGCTTAGTATATAGCTTATTAACTAGGATTATTATCTTATACTAAGAGATTTAGTTTATAAGGTTAATTAAGCTATAATAAAGTAGCTTATATATTAGGTTAATCTTATTAATAATGCCCTTAAGTAAGTATAACTAAAGTAGCTTTATATTTATATAAGCTTTTTTATAAAATAATAAGGCCTTTTTTATTATTATTATATTTTTTTTTTAATAAAAAGAAATAGTATTTTATAGCTAAATTAGCTAAATTACTATTAGTAATTAAAAGCTAATATTATAAGTTATACTTATACTTTAAATACCTTTATTTTATAAGTTATTAACCTACTTAGCCTAAGTAATAATAAATATTAAATAAATATTATAAGCCTAATCCTAATATTATATCCCTTTATTGCCGCTAGTATATATATAATAGCCTAATTATAATACTTAATAAAGCTCCTTCTAGCCAGATATTTAATAATTAAAAATACTATAAGGCATAGTAATAAGCTACATAGGCCTCATAGGCCTAGAAGAGGCCTGGCAGCTTATATATAAATTTAGGTAATAAGAGTAAAAAGCCTATTACTTAGAAGGATATATTATTGCGAATTACTATTAACCTAGGTAGCCTATAGGCTATAGTGGCCTTATTATAATAGCTAGGTCTCTTATAGCTAGCGCCGCCGCCTCTATTACTATGATTATTATAGCTGCTATTAATATAATAACCAAGCTCTTAGTAGCTATAAAGCCCTTAGAATTAAAATAGTTATTAAAGAGGCTAGCTATAATATAGAGGAGGATTTTAAAGTATTAATATATATAATTTTAATAGCAGAATTCCTTAATGCCCTTTAATGCCTTTTATAACCCCCCTAGCTATACTATTAACCTTTAGGTCATAGTAGCCACTGCTTTTATAATAGCTTTAATTAAGATATATTTAAATTTATAATTATCGCTAATATATTTACTTTTAGGCTAACTTTAGGTAAACCGGCTTTACTAAGGCTCTGCCGAGAGGTGTGAGGCTTCTTATATCAGTAAATTCCCTATTTGGGCGAAAAAAGTGGGGGCGCGGCCGAATTAGGGATAGCGCTTAGGTGTATGTTTATTTTACTCAGGTGTATGTTTGAGTATTGGAAGAGAAAGCCCATCCTGACAAATTGCAAATGACCCTGGTTTCATGTCATTGGATGTAGCCAACTGTTGAATGTCGACAGCGCTCTTGATGGGAGCAGCTTTAGACGAGAAAACCTAGTGACCGTTCTTGGGAGATACAAGGGTTTGGTGGCAGCCATCTGCGACGCCCTTCGGGCCCGGGGGTTTCCTCCGCGCCGAAGCCAGCATGGGGAGGCGTACGGAGCTCTGCAGATAGAGTTTCTGAGCCGACCCTCCGGAGGCCCTCCGGAACTTTGTCATTGGCTCTCGGCGTCTTTAACAACTCTGGCGAGACGTCCAAGGCACGCCATTCTGATGACCGGCGCACTCGGAGATTCAGTAAGCTCTTTGACCTGGTGCTGTAGTGGTGGATGTATGGTCGACCCCCGCTGAAACTTGTTGGAAGCAGCAATGGCTCACTCACTGTCACCACCCCTAACCAAGGGGAACGGGCGGTGCTGTCTCAAACGTCCAAGTTTCTGCCCGTTGCGAGTCGATCATCTCTGGACAATGGCTGGAGGCTTGACTGGGGCTGGTGATGCCCAGAAGCAGGTGCAAGAGTTGGCATTGGCCCTACTCCACAGCTCTTCCACAATTTTTACTCCCTTGATCGCTTTTTTTCTCGATCTGCCCGATTATTGGTCGAAGCTCATCCCCTGCCTTGATGGGGACCCTTGGGCTTGGGGAACGACCCTGGAAGCGTTAGCGCCCAGGGGATTGTCGTCCGCCTCCGCCCGCCTCCACTCGCCGAGATTTTGCTGCTGGCTGCAAAAGGCGAAGAGAAGCTAGGCCAAACGAGATGTAGGGTGTTTGTGAGCTGCCCTGGTCCAACCGCAGGCCGGCCCACTTGCTCCTCTCGGCGCCCGCAACCGGCGACGGGCCATGGGTTGAGACAAGGATAGGCCCGAGGGGATTGCGACGGGGGCACGTTCCCCAGGGCCAAGGCTAGGAAGACATGACTCCCCGTCAGCCCCGAGGTCCTTGACTTGACAGCAAACAGTATGGATGGATGGATGCCTCAACATCACAGTCCAGGGCGCTGTCAGAATGACGGAGCTCTTTGCTCAACGCTGTGCCCCTCTCATATCCAGCGCATGTTTGCCCATGTTGGCATCACCATTGGTGCTGCATAAGTGGGAAGAGAGGGGGGGAAACATTTCGTATTATTCTGTGATCGCCTTGGCTTCTTTTGCTGCCTTCCCTTTGTGTCGTCCCAAGAGAGCCTCACAGCCCTGTTATTCCCCCGCTTCGAAGAAGCCATTCGGCGTTAGCTGGAACAATAGGAGGCATTGGGGTTTCAATTGGGGATGTGCAGGGTCCTCCCCAACACTCACCGAGATCCTGGAGGCGACGGGATTGCCCTGCATGAGCAACGGAAGAGAGTTTATGCTGTGCTCCCTAGCCTGTGTTTTCTCGTCTGGTGTTAAGCGACCGGCACCGTCAAACCCAGAGTCGACGGTACCTGGACAAGGAGTTGCGAGAATAGCTGAAGATTGGACGTCTTCCGTAAGCGCGTTTCTCAACCTTCTTTGACGAACGCACAGTCTCGAACGTCTAGCTGACGACTTGCTGCTCTGAGCTTGACGTCACCATGGTGCGATTCTAGGTGTACAGGGTCTTGGGGTCCTGGGTACCTCTCGTGCTAGCTTCTTTCATCTCACTATCCGTCATGGTGACGCTGAAGGCACCCGGGGATCGAGATTATGGTTGGGAAATCAGGGTCCAGGATTCGGAGTACCGTTCCGTGGGAGAGGTACTCTGTACCTCATCAACTACGCTGTGTGTTAGCCAACGGTCTGGTGTCGAGATTACAGCGCGTCGTTGCGCCGCGGCAGACTGGATGCGGCCGAGTAAGCAAATCTCGCCCGAGTTACAGAGCGCACAACGTGTGATGCCGCTGAATTTCATAAGGAC
Organism: Fusarium piperis; assembly: GCA_027886205.1. NCBI lineage: Eukaryota > Fungi > Ascomycota > Sordariomycetes > Hypocreales > Nectriaceae > Fusarium > Fusarium piperis. Next base: position 295,153 of record RZGM01000038.1, read on the forward strand.
GGGATGGAGGCGGCGGCTGCTGGTAGGGCTACAGTAGCTTGGGTTTGGGTTGAGGGGATGGATGATGGACATCCAGGGTCAGCGACAATTGCGGCGCGTTGGGTGGTGCAGCTGGTCGAGTGTGTGTGTGCGTGTGCTTGTTACACAAGACATATCGCTTCAGCGAGCACCAGAGCGGGTAGCAGGCCAGGGCAGGTCTTTCCACGCCATGCGGATAAGAGTTGAAGTCGCGAAGAGTGAATGATCAACAATGCCGGACTCATTCGCGTGAAGGATGGAGTCGACAGTCGCAAAGCCGTTCTTTGTGAGAAGGAGCTGCTTTGGGTCTAGCGCCCCGGGTGCTTGCGTTGGGCAGTCAGTGAGCATCAAAAGCCCCTGCCCTTCTTTTTTCCCTTCTCCTTCTTCTGCTTGATTGCCCTTGTCTGGGCACCCTGCTTGCCTTGCCTTGCCTTGCCCTGTCCTGGCCGGGCAAGGTTTGCAAGGTAAGCCAAGCCTGGCGCGCCCTGGCTTCTCTGCCACGACCCTGGCAGCATCTCAGAATAAGCCCCGCTTTCCGAAATCCTTGTCACTCACATTTTCTTGGTGGCCCATCACCCATGCGTCTTGCATCCCCCTTGTCCCTGGGCAAGCGACCCCACACCACCAGTTTCTGGCCCACTTGGATGCTCTGCTTTTGTTATGCAACCCCGGCCAAAACCGTCTGGCAGCGGTCGCTGATGGCCGATGGGCGTGATGAGGGGGAGCGGGAGCTTAGTGATGACCCTCAGGGCAGGTGCCTCTTTGGAGAGAGAGTAAGTTGTGGATGCTAGCTAACCTCAAAGACCCCAAGCAAACTTCGATGAAGCTGGGAGTGAGCGGTACGTACTGCACTAGACTAAAGGCACGCCATGCGCCACACCTCACGCCCCCTCCTAAGACCCGGACTGACCTTAGGTTTCCTTTTGGAAACCACACGCCACTGCTATCGGTAGGGACGGACCCATCCCCGTGGCTCATGCCCCAGCTACGGACCTACAGTGCATGCCCCGGGCCCGACCACATGCTGCGCTATACATCGTAACTGCGGTCTCTCTCTGCGCTCACTCGACTTTTTTCTCGATCCCATCGATCGATGGGGTTGCGCAAAAATTCCCATGCTGGTCTTCACCCTATCCCATCCCCTCTATCCCTTCTTTTCATCCCCACCTCTCCACTCCCCATCTGAGGACTCAGGACTGAGGAGGCGTGTACCGACCATTACTGTCTGCCTCTCTGTCTGTGCTGTGTTTGCTGTGCTCACTCCCCATGTTCCCGTTGCTTCCCACTCACCTCTCACTCACTACGACTCACACTGCTCTTCTCCTCTCTCCGCTTCGTGCAGGTTATAAACTTAAAGCTCCAGCCATCCGTCCAGCCTCGTTTCGCTTGATGTTTGACTTCTTACTCCTCTTCTCTTTCTGCTATCTACAACAAGGCTCCTCCCTTCTGGCTGACTGATATTGCTTCTTGAATCAAGTCTTCTTGATCAGACCCTCGCTGTAACATATCTATATACAAGCAAGCAAGCAAAGCCATTCGTCCTTTTGGCTGCCCTCTTCTGTGCCTGGCTTGGCTTACTGGGAGCTCTTACACCTTCGACGCCTCGACACATCCCTCTCGTCTCGCCCCCTCACCATTCCTCGGCTCGCCGCCGTTGACAACAACACAGCTTCTCACACCACCGACATTTACGCGTCTCATCGCTTCATGATTTCGACATCCGACGCTCTCCTTGCTCTCCCCACCAGAACCTGCAGAGCCGTCACCGCTATCACCAGTGCCTTCTCTCCACCTTCAGCTCGTCTCTCATCCCTACCTTACGCCAATAACGCCTCCGAACAAACCCCTGTCGTCTTTCAGGCGCAAACAAACACCTGCGATAAATCAATCGGTCCCGTGTCCTGAAAAAGCGGAGGCCATCGCATCGTTACCCCTCGGCCTCTCGAGTCTAGACAAGCTCCGTGGCTAGACATCCCGCCCTTTAGCTCCGCTTCGGCTCCCGGACGACTCCACCACCTCGTTGTCACCGATTCGATTCCAGGCACCTTTTGGTGTACTACGCTACGTATCCGTGAGACGCGACGCCCTGATCTGCAATTGCCCTGGATTTGCATTCAACGTGAACAATCAACCTCGTTCAGCGGCCTCTCATGACAATGCATGCTGTCAACTGCGCCGGTCGGGTCGTATCCCTCCTCAACGACGAGAGCGCTGCTCCTCAACAACCGCGACCCGTCAGCTTCCACTCTAGCTATGTCCTCGCTCAGTCATACCCCACCCCTGGCAGCAACGCTTCCTCACCCAACACGCCCGAGCTGCTGCGCTCCGATTCCTATGACTCTCAGATGAGCAATGATCCAGTGTCGCCTCTGACACCCAGCGTCGACTACTACTCGCGACATCAATCCGTGTACACTATTCCTCATGACTACAGCCTCGACCCCAAGCAGGCTGCCTACGCCGACAGCAGCCGCTCGGCCTCCTACGACGCTGAGATGGTTAGCCAGCCTCGGTCATCGCCCATGCCCGAGCGACCCGGAAAGCGGTACCCCTGCCGGTACCGCGATACTCATGGATGCGAAAAGACATTCACCACCTCTGGCCACGCCTCGCGCCATTCCAAGATCCACACCGCCGAGAAGGCTGTCCAATGCACCTTTGCGGGCTGCCAGAAGAAGTTTACCCGCGCCGACAACATGAAGCAGCACCTCGAGACTCACTTCAAGGACAAGAGCCGGTCCTCGGGCTCTCAGCGTGGCCACCGGGCTTCTCTGGCTGATGGACGGCGCAATTCGACCTCAGGACGCCCTTCTGCTAGCCGCGCGTCTTCATCCCGGGATTCTAGAAGCCGTCGCGACGCGGACCCTTATCCCCTTCCTACGCCCCCACTGGCCTCACCGAGTGTTGGCAGTGGATCTTGGGACGTTCGAGGCCGCAACCTCTCGCTTCTCAGCCGCCCTGTTGCTGACAGAACACCAAGCGGTCTTGATGCTTTGGCCATGGCGGTGGCCTGCCAAGAGGACTGTGGTGTTTGAATGTCTACCGCCCTGGCATCCTTGACATTTTTCAAACCACCATCGTCACATATGCTCTATTGATAATCCTAATCGTTTCCAATCTCGCACGCCCAAACACCACCAACAACACCAACACCAACACCCCGCCGCCGCTCTTGATCCTCTTCAACGCAAAAAATTCTCGACACTATTTTATGACATGCCCCCCCACACACAAAGGGCGTATTTTTTCCACACCCATTCGGACATGTTTCAGCCTGCGGGATTGTATATGAGTACACGAGGGACAACCCGGACGGACAATGGCGTTTTATCACGGTGATTTCTTTGGTTTTTTTTATTCTCTTTTTAAAAAGGTTCTCAGGGACATGGACAGTGTCGCAAGTACACGACATGGCGTCACGGCATGGTTATTCTCCCACACTACTACGGATTAGATAAACGACAGGCAGCGCCCCATTGGAGCCCCGAAGTTCGGGGGCGGAAAACAAACGCACGGCGTTGACAGTTTTTTTTTTGGTTGATGATATGATTTCTTGTCTGTTAGCAACGTATACGAGGAGGGGGGGGAGGGGCCGCAGCGACAGCGGCCTCAAGGTCGAGAGCCCTTTCGGGCATCTCCGGGGCTTGGAAGGGGGGGGGCGCAAAAAGGATTTGATGAAGGAACTGGATTGACAGCGGTACAGTACACGGCTGCTGGGCGCCGTGACTAGACGGCCATTGTTGGATTGAATTATTCACACATGTATATTCACTCTCGAGTTGTCGACCAGGGCGTGCTGATTCGGCGGGCGCATGCGGAGAGAGTTAGAGGGGAACGCCCGAGCTGTGCGCAATTGATACCACTTTGCTCTTCATGACATTTTTGCACGAATCCGGTGACTTGAGTGACTCGAGCTGGGGTGACTTGGTACTGGCGTGAGAAATAGAGTTGCTCGGTTGCTTATCCCAAAAGGTTGTGGTTGTGACAGTGGATGGATCCCATACTTGACTCTGTCAACCTACCAATTCCCTCGTCACAACCACATGCACTTTTGTCTTCATCTTGATATCAAACCGGGTCTGTTAGCTCGTGTCACTTACTACTTGCATTCGTCTAGTCGCTTTCTATGTTTTAGTTTATTCATCTATTCCCAAGTCTATCATTCATTCAATCGCTAGAGTTGCTCCATTCGTTTCCGTCATCATTACTCCAGCCATGTCACATCATACCCGCGTCAAGCGGGCGTCGTCGTTACCATCTATAGTTAGTTACCACAGGTCTTCCTTTTCTGCGCATAGTCTGGCCATCTCAAGTTGCTCATCCGTCTGGCAAACAAGCACTCGTTCAGAGGCGCTGGGACTGCCAAGCTCCTGGACCACCTCCTTGAGGGGTTCCTGGTTGCGAGTCTCATCAATCGCAAAGCCTAGGCAGGCGACTCGCTCAACGACGGCAGCCCGGAGCTTGGCGCTGTGCTCGCCGATGCCACCGGCAAAGACGAGAGCATCAACGCGACCTTCCAGAGACACAAAGTAGGATCCGATAAAGGCCGACACGCGGTCAACAAAGATGTCAAAGGCGAGGCGGTGGGTGGGTTCGTCCGACTCTGCAACAACACCAAAGTTGGTGGTACCCGTCATGGATTTCCATCCGCTCTCCTTGTTGAGAATCTCCTCCGCCCGCGAGATGTGAAGGTGTTTGGTGGAGGCAGGGGACAGCTTCCCCACATCGCTGGCGTAGTGGAAGACAAGACTGTAAGTTTGACAAGGGGGTTAGCATGCAAGGGACTTTATTTAGAAGGGAACCCTGATCGATTCCGGATCTCTTGGATGATCTGATGAAGGTAGGATTCCGCTTCATCCGGTGGGGTTGGGGTGCCTGGCTGGGCTGTCTCACCTTGGATCAACACTGCCGCTTCGAGTCGCACCCGGGAGGCCGGCCAGAGGCGTCAGTCCCATGCTCGTATCCCAGCTCTTGCCTCCCTTGATGGCGCAGGCACTGGCACCGCTGCCTAGGTGGAGGGCGATCATGTTGAGCTCGCTGGCATCCTTGCTGAGGTATTCGGCCACCGATCGGGTAATAAAGGCATAACTAATACCGTGGAAGCCATACTTCCGCAGGCGGTTGCTCTTTGCGATCTGGGGGTCGATGGGATATGTGTAAATGTGAGGTGGTATCGTTGTGTGGAACTGCGAATCGAAGCAGGCGACATTGACAGTTTCGGGGAGCGCCCTGATGCACGTGTCGACAATGCTCAAGGCGACACCATTGTGAAGCGGCGCGAGGTCGCTGAGTTCTTCGAGGTGGTGATACGTGTCTTGGGTGATGATCTGGGAGCAGTCGTAGTCGCCGCCATGAACGATGCGATGACTGGCAATTGAAATGTCCTGCTTGGACGAGATCTCCTTCAGCTCCTTGTCGTCAACGAACGTGTCGAGAAGCAGATCGAAGGCGTCCTCCTGGTTCTTGACGGCATCATTGACCTCTTTGGCCTTGATGATCTTTTCGCCGAGACGTTTATAAGTGAGCTGTGCTGGTGGGGCAGTGAGGCCGCTGATCTGAGCTTCTGCGATCTCGCGGGGCACCGCGCTCTTCTCCGACGTGTAGACTGAGATTTTGACCGAGCTGGACCCGGCATTGATGGCGAGAATGACCTTCATGACGACGATATCAAGCTGAAAGAGGCCAATGGATGGATGTCGAGGAGGGAGCACCGTAGCGAGCTAAGGGAGCTTCTGTTTTATGACCATCCCCCTCATGGCTGAGCTGGCCTGGCTGTCCCCTCCTGGCTGGGCTTGTCCTCTGTAATGACGACACAAGGGCTGTGGTCTGATACTAGGTATCGCGGGGTTTGTAGGCTCGGGGTGGGGCTCGAGTACGCCCGAGCAGTCTGCCCACGGAGGAAAACATGTGGCATATGCAAACGGCTGTCCGCCGCCGCGCCGCTCCCAGTCCATGCTAGACAAGCCGCTGTCTCTGCCGTCAGCCAACCTGACATGACCCCCCACGACCGCCGAAAATCACTCCGTCCCCGGCACTTTCAGGTCCTTTCAGCGATCCATCGCTTCTCTGAACCCTGCAAACGGTTGTCACCCCACTCGCATGCTGCGCCGTGGGCATGTGGTTCGGCCCAGTGGTGCAACTGGTTGGCTACCGCTGCTGCTATATCTGGCACTTGACACTTTGATACTGCCTCAAGGCGTAGCTTCGGCCGCATCCGAGGGTTCAGGCACCGAGTCTAGAGTGTGGTTCTGCCAACCAGATAGCGGTAAATTGGGGGAATGTCCCGGTAAAATCTGCGGTGAGGGTAACTCAAAGTGGTTCGGTGGGAATGGGATCCCATTGAATTCGCGGTCCGAACTGTGGCAATAGAGCCACGTCTCGAGGAATCGTCGATATGCTGGGCTGACCGTTAGCTGACATGCTTCGAATCCGGTTTGGAAGCTCGAGGATAGCAACCAATGCCCCCTCGAGATACGACTAATCACCTTGACGCTCGGTAAACTGAATGGCCAGGTATCGTATGTCCAGCGTCGGCTGCATCGACCTTGGCTCCGATAAGTCGCTCGTTCTGGTTCGAGGTCGCATGCGATGCGCCAGGGAGAAGCGCCGATGCGAATGATGATCGTCACCCGTGTTGTGACGTCGACCAGAGGCATTTAGTCGAAGCTGCTTTGCCCTGTCATCCCGCCCTCGAACCTCACCGTCGAAACAGTGGATATCGTATTCACGGTATTGCCCATCCGTCTTGTTCGCCCACACGCTGAGCGAGTGGAAGGTCGTATAGCGATCTCTCCACAGCTTGAGCCTCTGGATAGCACCAATGCCCTTTACTTTTCCAAAACTATCTGTGCGACCATGCACGTTGGTCCAGACTACGTCGACGTCATAAAAGTCAACCAGGTCCTTCCGGCGCAAGTCGCCCTGAAATTGGATCGAGCTCTCGACTGTCGTGAATTCGTATCTGATCTTGATGAACTGGTCGTGGATGCACACCCCCTCATCCGTCGTGTATCGAACTCGATGGGGTTCCTGAAACGTAATGTATCGCTCCATGTCCGCTGGGTCATAATACGGGCGATGGCGCGAGTGGAGGGTATGAGGATGGATGTCTGAAGGTGTGTCCGAGGGCACTGCGATGTGACGAGTTAGCTGACATTGAATTGGCACAGCGCCGACGACGAGACGTACGGAAATGCTCGAGAAGCTCGTTCTGGTAGCTTCCCTGCCAGAGCACGCGGCGTTGCTCAGATCCCACCACCTCCCATGGCCCCAGGTAGACGACTCGCTCGTCCGGTGTATCTTGAAAGAGTATTCTGCAAGGCCGAAGTCAGCGTCATGCAGTGGCAGTGGCAGAGGCAGAGGCATCGTCGGGCTTCGTGAGAGCGTACATCGTTGCCTGGAAGCCCGGAGGCCCCAGATCAAGCGCCGAGGTTTCAGTGGTCGACCCCTCGGTGGTCGGAGCGGAAATGGTCGATATACCGGAGGTCGGGGTCCACGTCGAGTCAACGGGACTGACGTAGGTTCGTCCGTATGTTGGTGGGCGGCCGAGCGACGAAGATGTGAAGGATGAGCCCGAGGACGACATGCTGTCGCTGGTGGCAGTCGAGGGCGATCAGACTGACCGAGCTGTGGGGACATGTCATGACACGGTCACAACGGCAAAGAAGGTGCGTGTGGTCTCTGCCGGCGCCGTCTAGAAGATCCCAGTTACCAGCCCCAAGACGTCTTGTCCAGATTGATGTCGTACTACTTCTTGGCTCTCGAGTTCTCGACGACGGGAAAGTGCTGAGTGTGTGTGCGAGAATGTGCGCGTGTGGTAGAAGCTTGTGTGAACAAGAAGGAAGAGCGATGAGGCGTGCTCTTGGCTGCTGCCGGTGAGGCTGGGCTCGTGGATGCCCAGGCCGGCGCAAGTGACGGACTCTTAACAAGTCGATATACGTAGAAGCACCGCATACACTCAGACAGGCAAGGGCGGACTCAAGCACTTGATGGCATGGGTAGCTCGGATGCTGCTGGTGCATTAACCTACCCCTCCGATACGGACGGCCGACTCCAGACAGACGGATGGACTTGGACGGAGTCTCAGTCACGTATGCGCAGACACGCAGGCAGATCGCAGACTTGGACGGCGCAAGGTACTGATGGTCTCCAACTTTACAGACGAGGCAGAGTTGGGAGCTGCACGGCGCAGAACGACACCTGACGTAGAGATGGGTACTGTAGGCGTGGGCGCAGTCGGAGCAGCCAGCCCAAACCGGAGATACAACAGCCAGAATCCAGAGTACTGTAGCAGGTCCAGTGCAGAGAGTCCAAGGTCAGATCCTAGAAGAAGTCTTTCGTTTGTTCCTAGACAAGCTGCGGGCCAGCATCATCCATCGCAAATCGTTGGGAGACAGACGCGGTCGGTTTCCACGGTCGACGAGGGGCTCTTCCGTCTCGCTCTGTCCCGAGAGCCAGGTCCCACGTCGTCGGTAGCCAAGACCACAAGGCTAGCCACACACAGACAGGCACGCCGCACGCTGCCCGTCGCAAAGCCGCAGGAGGGCCAGTTGTGAGAAGCGCATCGACAGAGGTCGTCTTCCGGAGACGGGGAGAATCATGGTTCAGCAACGGAGAGCCAAGGGCCAGCGCCACATGGACAGAAGCTCGTCGTCGATTGGTGGTCCACTGACGACGGGAGCATCGCGCACGGGGGTCGATGCGGCATCCTGATGGGCTGGGTGCAAGGGGTGCATCCGTCTTGGAGCCGTTTTGGTCTCTGGTGGCCTTTGGTTGGAGAATCTTGGCTTGCGCACACTAAGAGATCCTGGTCCCGTGGGGCTCTTGTTCGCGGGGCCTCGTTTTTTTCCTCTTCCTCTTCCTCTTGCTTTTGCTTCGCTCAAGGGACTTGGGGACCTCGCTTTGGAGCGCACTAGGCTGTCGGGTTGCTGTTCCGCTGACAATTCCCGACTGTCTGGACAGCCGGCTCACCGTTTTCGCCAGCACTCGCATCACATCGCGTGTTGTAGACAGGGAAGTTCCGCTGGGCGCGACAAAAAGAGCAAAGATGAAGGCTCGGGTTCGGAGCCGTAGATCCAAATGTTGTGTTACCCACGTTTCTATGTATGTGGTACGTACAGCCGTCAATGCTTTGCTGTAGTAATTTCCATTGGAGTCTCCGACCCCCCCTAGCTCAGGAATGGTCAGGTCCAACACCATCCTCAATCCGAGTAATGCCATTGGTGCGAGTCTTGTCTGTTGGTGCGAATCGAGTGGAAAGTTGGGGATGGAAACATGGAGGAGGGTAGCATCTTTCGATGATGTGTGGTTGTGGAAGACATCCTACAGTACCTACGTACCTAAGTAAAGAAAAGCAAATAACTGGAAGGCGCCTGTACTGAGTAGGCACCGAGCCTCCCAAGGAAGGAGTGAAGGAACAGGGAAGGCGACCCGGGATTGGGCCAAGTACCTTGAACACCTTTGATACCCAAGCACAAGACTCAGACACCACCAGGACCACGTCGATCTGGAATTCCATCGTTCGGTCTTGAGAGTGCCTAGCCCAATACGGCAGAGACCCAAGAGTTTCGATAGTTGCTCCCGTTAATTTCAGAAACTCTGGGCAAAGGAGTCCAACTTGGAGATAGTGTTGACGCATAGTCAGCTAGTACTTACCTACACGGGTGGGTTCACCAAAAAGTCGCTACACAAGATTCTACAGGTACACGCCTTACTCTGCAAATACAGATCCTTTACTTCTTCAATAGGCAATCATGACATTTATTGACCCGTCTTGTAATGTAGTGGGTGGCACAACTTCCCCAGATTGCAGAATTGTACATCCACAGTTGTGAAGTGTATGCTTATGTAACATGGCGCTCCCCCCACGTCTCCGTTCATGACAACCAAGCTTCAACACCACGTGCCCTCGTTGAGATATTGGCACTGTCTCATTAGCACGCCTCTCCCCCGGAGCTCGCAGCACGCATTATTAGCCCCATCCCGCTGTCCTGTCTAGGGAATTTTCTCAACGGGCTGAACGGTCGATTCCCTGCAAGGACTGCAAGCCACAATCGCTCCAGACTCGGACAATGAGCCCCTCCCCGGTTTCTTGAGTCCGCTGTGACTTGAGCACGGCGAGGACCCAGCCGACAAGGGGACGGGGAACCGACCCAACAGTGCAGCGGTCATTCAGCCCTGACCGGAGTCCAATCTGCTCTGCTCGACTTTACTGAGTAACGTCAGACCCACCCCAACCGGCCGGCCCCCCCAACCGGCCACTTTTTTCCACCTTCAACCACCATCACGCCACATAT
>RZGM01000039.1:0-126293 GCA_027886205.1 Fusarium piperis
AGGGGCCCGGGCCGGCCTAATCGGGTTAGCCGGGGCCTTACGGTACGTGAGGGTGGGCAAATACTTATTGCCTCCCACTGTAGCTCGACCGATGCTCGTCCATGGGAGTTTGAGGGAATGGCGCTTACTCGACGGCGTCCTACTGGACGATGCGGTGAACGGCAGTCTGTCTTGTCGTCTGACCGGCATGACGGAAGTCTCTCTTTCAGCTTCGAGCAGAAAGAGGCAAGCATTGAGAGTAGACTCGAGAGCCTCGACTTATTGTGACTCCCAGTCTCGAACCATTCCGGACCCATAAACCTGTACACCACCTCGACCGGTTGATGGCCGTGCCTCGCAAGGGAAGGAAAAAAAAACTCTGTTCCCCTGACGCTTTCAAAAATTTTCCAGTCGAATCACATCCCGTCCCGCTGCCGGCCCTCACCGTGATGCCAGACAGCCATCTCAAAGTCCCATCATGACGCCATCCTCTAAACCTCCAGTTGACCGAGGCAGTTGACCGAGGAGTCGACGACCGGCCCGGCTCGTTACCCTGTAGAGATAATTGTAATAGCAAAATGTAATCCGACATTCCATGCCCAGCTTCTCTCGACAGACCCCCTCGTCCATCAAGAGCAGCCTGCAGGTTGGCGACGCCACGACCAGGCCAGCAGGCCCTCCATCCGGTAACCTCCTTGCACCGAGTCCCGTCTGGAGCTGTCTCGATGCTGCCCGCTTCTCCACTTTCAATAGCATCAACCTAACCTCTAGTGGCAGGCTTGCGAGTTCTGCACATCACGAGTTACTACCTATCCGATAGCTGTCCTTTGTCCGAATAGCTTAACGCCGCCATTAACTATTTGGGCAAGCTGCAGCATGTGACCCAGAGGGAATTGGTGCCAATCGTTGGTCCATTCATTGTCAACAACTGCCGAATGCTCGAGGAGCTTCTCTACCTAGCTCGGCTTCCTTATGCATTCCTTAAACGTGAATCAATTTACATCTAAACTCGAGCAAGCACCAAACCTCAAAAACACTACAAGCGTAACCGTTCCTCATCCCAGACGCCGAATTCCAGCCGGGTATACAGGTCACCGGAGTAACCGTAAATCATTTGAGTACCATCACCCATAACCAACGCGGATACATTTGCCGCAGTCTCTCGTCTGCCCTCGATCGCTGCCGTCGCGTTTTCGGTGTCTGGAGCAGCATTACACAATCATCTGCGCAACACCGGCGCCTCCGAGGGTCTTGCTGCCGACAAAAGCCTGGCCCTTGATGCCGGCAAGGAGGTAGCAGAGGGCAGTGAAGAGCAGAAAGACGGCGGCGGCAATCAGACTGCTGGCACCCGAGACATTGCTGACGAACTGCAGGGTGGACATGACACCGTAGGCTCCGGCGCGCATGTAGTTGGTCGAGATCTTGCGGATGACTTCGTCAAACTTGCCCGAGGTTGGGCAGATTCGGAGGAGCAGGGGAACCTCGATGAATAGGATGATGAAGGCCGACGCACTGACATGTTAGCGGTGACTGTGGAAAGGGTCGGCCGACGTACATTGCGAGCGCGCAAAAGATGATGCGGACGGGGTGGAATGAGAAGATGTTGGCGATTCCCACAGCCAAGCAGATGATCATGGAAAGAATGCCGAGCCTATACTGTCAGTGTCGTTCTGGTGTTGTAGATCGGCGCAGCATCAAGCTTACCATTGTCCGTAAATGCCTGCACTCGGATTAGCATTTGCGTGTCTAAAGCATCACGATAGAGCCACATACTAAAGTTGCGCGTCTGAAACTCCTCCTTGAGCGTCATCTTGACAGCTTACGTCGAGCTCGTATTCGGGGATATGTAGAGGCGATGAAGCGCGCACGGTAAGGGGCGCGGTCGGGGAGAAAAGGATCCGATGTATCGATAGAGCAAATCCGATCGTGTATTCGTGTGCGCGCGGATGAAGCGAGTGTTGCGACGGTGGGCAGCGATGTGGTGTTGAAAGTTGTAGGTTGGATGTAAAGATGCACGTAGCCTTTTCGCAAGGAGCTGCTGCTGTGCTCCAATTTTGAGGCGGCGCAGGCTTGGCTCCGGTGTCAATAGAAGCAAGTGGAGGTGACGTTACGGGGCGACCACCCGTTGCTGGCGGCGGCAGGAAGGTTCTGATTGGTCTAGCGGGCGTTGATTGTAGGGGACTTTGCCGGGTTGAGACCCTGTCGGCGAGGTTGTTGAGACAGTAGTGATGATGGTTAATCACTGCGATCCTGGATTTATTTTATATCTGCCACGGACTCGAATCTCATCTTACATTTGAATCTCTTATTCGTTTAACACTCATCGTATTTTTTTTTTTTTGCCTCATCACAAGGCAGCGAGTTCTGCTTGACGTACGTACGTAGAGTAATTACGCGGCATCGCGGCACTGAGCCAAGCCTCACACGCTGACGGGCCAAGAGGATACCCTACACGAGGGTCTCGAGATGCTTGGCGGTCCATTTTGGCCCATCAAGTGTGGCACTGCTGTGGTTAATGTTGCTGCCTTTGTTTGAAGCGAAGCAATTCCAATCATGCAATTGAGACAGTCGGCTCCATGGATCGGCATGTGACTGCGTGACCTAGTAACTGCATGCCAAGTAGGTAGTCCAGGTGACAATTAAAGACGTTACACTTATACGCTCAGTATTCATCAATCTGCCATCTACACATGAACGGATTCGATCCATGCTTCTCTGTATGCCCTCCAGCCCTATCCAGCTGTCAAGATGCGCCGCCTAAGCGATATCGCACCCATGTGCTCAAGTGGAGATTCGCATCCCCGCGAGAATGTGCCCATTACATCATCTCTCAACACCATCCATCACCAACGAAGCCGTTGCCTAGTGCTCAAGCTTGGAGCATTGTCTTAGTCTGCAGCTGCTCGAGGTCACTCTGCAGGACAAGATGTCCTATACCATCCTTTCTGACGACCAGGTCAATACCATCCTGGAGGGCCTCACCGTGGATGAGCTTGAAGAGTTCCGCCACGTTCTGGCTTCATCACTCCACGAATTCTCGACTGGCGTTCCAGCTCTCGAGGCAGCCTATCAGCAACCGAATCGCATCTCAACTACTCATCCCGAAACTCAGGCCAAGACTCTGTATATGCCCTCTTGTGCCCCATGTGGCATGGGCTGTAAAGGTAAGTTTGCTATTCAGTGTCGAACTATACTGACTAGCTGCCAGTCATCTCCTTGACCACCGCAGAGGCTTCTCAGGAGGGCGATTCCAAACTCATTACCCCTACGGGAATCGTCAACTTGTTTAGACCAGATGGGTCACCGGTGGGCATCGTTCATGCCAGCGCCCTCACAGCTTTCCGCACCGCTCTCGCATCAACTTGTCTACTGGCCCGTCGTGGCCATGTCAAGACCCTGACCGTATTTGGAAGCGGCCTGCAGGCGTACTGGCATATCAGACTGGCACTCATGATGCGAGGCAGCACCATCAAGTACATCCACATCATCAACCGTCGCTGGTCTGAAAATGCGACTACTCTTCTGAAGAAATTCGCCCGCATCCCACCCGAGATCAAGCAGCGCGAGGGTTGGACCGACGTCAAGTTCGGACTCTTGGTCCCCGCGTTTCACGAGTACGAGCGCCTGCTGAAGGAGCAGATGCGGGATGCGGATGTCATCTACTGCTGCACCTCATCACAAGAGGACCTATTCGATGCATCCATTCTGACGTCTCATGAAGGACGGAAAAAGGGGCGGTTGATCATTGCTGTTGGGAGTTACACGCCCGAGATGAGAGAACTGCCCGATGAGCTTCTTCAGCTGGCTGTCAAGCAGTATGATAAACCTCACCGTCACTATCACAAGCACGCGCCTGAAGGTGGTGTGATTGTGGTCGACAACATCAAAGGTGTCCTCAAAGAAGCGGGCGAGATTATTGCAGCCAAAATTGGGCCTCATCAGCTGGTCGAGTAAGTCACCTCTTGCTGAATCCATGACGATTCTAACAAATCCAGGCTTGGAGAGCTCGTCATGCTTCATCTTCAAGCACTAGAAGAATCCGACGACCCCATCAGCAGCCAGGCATCACTGGCCTCGGATGATAGGCTGGATCATGGTAGGTCTTCCATATCCACAGCCTTTGGAAGCGATGCGCCGTCCAGCCCTACAGGTTCAATAGGCTCAGATCCTCGCAAGTCTGGTTCCATATTTCACTTTCGGAAAGGTTCCGGCAGCTCTCTCGATAATAACGAAAAGGGAAAGAAGGAAGACCACCTCGTGCGGTGGTTGCGAGACGGAACTGTAATTTACAAGAGTGTTGGCCTCGGTCTCATGGATCTTGTCGTGGGCATGCACTTGGTCGAGGTTGCGAATGAAAAGCACATTGGGACACGTATAGGAGGATTTTAACAAGAATTTATCAATCAAAAGCTAGATATACATAGGTATCGTACACTACTCAGCCACCCAGATAGCAGCCATTCCCATACCGGTTCCAATACACATGGACGTCGCGCCAACCTTTTGGCCCGTTCGCTTTAGCTCATACAGCAGAGTAGAAACCTGTCGGGCACCGGTGCATCCCAGGGGGTGACCAAAGGCAATGGCACCTCCCTTGGGGTTGATCTTCTCCTGAGGAATGCCCAGCTCGTTGGCGCACCACAGGCACTGGCTGGCAAAGGCCTCGTTGATCTCCCAAATGTCGACGTCGTCCTTGGAGATGCCGGCCAGCTCGAGGGCCTTGGGGATGGCCTTCCAGGGGCCCTGGCCCATAAGAAGGGGCTTGACGCCGACGACCGAGGCGCAGACGTACTTGCCGAGGATCTTCTGTCCAAGCTTCTCGGCGGTGGATCGCTTCATGAGAAGCACGGCGGCAGCACCGTCCGAGATCTGACTGGCGTTGCCGGCGTGGATAGAACCATCCTTGGCAAAGGCAGGTCGAATCTTGCCCAGAGACTCGGCAGTGATGCCATCTCGGACGCCGTCGTCCCTGGAGACGGTAATCTCCTTGGTGTTGCCATCCTTATCCTCGACCTTGACCGTGAGGGGGGCAATCTCCTCGTCAAACAGACCAGCCTTTTGAGCCTTGACGGCTTTTTGGTATGAAGAAGCGGCGAAGGCGTCTTGAGCGGCGCGGGTAATGTTGAGGTCCTTGGCCATCTGCTCTGACAAGACACCCATGGGAACCTTGCAGTTGGCAGCCTCGGGGTGGCTCTCGAGGAGCTCTGAGAATTCGGTAACGGCGCCAGGTCTAAACTGTCAGCATTGTTGCATGTCAATAGCTAAGCAACTCAACTTACCCGTATTGCAGCGACATGCTCTCAACACCAGCACCGATGCCGATATCAATCATGCCAGTCTTGATCTGGTTGGCCACATCGACGGTGGCTTGCAGACCAGAAGAGCACTGTCGGTTGAGGGTTCGAACGGCGATGGACTCGGGGAAGCCAGCAGCCAGACTAGCAGCGCGCATCTCGGTGGCGCCACCGCCGGGGGCCAGGACGGTTCCGACACATAGATCCTCGACGAGGGCGGGGTTGATCTTGGAACGGTCGAGGATGGCCTTGAGGACACCGGCGATGAGGTCGGCAGCCTGAGTGTCCTTGAAGCCGCCCTTGCCACCCTTTGTGAATGCGCTTCGACAGGCGGCGGTGACGACGATCTGACTTGTTAGAAGTTATACACTATACGATTAAGGGAACATACATCATCAGGGTGCTTCTCCAGGATCTTGTCGCGACCGCCGGCGGTCGGGTTGCCAGAGATCTGGCCGCCGATTTGAGAGATTCGATCGATAGCTGTCGCGCATGTCAGCGAGGATACCTACAGCCAGCATTGGGGCTGCAACATACCACCCATTTTGATTATATTAGTGGTTGGTTTGAAGTGTAGAGTTCAAGAAACACGAGCGACGCCAGATTAATATACGAAGATCGTCTCGGGACCTCGGATGTTCCATGTCAAGGTCAGAGTCGCAACAGGTTCGAGTCAAGACCCGCCGACCGAGGCATCTCGTCGCCCCAGGCTTGGCGGTTCTAGCGCCACTTTTTAGCGCCTTTCACATGCTAGATCCCCCAACTTTCGGCGGGGAAGACCCCAAATATGGTTCTCGAGAGTTGCGTCACAAGGACAGAAGCTGATTGTCAGCGGTCAAGATGTGGCATTCTAAGCAGAGCACGTGGTGTCCATTCTCCATCACAAGGAAATGAAAAAGAACCGAGTCTCAGATTGGGCCTAACGAATGCACAACGGGATATCAAGGTAACATAATAACTCCATAACCAAATCAAACAAAACAAAACAAAACAACCAAAAGTCATTAATCATAACACTCGCTCCATGTCCACTCTGAAGGTGCTGGACTCCGTGGTGACACTATTGAGTACACCTCCGAGCTGGAGCCAGAGTCATCTGCCGAGGTCGAGCCACCGGGCAGTTCGAGTAGAGGAGGATTTACCCTAATCTCTGGAACTAATGGTGATGTCGGCGATGTTGGTGAAAAACCCCTTGACCAGACGCCAGGATGAAGCAACAGGCTGTTGTCGACCGAGGCATGGCCTGGGTCTGGGGTATGAGATCTCGGACCTGCAGCGGGTTAGCGTGTCTTGTCGACATGGAGCCAATGGATGGGAACTTGCCTGCGTTCCCGATCAGGCCAAGCGAGCTGAGTGCTTCAACACCCAAGGCGACACTGAAGCGTGGATCTGAAAACTTGCAGATGGGCAACTTGAGTCTGCTCTTGGTGCTTCCGACCTTTTCCACATCAACCACGTCGAGAGGGCACCAGAACTCGCTCCCTCGCGTTTCCAATCTCATCCTGGGGGTGGGGTGATAAGCAACTCCCCATTTGTGGATAAAATCCTCATCAATGGCGCTGGTCCTCTCTCTGGGGCAACATTTGGCGATGCATGGCACGCTGGCTGTGCGGATCTTGAGCGTGATGCGTATCATGTCGCCGTCCTTGACGTGGGATGGGGCTGGGGCAGGCTGAGGAATGGAAAAGAATGGCGATGTCGGCGAGGCTGGAGATGGCGGCTCACTTGGCATCGGAGAGCAAAAGTCCATCATCATGCTGACATCCGGACTAAGCATTTCCAGATCTGGGACGCGTCTCTGCGATGGAGGCTTTCTGGAGGCTTCCAACTCGTGGCATAGCCTAGTAATATCCTCCAACGGGCTGTTCAACGAGCTGTTGGACGAGGCCCTCCTCCTCCTGGGAGACCTCGCCCCCGGGTCCAAGATCTGATCGAGGACAGATAACGCCTGGCGTCGATGGTGTCTATTAGGGCGGTTTGGGTTCCGTTGCCGAACGCCGGACAAGGTCATGGCGGACTGACTCTGGTTGGGGTGAGATTAGGCAGTCGTACACTTGGAAGGGGGGTTTCAACTGTGTGGTCGAGATGGCGAAGCGGGAAACGTAAGATTTTTTTTTCCAGATTTCATTCAGGAGAGGGCATTGCTAATTTATGAATTTCAAAGTGTGTCTACGAGACCCTCGGTGGACTTTATGTTGTGTCATGATCCTCAACGTCTTTGATGCTATACCAAGGCAACAGCTCCGCACCGAAAGTGCAACTTTTTTATTATCCAGTCAAGTTGTAGAGCTGGTCCAGACCGCTTCTCCCGCTGTACAAGGCAGACTTGCCATTGGCCATTAAACATGCCTCAAAACCATGCTTAAACGAGCAAGATCGGCTCGGTACTTGAATTTCCCATGGGCCGTTATCGTTCGATGGTGGGCTGTGTGCTCTTTCGCCGAGATGCGCCTCCGAGGTGATTCAGAAATGTGCACCTTGGGCATCAAATCACTCACAATTCCACTGTTTGACGCTGCCCATGAGCCACGCTGCCTTGTTGCCCACGCAAGGCAACCGCTGCGCCTTGAACAGCGTGAAAATATGTCGAGAGCCTCATATCTCGGGCGTAGGCTCTGGAGCGAACACCTCTAGAATGAGGCTCGCGATTGTCCACGTCAACCTTGATCGTCTTTCTTGAGCCTCAACCGTTCGCGGATTCCACACATGTTTTCTCGTACTACCATAAAAGATGCCGTTGTGTTTCCTACTTTTGCTGTCTCGATAGAGCTTGACTATATTCATCTATCGTCTCCAGTCGCATCATTTATCCAATCTCGTTGTTAAGTCCAGCTTGCCACAAATGGACTTTCTCGAGCACATTGGGTCTGTAAATACAGGACAATGCTCCCCGATCGACAAATTCTGCCGAACCGGTATTATTGGCTCTTTGGCCACCAACCTGTCCCCATCTTCGGAGATGCGATGTCTAACGAGAAAGTCTGCTGTGTGCTCGCCTTGTCATGCAGCAGTCAAGGTAGGTGCTCCTGATGGCGACTTGATTCGACTAACTTTTCAAGGCATTGCTTCCAGGCCAGTCACTTGCACCGAGCCCTGAGAAGCACAGGTGTCGACAGAGACAGGTGAAGGAGTCTCTCCGGTCCAGCTGGGGGAGAAGTCAGAGAAAGCATGCTCCAGGAGATGGAGAGTGTCGACCGAAGCAGACGTCAGAAAAGACAAAAGACAAAAAGGAAGAGTCCAGGCCAACCACTGCCCCTGAGCCCGACAAGGGACAATATGTTGATATTTGCAAGCAGAGCACTGGGGAATATAAACTCGAAAACATACAGGACGGGCTCAAGTCCTTGTCTATTGGTGACAGCCGTCCCAGGACCATCAGCCCTTCCATCGAACAGGCCTTCGAATCAGGAGAGGCTTTGACTCCGCCCGACATCGAGTCCTTTGAGGATGAGACCGATGACTATTGGGAATGGGACCGAGAGACGCAGCAGTTTCGACACTGGGATGATGAAGACCAAGAGTGGGTGTACTTCCCCGAGATATTTGACTGAGGCTGGAAAGGATATATGCAAACCTTGATTAATACTATCAACTCATAATCTCTCTACTCCTTTACTACTCCGTTCCTATGCTCCGCTGTCAACTCCCTGCTCAAAAGACTTAATCCTTGTTCTCTGCCGGCTTCTCCACAGGCTTGTCTTGGGGCGAAAAGCTCAAGCTGATGCTGTTGACGCAGTGACGCTCGTCAGTGGGCGTGTTGTAACCCTCGCCCTTGAAAACATGTCCGAGATGGCCACCGCAGTTGGCACACACAATCTCGGTGCGTGCCATGCCAAAGGTGCGGTCCTCGTGGCGGACGACGGCGCCAGGGATGCTGTCAAAGTAGGCGGGCCACCCGCACCCGGAGCTGAACTTGTGGCTGGCCTTGTACAGCGGCGCGTTGCAGCCGGCGCAGCTGTAGACGCCCTGCTCGGGGTAATGCTTGTCGTAGGTGCCCGAGCCAGGAGCTTCGGTGCCTTTTTCACGAAGGATGCGGAATTGCTCTGTCTTTGTGAGTACATAGTAGTCAAGCGGACCGAGAGGTAAAGTACCTTTGTTGAGGACGGCCCGCCACTCGTCGTTGGTGCGTTTATCGGGATACGACATGTCGGAGGATTTGGAGGAGCTCGAGCCAAATAGAGCACTCAGAAAGGGAATGCCAGACATGGAACGGAGGTGAACTGGGCGAGATGGAATATGGGGTAGACGTGAGGGTCTCCTAGCGATGTTGGAGAATGAATAGATGAGTGTAGATAAGAATGGTGAGAAGCGCATTGGCAATGGCGATGATGATGGACTCTTATATCTGCTTCAGGTGAAGCTCATAATCGAGCGTTTTACAGCGTATTGGATGGACGTCTTGTCTTACCCGCAGCGACGTGACAAATCATTGTGTGGAATCGAGGAATAGTTGCATCATAGGTAATGGAACTCGGCGTAGCACAGCCACAATGCGTATCTTTAGCTCTATTACCCGTAACGGCTCAGCTCAGCTCAGAGGAATTCCAAATCCCGAACTGACGGGACTCATGGGGATTAATGTTTAAGTGTGGCTGAGCCGGAACATCCGCCGCAAGATTCCGTTGGGAAACTGAAAAAAAAAAAAAAAAAAAAGCATCTATTCACATGTGTATTCGTCAATTAATCAATGCCTGCAATCAGCAACCTATCTTTCCTTTATCATCAACCTTGTCCTCACCTCAGCTGTAACCCCAAACACTGCTGCAACTGTGGCGGTGCACCCAGGGGTACTAATTACTTGTCCTGGGCTGCACTAACGCTCGCTGGGCAGCTAAACCGCTGGCTGTACACTGACCACCTTGGCACCTCCCTACCTCCAGGCCGCCATCCATCATCACTGTCCAGGTTGCCACTTTCAACATCTCGAAGCACTCGCAAGGAGCGCCCCATCTCTTCGACTGCCCTCGACGGCGACACCTCTACTCCCTCGCACACGAATCGCCCGCAATGTCTAGGAGGGCCCCGAACCCCGCCGCTGAGCGGGCGGCGCAAAACCAAGCTACCATCAAGAGCCTCCTCAAGTTGGAGACGAATAAGGTCTGCGCCGATTGCAAGAGAAACAAGCGTAAGTCCTCAGATGTCTGTCTGTAGCGAAATGCTAACACCCCCCAGACCCCCGATGGGCTAGTTGGAACCTCGGCGTCTTCATCTGCATCCGCTGCTCGGGCATCCATCGCGGCATGGGCACTCACATCAGCCGAGTCAAGTCGGTCGACCTCGATTCCTGGACCGACGAGCAGCTCCAGAGCATCCTCAGCTGGGGAAACGCCCGCGCCAACAAGTACTGGGAGGCCAAGCTGGCATCGGGCCACGCCCCCTCCGAGGCCAAGATCGAGAACTTTATCCGCACAAAGTACGAGCTCAAGCGCTGGGTCATGGAGGGCCCGATGCCGGACCCCTCGACGCTGGATGTCGATGGCGACGACGACGTGCCCCTGAGCATAGTCAAGGAGAAGCAGGTTATAGAGCGCAAGGAGTCCATCCGGAAGGCCTCGCTGGGACAGTCACAAGCCCCCAGGGCGGTCCCTCCGCCACCTCAGGGGGATCTTATCGGCGGAGACCCGGTTCCTGTACGATCAAGCAGTGCTGCACCCGCGTCCAAGATCCCTCCCAAGGCGGATCCAGCTCCTCCGAGAACCACAAGCACTAAGGATTCTTTGCTGGGACTCGACTTCTTCGGTGAGCCGGCAGCTCCCCCAAGACCAGCGAGCACGACAGGCACTGCCCCTGGCCAATCTCGCCCCGATCTGAAGCAATCGATTCTGTCTCTTTATGCCACGGCACCCCGACCACAGGCTCAGCCTCAACCGCAGCAGCAGCAGTCTGGTGGCTTTGGCGGCATGGCCTCCCCAACCATGGCCCATCATCCTCAAGGCTCAGTCGGCGGCGGCTTCAACGATGCCTTTGGCAGCCTCAGCATGTCCAACCAGCCCAAACCCGCGGCTCCCGACCCGTTTGCTAGTCTTGGCAGCGCAGGCCGCAGCACATCTAGCAGCAATGCCTTTGGAGGTCTTGGGGGAGGCAGTTTCTTCGATAGCAAGCCTTCTCAGCCGGCTGCTTCAACGCATCAGAAGCAGCCATCCAACTTTTCCAACTTTGGTGGCTTCTCCTCTGCCGCACCAGCCCCTGCCGCCGCTCCTGCTCCCGCCCCCGTTCAGCCTGCTCAGTCTGCCATGGGCGATCTCTTTGACCTCTCTGCCCCTGTTTCTTCTCCTCCTCCACCTAAACCTGCCGCTCCCGCCGCTACCACTAGCTCTGTCTTTAATCTATCCTCTCCCCAGAGCGCTCCTGCGCCTGCGCCGGCCGCTACTACTACAACGACTACATCCGCCTTTGGTGGCATGTCGGGTGCCGATGTCTGGGGTGGAAATGAATGGGCAACTGCAGCTCCGGCGGCACCGGCCCCCGCCAAGGCCCCCGAACCCCCAAAGCCTGCTGCTAGCAACGATTTCGGATGGGGAAACTCGGGAGGCGCCTTTGCCAACACACCGATTATCCCCGGAGCGTCCGGAGGCTTCAACCCGGCCCCGAAGGTGTCTGCCGATGAGGAATTCGGAGGATGGACGAGCAGCGCCGGACCGTCTGCCCCTAGCGGATCGAAGCCTTCCGGCGGTTTCGGAGGAGACGAGGACCTGTTCTCCAACGTTTGGGGATGATTGGACATTTAAAGGCGGCGGTCTGGGCATGTTTGGGCGTTGCATGTTAGGAGTATGTAGATGCAAAACCAAAAAAGATGAATGATCAATACGGTGCGGATGGATGGGAATGTGATGTGTGAATGTATTCAGTTAACGCCAACCCACGCCGAAAGCTCAACACCCGGTGTAACATGCTCCATGGCTCCAGGGTCTATACCCGTTTGTTTGTCGACCTGTATCTGTATCTGCCTGCCCACTATTATAACTTGTACATAACGCCAGCGCCCGACTCAAAGCAGAAGCTTCACGCCGTAGTACAGCACCACAAAGGCGGCGATTATGATGCCCGACAACTTGAGGATGGCGACGCGGTTGCCAGAGGCGGCCATGCGGGTGAGGCGGCCGGCGGAGCCCTTCATCTGGGTAGTCATGGAGGAGAAGGTGTCGGACTGTCGTGACGGTTAGCGAGCGGGAAAGTGCTGGCGTAAGAGGAGACGCACGGTGTTGTCGATGACGTCCTGCGCGCGGGCGTTGTCGTAGATGTCGACGGTCACGCCGCGCAGGGCAGAGACCTTGGCTGAGAGTTCGTCCAGGCGCGCATTGTTCTGGCGCTCTCGCTCGTAGGCTTCGGACATGATGGGTGTTGAATTTGGAGGTATATGCAGAGCGGGGGGGATCGTTCGATCGAGTGATGGTTCTAGGGCAGCTCGTGATGCGTCAAGTCGACGAGGTCAACTCCGGCTCAAGTTCGAAAGGGGGACGATGCCATGACGATTCCCACTCCGGACCGCCACGCGCCCGCTTCGGTTCGTCGGTACGTACCATACCCCCGGCGCACCGCCACACGGTCTCAAGGTGAGAACTAATGGTGGGCAATTCCCCGCCAAAAAGACATGGGTTTTGAAATCTGGGTCTGGAGAGCACTTGTAAAGTCCGAGGAGGGGCACAATCACCATCCACCCCGGGGCGAGCAAACCGCGTGGTTGGGCAGCCATGGAACAGGTGGTTTTTGCATGCTTCTGCTTCTGTGGCTCGAGTCTCCCAGACCGAGATTCAGTAACGGAGTGCCGTGCCGGAGCTGCGCCACACTCGAGCTTCCCCTTACGTATGCGAGGGCGAGCTTCCAAGTCCGCCTCTTTCATGAGAGAAGAAGTTGTATACGATCTTGTACTGCTCATATTCCTTTCTGTGCTTATACCGGCATCTCTCTGTCCGTCGCTGGTAGCTCGTCGCCAAGACTCGAGGCGCAGCAACCGTGACGACGTCGTGAACCCCACCTCGTACATCCCATCGTGAGCTCTTAGCTCCTCCTACACTTGCAACTCTACAGCATCACCTTGGCCGCGCGACAAGCAAGAGACAGCTTTTGCTTCTGCAGCAAGCCAAACCGGATCGCTCAAGATGGGCATCAACAACCCCCTCCCCTCGTCTCTGGCGTGTGAGTCCGCCCCATCCGCAGGTCATGATGCCATCATGAAAGCCTGGTCTTGTCTTTCCAGATGCGCCGAGACATGGCTGACCACCTAGCTCTCCCCAGCGGAATGCAAAAAGTGCGGCAAGATCCTCACCTCCTTCATCAATCCTCGCCAGGCCTTTGGTCCCGACAAGGTCATCCCTCCCTCGATCCTCGAAAACGCACAGGGCCTCGCCATCCTCACCGTCCTCAAGGCCGGCTTCATCGGCTCCGGTCGCTTCGGTAGCGGCCTCGTCGTCGCCAGGCTTCCCGATGGCTCCTGGAGCGCCCCCAGCGCCATCGCGACCGGCGGTGCCGGCGTCGGCGGCCAGATCGGCTTCGAGTTGACCGACTTTGTCTTTATCCTCAACGACGCCGGGGCTGTCAAGACGTTTGCCCAGGCTGGTTCTCTGACTCTGGGCGGCAACGTCTCTCTGGCCGCCGGACCCGTCGGTCGCAACGCCGAGGCTGCCGGTGCCGCTTCCCTGAGGAGCGTCTCCGGTATTTTCAGCTACTCCAAGACCAAGGGCCTCTTCGCCGGCGTCTCCCTCGAGGGATCCGCCATCATCGAGCGCCGCGATGCCAACGAAAAGATGTACGGCACCCGCTACACAGCCCAGCAGCTCCTCACTGGCTCTGTGCAACCGCCGCCCCAGGCTGCGCCCCTCATGAACATCCTCAACTCGCGCGCCTTCAACGGCATGCGGGTCGGCGCCACCGGCGACGCCATGTACAACGACGTGCCCGTATACGACAACCGGCACGACGACGTGGTGTGGAATGGCCAACGGGGATCGGCATACGGCGAGGGGCAGCACAACCGCGCGGGCTCGCATGACGACAGCTTCGGAAGGCCGAGCCGCTCCAACACATGGCAGGACGACGTATACGACCGACCCAGTGGTTTTGGCGCCCCGTCGCGATCAAACACCTTTGCCGCGCGCGGCGGAGCCAGCAACGACTACGTCTACCGAGATAGCACCGCCGGCGCAGAGAAGAAGACGGGCCCTGGACGGCCTGCAGCTCCCAAGCCCAACTTTGCCGCCAAGCAAGCGATGCTCAAGAAGAACGAGGCCGTCGCCGTGTACAACTTTGACGCGGACCAGGCTGGTGACCTAGGCTTTAAGAAGGGCGACGTCATTACGGTTCTGAAGCGGACCGAGAGCGACAACGACTGGTGGTATGTATCACGTACAGAGTTGTCGAGTGTTTGTTTGCTGACATTGTCCAGGACTGGCCAGATTGGCACGAGGACGGGCATCTTCCCGAGCAACTACGTCAAGATGAAGGAGTAAGGTGCTGCTGATCTGATGATATACCCTGCGGGCTTGGATTGATCTTGACTGAATCTACCCAACGAGCGACGGACGGATGGTTGGTTACTTTGCTTGATTTCGCTTACTTATCTTTCTCGGTGCAATATTGGGGGTTGTTTATGTATGGTTGCATTGGAGAATAGCCGTCTTCAAAATGGATTCTTTGGATATCTTTTGTATCCGAGTAGTGGTGGGAGTGGGATATCTACAAAGTCTGTGACACCGTCCAATTATATCCCTGAAACTAACATCATCTCCTGATCATCACTGCGCCATTCGACAACGAAGCAATGCTTTATGCAAATGCCGTCAACTATGGGCTCTTGCTGCTCTGGGGTGTGAGATGCTTCCACTCGTACTGTCCCTTTTGAGCGTACTTTTCCTCCTCAACTCTCCACTGCTCCCGTGCTTTTTCTGTCAGAGTGAGACGAGACTTGAATGTCCTCATGTTCCGAGGAACCTTCCGAATGAGGCACCAGATGGCCTCCTCCGGGGTGTCCTTGATCTTGACCACGTAAAAGACACGGTTGAGGTGTCTTCCCCGGTGAATGCCACGCTGGACCTCCTTCATCCGCTGGCTGATCTCATGGCGCATACCATGGTCGGTTGGGAGAGTGCTGGCTTTGCCTTCGCGGTAGAGGAGTCGAGCCTCCTGACGGCTCACCACCATGATGTGGTTGCCCCTTTGTTCGACCCACTCAAGGGTATGTCGAGATCCGTTTCTCTCTTTAGCAGAGCTCTTGTAATGTTTGACATCCCATCGTCCTTGGTACGGACGTTGGGGAGTCTAAGACCTACAAACAACTTCTGGATTCCACTCTGGCGGGTGTACCAGATGGGATGTCGGGGTAGGATCTCGTTTGTGCCTGTTGGTTGATAAGCCTCGATCTCAAATAGGAAGCGATGAAACAGATAGGAGGCTGATTGCAGGTAGAGAATGGATGTAAAAATTGATGCATTGATGTACTGGACGGCTTACACTGGATGCGCTGGCTCTTACACTGCTTGTATGCAGCCTTCAAAGTCTTGTCGTCGAGGATGGATGTGAGGAGGGTTCTGGGAGAAGCGATGCCCTCGAAGGTCATGTTCTCGGCCATAGAAACGGTCTCTGTGAGGGTCGACATTGTAAAGGATATAATCGATCTGCCGTTTTGCGATCAAGAGAGAGAAAATGAGGAAGAACTCGTCAAGGGGAATGATAATCGGAAGCACCAGTGTAGAATAACAGGAGCTGTCGGGATGGCAACACCTATCATCGAGGAGGGTGGAAGAGCCTCAAGAAGAATGCAACGAAATAACTTAAGAGTAGAACACTTTCTTGAAGAATCGGGTTGAAAGAGAATGGAAGCTTTGAAGAGTACCTGTCGTGATGATTGGTATCAAGTTAAAAAGGACGATGAAGGCTGCATTTATGTCCGAAGGTCAAACAGAAGTTGGCGCACTGCTGGCATCTGGAAAGCTATTGACAAACAAACAATGACACTCAAATTCACCTCACATGTGCCCCAGATTCATCACAGATGCATTTCTCTATGGCACCGTCAGACCCAGTCTAACTTGACAGCTGCCGCCACTGGCCAGCCGCCAACCCCTCGAGTTTAGCCAGCCAAAAGTCTCTGCGCTTCGAGTGTATCTGATTCAGGTAAAATCTAGCTGAGAGTTGATTGTCACTACCATTGGCGATATCTGTTTCGTATTGTTCAAACAGGCTCGCCGTTGCTTCGTCCAGTTCTCTTAGCATATCAGGGCTAGTGACGAGCACCGCCTGATTGAAGTCTGAGAGCCGCCGTTGGTCAATTTGTTGAGCCGCCTTTGGATCAATCGGAATTTCAGTTTGACACTCTGCGTCCGTCGAACATCCTATGTTTTCTAACATGGATTGTGGCGTTGAGCGATTTGGCAAGGGAGAGGCAGACTTCATCGGAACATCGACTCCCAAATCGATTGTTTGAGATCCCTTGGTTTTGAATTGCTGAAGCTTTGCATTTGAAGTAGTCTTGCTTGGTAGACCCCTGACTCGTTTGGCTCCTGGGCTGGGCTTCTGCACCTCGTCTCGTTCCATAGTATCCGACTGCGAGATGGATCTTTTTGAGCGAGATTGAAAAGGGAGCTTGCGTGGCTGTGGCATTAGATCTCGAAAGTTACCGGATTCGGATTCTGATGCCTGAGAATCAGCCCTTGGACTGTGGCTCGTATCGACTGGGGGTTTCTCTCTGTTGACTATTATGGGGTTGACGTTTGCGTGAAATCCTTCGACACTCATGGAACTCTGACTGCTTGTGAGGGAGGACACATCTGAGACCGACCCAGCGTTTGATATGGAAGACTGTTGAGATTCTGAATTGAACGAATGTCTGAGAGGGGATGCAACGCGAGGTATGTGCATGTTGGTGTTGTTTCGACCAAGAAACATGTTGTACGGGTTCAGATGGGCCATGTCAGGGGGAACAGATGAAGGAACAGATGATGGAACAGATGAGGAAGAGGATATGGGGACAGAGGCTGTTCGTTGTGGATATAGGTGATAAGGCATTGGCTGTAGTGATGGATGTATCTGAGGATCCATGACAGGATGAACGTCAGCACCGAAAGCTTGTGTAGCTGGGGGCACAAAGGCCATAGGCGTAATGGAAGAGAGCCGCGGTCTATGATGTGAAGAATCGAAACCCGCATATGCAGCCGATGTGGAACTCGGGATGAAGTCGCTGGCATGTAGACCAGACTTTTGCAGCAGACAGACGGCAACGCTGAAATCTCTCTTCTCTTCGAATTGCGCGGTGATCGCTTGACCTTTGCCGGGAATGGTGATACATAATTGATTTAGATGCTTGTCGATGCTCACAATGTCATTATTGGCCTGTGGGTTTCTTGCTAGATCGCCAAGTCGAATAGAAACCTGCTGGTCAGTTTCGATCGGTAGCAATACTGATTTGCATACCACTTGTTGGACCCCCTGGTAGATGAGAAGAATGAGGGTTCCCGTCTCTGCATCAATGGGTCTTTCGCCTTGGATAGTCAAGTTAAAGATGCTATGAGGAGGACAAGAATTAAAGGCTTTGACTGAGCCTCCATCACGGATCTCTAGTCGCCTGAGTAGGCAACAAGAGACAGGAGTGGGTGGCCCAGGCATGATGGATAGATAGCACGCACAATGGCGTAGGTTATAAGATTGATTGAGAATTCAAGATGGAGGAGAGGAGTTAGGTACCTAGGCTGCGTCACCTGATGCCTCTGATTTACTGCTATGCGCCTTCCTCGACTTCATTTACACCTGCTCCTGAAGTTGGGCAGGAGCTATGCCGATTGGCCGTCGCGAAGACAGGGGTCACGTGGCGATAGCCAGCTTATCCTCGACTTCGACGCGCCGCGCCAACTCAAACCAAAAGACCAATGCGACGAGCGGCATCAACGGTTACGATCCAACACCCACGACATCTGCAAAATCACTCGCTACCAGCGGATTGCCTCGGCCTCCTCTCCCGGATGGGCGCCCGTCCATAGGTGACCAAATAACCGATTCTAATTAGAGCCGCTGCGCACCTACGCCGACACCGATCGTCAAGATGGCTCCCGTTCGCAACGATGTCCCGGCGCATGCCATTGACCGCACTCCGGAATATGAAGACTTCATGACGCGACTTCGCGATTATCACACCAAGCGAGGCACGACACTCGACCCGGAACCCAAGGTCGGCGCGACCCATCTTGATCTGCTCAAGGTGTTCAATCACATCGTCGCCAACGGAGGTTACGACAAGGTTTCAGAGGAGAAGCTGGCTTGGCGTCGTATGGCCGCTGAGCTAGGCATTTACTCCAACAATGAAGCCTCGACTGCTTTTTCGCTGAAAGAAAAGTTCTACAAGAACCTTTCCGCTTTTGAGATTAGCACAGTGCACGGAAAGGAGCCGCCGCCAAAGGATATTCTGGAAGATGTGACGGCCAAGGGCGCTGGGCTCCTCACCCGCACCCGAGAAAACTTCCGAGGCAAACGGGAGAGCAACATTGGTGCCACAGACTCGGCGGCTTCGGGAGATGATGGTACACCGGCTCGCGAACGACCTGTCCCGGATACCGCAGCGAGCGCGCGCGCATCTCGAGGCCTACGTGAAGCACCCCCTCAACGTGTTATTTTCCAGCCGGATACTGGCCCTTCTCGTACAACAAGGCACTCCTCTGCCCACCACGCGAGCCATACCAACTCTCCAGCCGCAAACCCTCCTCAGACTCCTTCACATCACCAGAACATGCCCGTGCCACAGCAGCAACAAAACTACCCAGGGAATCGCGGTCCCTCGATACTTCACCACCCTCCTTCGTCCGATAACTCATCCAATCTGGTCGCCGCATATCAACCACGGTTCTCCAAGCCACTACAGCTCCGAGCTGTAGCAACGCCTAGCAGTGCGCCCAATGAGTTCCAAAAGCCCCGGCAACCTCAGCGGATTGACCCCCGTCAACCAATGCAACCCGGCAGTAAGTGATTCGGCTTGATAAGGGACTTTACTGACATGCGTAGCTGGTTTTGACGGCCCAAACATCTACATGCGCTGTCTGAACGCGCTCCGATCGAACATTGCTGCCGAGCAAGCATTCGCCCTCAACCACCTGGTCAAGATCTCATTCGAGCGGGGCGACAAGTACAAATTCGACTCTTTTCCCGGTCTCGCGGAAGGATTGGTTGACAAGGCACTCGAGATTGGGCATATCTTCTACCATGTCAACTGGACTGTGTCGTGGGATTCTGTCGACCCCAACGATGTTGGTGCGCTCGACGGGAATTACGGGACTCCAGACATCCTAGAGCGGATCCAGAACCTCATCGAAAAAGACCGACCCGATGTTCTCCAGACCGAAGCCTATTCGGACCAGCTGGTCTTGATCACCGAGGCTGTGTTGACAATACGCAACATGGTCACTCTGCCGGAAAATGCGCATAACATGTCTGACTTTTACCCTCTGAGAGACCTCATTTGCATTATGTTGCACCTGCCACCCAAGGATTCGCTCGTTGAACTGAAGCATCTCATTCTGGATATCGCAGAACAGCTCACCCCGTTCATGACTTTGGAGTCGGACGACCCCCTGTACAGGACTCTGCTCACGCAAATGACCTCGGACGACCGCGGCACGATTCTCACGTCGCTTCGAGCACTTGGCCGCATCTCGATGAATCTCGAGGCTACAAACAAGCTGGGTGACATTCCTGGACCGGTACTTGAGCGAATCGCTAGCTGGTTGCTGCTTAACGACGACGAACTCATTGATGCCTGTCTTGACTTTTTGTATCAGTACACTGCCGTCGTGTCCAACGTGGATAACCTGATGCGGTCTCTTACCCCGGAAAACCTGGTCGACCATCTTGCTCGTCTGCTTGCTCATGGTGCGCGCAAGACGCAACGCGATTTCATCCTCGCTCCAGAGCAGAGAATTCCGGCCCGCGACCAGATCGCTCCCATGCCCGAGGACCTTCTCCAGGAGATGCTTAAGCTCGAGGAGCCTGACCGTGTGCACCGCTGGGTTCGATGCTTCTTTGAAGAGGACAACAACTCTTTCGTGACGCAGCTGGCTGCCTGGCAAGCGTACCAAAATGCATTTGTCGGCCCTCTCAAGACGATCGGTCAACCGCTCATCACACCTGCCGACTTTATCAGGAATAGCACGTCGGTATATAAGGATTCGAACGCCCAAGTCCTCAGAGAGCCAGGCGACCCGCAGCAAAAGTTCATCATCCACGGTATTCGCGCGCGACCGCGGCCTCTGAGCACAGATGGTAAGGAGTATGGACGATGCCTCTGGGCATCGAATCCTAGCAACAAGCTTGAAAAGTGTGGAAGCTTCTACCTCCAGCCAGAGCAAATGTGGAATCACATTCTTACCTCACACATGGGGGAGGCACGTAACGCTGATGGACAGTTTGACAACGTGGAAAAGGAGTTTACCTGCACATGGGGCGAGTGCTCGCGGTTTGGGTCGCCAACAAAGATGCACCTCAGAGATTTCGCAAGCCACATCAGCACACACATCTCGGCGATGCTACCCGGCGAGTCGAAAAAACAAGAGCGATCCTGGATCATACCAGCCAAGACAATGGCTGTCACATTCGAAGAGACCTTGACAGTCCGGGACGAGCGGAACCCAAATCTACCGCCCCAAGCCGCAGGTATTCCCCTCAGCGCTGCCCTCGTTCTGCGTAATATGGCGCGCAACGTGGTCAAGACGGAGGCGGAGGAGGAGTTGCTCAAGAAACAGGAAAAGACGGGCGAGACCGGAGGCTGGAACGAGACCCTCTTCCGTCCCATCCTGCCACGACTATTCGAGATTCTTGCCGAGAACAGGGCTCTGGTATGTTACTCCCGTCCCCGCCCAGCTGTGAACACGTCCGTGCTAACCCATCTCGCAGAGTCCCTACATTGCATCACTGCTTGATCTGATCCGCATCGAGAGCGACGGCCAAGGCCGTTGATACCGTTGTGGGGCCGCGATTCGTTGAAGGAAGCGGGGGTGGGTCAAACCCCGGACGGAGGCGTCTCTGAGATCTCGGAGGTAGACCGACGATGGTGTTGATGTTGGCAACCCCAGACCAACATCTCCTCATTACCCCGCGATAGATCTCAGCTGCCTCTTTCCGGGGCAAAGGAAATATGGCGGAGATCACGCTGATGCAAGAAGCAAGCATGAAGCAAGCAAGGAGCAATGGCGTGCAGGAGATGAGACGAGGCGTTTGTGGCGGGGCGTCTCTAAGTATGGTGTTGAGGGGATTATTTGCCCATCTTTACTTGAGCTGTTTCGCGCGGGCGGAAGTGAAGCCACGGATGGATGATTGATTTTGGCTGGATTGTAATAATACCCTGCTCATTGTGGGCTGACTGGTGTTGGATGGAGGTATGATATTCGAGCAACTCGGAACCAGGTCAAGGCTAGATGACCAGCTATAGCCAAGCGTGATGATCAAGGTTTCAAGAGGTTCAGGAGGCTCAAGAGGCTCAAGGCTGAGAGATAGTTAGCACTTGCGCCTGACGCGCCAAGTGAGATAGATCTGATTGCCCAACGAATAGACACTTAGCTAAAGCCATGGATTTACAAGTCCGTCAGCTGGAAATTGCGTGTCTAGATGTTGATAGACCAATCGCTGATACCGGGCCGGATATCTCACCCATGGTTGACATCGGAGATTGCTGCACGGCGCCGGGCCGGTCCTGGCGTTGGTTATTCCCTGCGGCGAGCGTCCGAAACGGCGACCGCCGTCATGCGCGGCGGATGCAGACTGCGCATTGCACCGCAAACCGCGTGTGGCTGTCGACATCGGCGGCTCATTCTCGTGGCATCACGGCGAGTCGGGCGAAGTCGAATTTCGATGCCGGTATCCACCAGTACCCCGGACTCTGGTAGGCTCAGGCCCGTGCACCCCTGGCCATCGTGTGCTCCCTGTTCTCCACGCGTATCGCAGATTTGCCTAGACCAACGATAGACGGCTTCTGCAGATATTCTGGAACCCGCTCAATGCTGTGCCCCACCATCGTGATAGCTCCCAGCGCCGCAAAGCTAGCGAATGAAGCATTGCTTGTCTTGCAGAGGTCAACGGCGAGGCCAAGCCAGAGTCAGCCTCACAGTAGGCATCCTTCAACTTGATGTTGGTGTCTGCCACACCGTTGGGTGTCATTTGATGCATAGTAGATCCCTTATGCCTGGACAGAGCCGCTCAACATGGGCTGCCTTGAGTTATTCGAGTCTGAATCGAAGCGATATTCATAGTGCCGAGATTAGAACCAACTCTGTATTCTGCGGCCTGGTGATAGCAACTTCTTTGAGAGCGCTCTCTCGAACTGATGTGGACTGATATGGACTTTGCCCGAGACTGCAATGTGTGAAATGCGTACAGAAACTACCAGGGTGAGTGTTTGCCAGAGCTATGTGGGCTGCAGATGTGATGCATAAGATCCTCTGACAGGGGATATCGTCTGATGGCTAGACCCGCCGCCAGACTGACGCGAAGCCTTGACGAGGTGAATGATTGAGACACACCGTCTTCCAGTCACCGATCATGACCTTGGCTATCAACAATCTGAAATGACATGTCGTCATGAGGAGCACATACTACGTAGTAGGTGCGCCCAATCGCCTTCTCGCTAATGTTCGATAGCACAAAACCCCCACTGCGACAGACTGGTCTCCTGTGTTTCCTATCACTCATGAGAACACGCAACCAAAAGAAAATTCCTCAGGGTGGGGTGAACTGGTCTAGCAGTGGGCCTCGCGGGCTGGCGTTAAGGTTGTCTTGGCACTCTCCAGTGCAACTTGGTGCCCAGGCAGACGGAATGCTGGGCCGTACAGAGTAAGCAGTTGTGTAAAGGATATTACACCGCACACCGAGACAGCCAGCACCGTATCTGGTGAAAATTCTGAGGTAGGGTGAGGTAGGGTGAGGTAGGGTGACATTGGGAACAGAGGCTCCGTCGTCACTCGCTCGTTAATTTCCTCGAGTTGCCCGTGGCTTGTGTCGCCCACAAATCGCATTGTCTTCTCTGAAACAGGCTCAATAGGGCAAACTTGGCCGACTCCGACCTGCAGTTGAACGACGCTGACGAGGTTGATGAGGCCAATGGGATAGGTGAAGGCTGAGTAAGGAGTGGAAATGTCTCGTTTCCCCGTATCGGCCGCTGCCGCTGTCGTTGGACAATCATGATACGCGGGGGAGAGTCCACATGACCGACTCCTGAAATCAAGCGGTCTCGGTGTGCCGGACTTGGGCCTGCGAAACACCCCACGCTGCTCGGCAAGAAAGATCTGCTGGGACTGATTGCGGCCGTGCCGCGGGGAATTGGGTTCAGGGACATGCAAATTACCTGTCTGTGCTTCATCTCGGGTCTGCAAGTGTGTTTAGCCGGGCTCAAACTTGAATTGGACTGGTGTCAGCGGTGTAGGGCACTGATGGAGGACAAAATCCGTCTGCCTGAAAAGATGGGGGAAAGGGGGGGAATCGAGTCAACCCATTGCGCCCTCAGACTACTGCAAGCCGCAACGGATGTCACCAGTAAGGAGGAAATGAGGGGATCAGAGTCAGCAATTGTTGAGTGGCAGCTCAATTGGGCTCGATTCGTCCAATATCTCTGGCGTTGAGGCCAGAAAGCGCGTCCGTGCTGGTGTATGCCGGATGGCCGGGCAGCTGCATACCGAAACCTAGCAGAAACACGGCACTCCAAAATTAGACAGGGAGGAGAGCTGTGCCCGGGCCGCTCGGGGGCCAAGGGTTTTGTTGCCACTGGTGGTTACAAGCGGAACTCTGAATGCTTGGTTGTTGCGAGAGCGCGATACTGATGGAACGTGGGTGGACCTGGGAGAAGCTACCGAGAGAACTATCCCTGCAACCTCCCGAATCCTAAGATTTAGCGCCTGTCATCCCCTGCGGATGGGCGCCTTGACCTTGAGAGCGCGGGCCACTTGCCCTGGACAAGGGCGCTAGACCCGCCATAGCTCCCCACAAGAATGGGGCGTCGGGGTGAGGTGGGATTGATCGCTCGGCGCATTGATGCGTGTTCCTGAGTTGGTAAATGGTGACACTGGGAGTCGTCAGGTCAGGCGCGGGGGAAGCACAAAGTCAGGGCCTGTGTCGATGGGATGGTCATTTGATCACGTCTGACAACATCAATGGCGGGCAGGTATTGAAACGATAGGCAGGCTGTTTGTGTACCCATTGTTGAGGCGGAGGAGATGGAGGAGAAAAGATGGAAGAAGATGGGAGGAGCCGCACAATTGGCAGCCACCGCATATGCAAGTCCGAATGTGGGCATTGGAAGGAGTGACCAACCCGCGTTGCCATCTTGACCACACCTCAGATGTTGCAAAAGGAGGCCAGGACAGATGGAGACGAAAGAGACCCGGGCCGGTGAGGGCGTCTAGATGCATGCACTTGGCGCCAATGGACCAAATTGGGTTGAAAGAGAGCTGAAGATGAATCAAGAGTCAATGTGAAAGAGGACGACTTGGAGATGGATGCCTACCATGAAGGAGGAAAGAACGGTGCAAGTTGGATGGCGTAGAATGTGGCAGGAATAGACGAGGCAAGAGCGAACAAGACAACTTTGAAGTGATGGAAACACCAGATTCCTCAGCACTGAATTGACACTTCAACAATAATACCCCATCACTCAACGCCATCACACACCCCAACTAGCCTGTCAATTTCATTGCTTTTCCAGCCCCTTGGCCTTGGACGCAATGCCCTGGCACGCACTCGATCTTGTGACCACCCAAGCCTCCATCCCTCTGCGTCTTGGAGGGAGACCCCGGCTCATGCGACATCGGTCCCCCGCGACTTTGCGTGCATCCCCTTTGGTACCTTCGAGACAAGACACGCACGACACCCCCATGGCTCGCTCACCGTCTTACACCGAAGTCGGTGAGAGATTGCTCCCTTGCTTGGGCGACGGTCAGCGTGCCTACTGGTCCACCCCCGGCCGTCACCTCTATATAAATCCCACAGTCCAAGCCGGCTCGTCTTGCTCTCCATCGCACACTCCTTAGTGACTACAGCCTTTGACACCCTCGCCCTGAAACAGAACACACCCAGCGTCTAGCGGTATGTGAATCTGCAACCTTAGGCGTCCTCCCCTCGCAAGTGACTGTCAACATGGGTTGATGGCGCTTTCAAAGGGCCAGAACACAAAGCTGACTGATGTGCAGACACCCAACTCAGTCCTCCACACCACCTGGTATATCTGTTGCATTTGCCACAGCACAGCACCGCACCGCCCGGATCCGAAGGATAGCTCGGATCTCCGTCTTTCAAGTTAAGAAAAGACAACGACATCACTCCTCAGCACATAGCTGTCGTTCTGGAGTCGCTATTGAAGAGCCCCGAGAATAGTACCGGTCCTCCCGCCGTAACCTAGTCGCCCTGCCCTGCGAACCTTTCCCATTTGGACACCACCACCCTCTCCAAGGATCGTCCCGTTGACCTCTACAACGGACTTTTCCCTCTCAAGATCTGCAACCCAAGACTTGCACGCGTTGCTCCCCCCGGTTCCACTGAATCATTCCCCGCTCCCACCCTCCCCAAGCAACAAAGCCCCAGCCTGGCAGTAGATCTCTTGATTCTAGCCCCAGCTGAACAAGTCTGAACTCATTGCCTTACGGGCATACCGCCGCACTAAATACTGCATCAGCGGACCCCTGTGCATTCGTCTCCAAAAAAAAAAAAGTTCGCCCCTAGCTTGAAATTTTACTATCTCC
Source organism: Fusarium piperis (assembly GCA_027886205.1). Classification (NCBI taxonomy): domain Eukaryota; kingdom Fungi; phylum Ascomycota; class Sordariomycetes; order Hypocreales; family Nectriaceae; genus Fusarium; species Fusarium piperis. The sequence continues at coordinate 25,970 of RZGM01000039.1, forward strand.
AACTGCCGTCAGTGTCAGACCCACAACCATCACTGGTGAGATCAACTATATATCAAGCCTCCCGTCGATAAACTTTCTTTCGGCATTCTCATCCTCACACTCCTCTCTCCTGAGCAAACCTTGCAAGGACTTGACAAAGATCCTTTAATACCCCTCCTCTCCTCCCATCTTACTCTACCCTCGACACTCTCTTCCACACTCTCTCCTCTCTTCAACACCACCACCTCTCACTATCAACATGTCTTTTGCCGCCCGCAACCTCTTCCGCATCTCCCGGGCCGCTGCCCCTGCTTTCCCTCGCACTGCTACTCGATGCATGTCGGTCAGTGCTGTGAACCGTGTCCACGACACCGCCAACAAGAAGAGCGTTGTTCGTGAGAAGGAGGTCCCCGTTACCGTCTACGGTGCTGGCCAGAGCACTGGCGACAAGCACACTGTCAACGTCACTGAGGGTGCTTCTCACATCCCCCACGACAGCCCTGCCCCCCCTGCCGACAATGATGCTGTCCAGCCCCTTACCCGCAAGGTCTACGACCAGCTCCCCTATACCATGCGCAACATGAGCGTCTACGGCAAGACTATCATCATCACTGGTGGTGCCCGTGGTCTCGGTAACTACATGGCTCGCGCCTGTGCTGAGGCTGGTGCCAAGAACCTTGTCATCTTTGATGCCAACCAGGAGCTTGGTGACGAGGCCGCCGCTGAGCTGCACGACAAGACCGGCCTACCCGTTTCCTTCTTCAAGGTTGATGTCCGTGACGGTGCTGCCATCAACGCCGCCGTGGAGGAGGTTGTCGAGCGCTATGGTGCTCCCGATGTCCTTGTCAACTCGGCTGGTATCGCCGACTCCAACATCAAGGCCGAGACGTACGACCCAGCCATGTTCCGCCGACTCATCGATATCAACCTTACCGGATCCTTCCTCATGTCGCAGTCTGTCGGCCGCGCCATGATGGCTGCTGGCAAGCCTGGTAGCATCGTCCTCGTTGCCTCCATGTCTGGATCCATCGTCAACTACCCCCAGGAGCAGAGCTGCTACAACGCCTCCAAGGCCGGTGTCATCCAGCTTGGCAAGTCCCTCGCCGCCGAGTGGGCCAAGTATGACATCCGAGTCAACTGCATCTCTCCCGGCTACATGGACACTGCCCTCAACCGAGTTCCCGCTCTCGATGCTCAGAAGAAGATCTGGAAGTCCCTGACCCCCCAGAACCGCCTGGGCAACGTCGACGAGCTCAACGGCCTTTGCGTCTTCCTCGCCTCGGATGCCTCCAAGTTCATGACGGGATCAAACTGCATCATCGACGGTGGTTACACTTGCTACTAAGCGAGAGTTGTATTATGAAAAATCATGGTTTGGTCGTGCAGCACTCCTAGAAGAGGATGTGCTTTTCGTTTGTTTGGAGTTTGGGTTAGGAAATGACGGTTTTCCCTTGGAAAGGGCCAAAAAGGACACGAACGAGAACGAGATACACTAGAGAGCTCTAGATATGATAGAGCAGAGCGATTGCCCGCATAGAGGCGGCGCAACAGGATCCAGATGGAGATCTTAATTGACTGGCATTGAACCAACTGCTTGGGTTTGCGGTGTGACTGGCGATGACATGACTCGGGACGGCACTATCACATCACAATGCTGGTATGGTATCTCGGCACGTGGTGATGCACTGCACTCTGCAAGCATTGTGTTAAAGCTAGGTTGACTTAAGCATCCTCACAAGTGCCTTTTACTGCACCTAGCTCGCGCCGGCTAAATGTCCTGACCTTGCGTAGATCGCTTCACGATACAGCACCAGCAGTAGCAGCAATAGCAGCATGCACAACGTTCCACTTGATGCCCCATGCACGTAATCCCTAGCCTCACATTGGCCGCGCGCACCCGGACGGCCAATCAAGATGGTCCGACCGAGTTGAAAAGGGCAATCGGGTCGGTGGTTTTCTGAGCCCCCCCTTGCTCGGCGCCGTGCTCACCGCCTCGACGGGGGGGGGGGGCTGTCAAGGACCGGGACGGGGTATCCGGCAGCGGACTCGCCAACGCGGATGTGCAGGCGGTGGAGACGGGATGGGCTGATGCTGGCATGGAGAGGGCAGATGAAAGGGAAGTTGCTGGTGAAGGAAGAAGGGCATATTGGAAGTAGAAAAGAAAGGAAAAAAGAGGCTGAGATTGAGTTGAAAGGTCTCGGGAAGGCTGCTGAGACATTTTGCGCCTGTTGTCTGTGCAATACTACCTACTCGTGTGATATATATCCGGAGGGAAGCATCATCACGACTAATCTACAGACTCGACTCACATGAAGCAGACCTCCCCGGGACCAACGAACCAAGTCCCTCCACGTTCCACTGGGGTCTTGTCTGCATCCGCAAAACACACCTACCTACATTGTACATGCCACAATCTAGCGTCGCGTGTACGGAGGGCTCCGAGGAGGGACCCCCGGCTGCTGGCCGATCAAGACCGCTTTCCCTTGCCCTTCCCGCCTTTTTCGGCTCATGAAGGATCCATGGGTTTATGCGGCGGCGGTAAGAGAGAGAGGGGGCTGGGATATGAATAAACCGGTTCATTCGTCGTCAGAAGCATTCATTCGCAAGTCTATTCTTTACCTTTCATCTTCAAATATCCATATCCATTCCCACCATCCCATCCATCCATCCAACCCATACTGCATCACATCAACCTTCAGTCAACTGTCCGTCAGGTCATCCAGAAGCACCGCCCTTATTCAAATTTCTATCCTCCGAGCCGCAGGCAGCCAAAAACAATCATCAATATGCAACTCTTCTGCACCCCTTCTCTGTCCCTCTTCCGAGCTGCTCGCTCTCTGCGGAACCGCCTACTCAACTCGAATACCCTCCTACCCGCACGCGCCGCTGCCGCCTCAGTTCGCAACTCGTTCCACTTCTCCTCGCCCTTCCACTCGCATTCCCAAGACAAGATCAAGAACCAGCCTGCACCAGCCGCCCTCGGCACTCTCGCCGTCTTGGGCAACGGGCTGCCTGCTGGGATGGAAGGACACGGCGCCGTCAAGACCGGTGAGGGGTGCGAGAGGCTCCGGAGACAAATGAGTCCCTTCTATCAGCACTGGGAGCAGGGAAGCTTCTTCTTCAACGGAAAGAGCAAGTTTCTCTGAGGGATACGGGATCAAGACCAGAAAACCAGTCTAGCAGTTTTGTCATTTTGCGTTTTGCGTTTGCGTCTGCGTTGCTTCGTGCCTTTTTACCCTTCGAGTCGGTCAAGTCGTGATAACCTTCGTTGTTGCTAGGTGGTATGATAGAAGAGAATGCAATGCCAGCTTTTTCACCAACAAACACGTCCAATCCCGCAGTGTGCACCCAAAAGCAAAAGAAGCAAGTGTTTTTTTTATGATTCAAAGCTGGTGAGGAGAGAGGGCGAGGTCTAGCAACGTAAATAGACCCAACCTCGAGCGTGAACTCGGTGTGATCGGTGTGATTGATGTGCAAGAAACAGTTCGTATGCAGGGGGGGTATATCCAGCGTGTCATTTCTATGTGCCTCCAGGCGTCGTCGTCGCGTCCACCTGCTTGCTGGCACCTTGGGCTCGGCTTGCGTCTCCATGCACTCCGAGGCTACCTTGACGCGGCATCATGACAACTCCACCTCAAGATGCAAGGCCTGCTATGATTGATAGTTGAACAACTTGTGCAAGAAAATGGTCATTAGATGTTGTAATCCACGTCGTCGCTGGTCGTGGCGTCCTTGTGGGAGGACTGGTCATAGTCGTTGGAAAAACGCCGACCATCGACGGCGTGCTCTCTCCTGTTCCTCTGGGGGGTATGCAGGAGGTATGGCTCGCTTCGGGCGTACCTACTGCCCCTTGCGAGCCTTCTCTTGTGCCTTTTGTTCTCGGGCAGCTCGTACCAACGGTGAGAGTTGAGACAGGTCGACACACTGCTTCATGAATTCGTGCTGACAGCCCAGTTAGCAACGTCTGATATCAGAGCCAAACAACTTACCCGAAGCAGATCATGTGCGCTTGCTCGCTTCTCAGGATCCACCTTGAGCGCAAAGTACAAAAAGTCCTTGAACATGGGTGACAGATCCTGCTCGTTCTTGATATGAGGTGTTCCGTTGGTCGCAATCAACCAGAGCGCGCGCAGGGGAGATTCGGTCAGGTATGGCGGCTCGCCTTCTATCATTTCGATCGCCATGATGCCCAGAGACCAAATGTCCACCTTACGTCCGTACTCTTTCCTAGTGACGACCTCGGGTGCCATCCAGTACGGTGTGCCTACCATGGTTGTTCGCTTGTTCTGGGCCTCGTTGATGGTGGCGCAGAATCCAAAGTCGGCTGTTGCGATTAGCAGGTATTCGGCAACGGGCAGGTCCACTTACTCAGCTTAATGTTGCCCTCCATGGACAGCAGAATGTTGTCCGACTTGATATCACGATGGATGACGCCTTTGGAATGCAGGTGCTGTAGACCGTTGAGAGTCTCCCGGCACACTGACGCAATCTGTCCTTCTGACATGATGTTAAAGGTGACAACATCCGTAAGGCTGCCACCCTCCATAAACTCCATGACAACCCACAGTTCGCCTCCACATAGATAGCTGTCGATAAAGTTGACAATGTTGGGATGTGAGCTGTCCTTCATGACGAGAATCTCGTTGATGATCAGGTCCTTCTTAGGTTGCTGCTCAAGATTCATCTGCTTGATAGCCACCAGTCGATTCGAGCCGCGCTCATGGCCAGTAAAGACACCGCCAGACGCACCCTGACCAATCTTGTTAAACCCGCGGTAAATGTCTCGGGGATCACCATCGGTGCATATCCGCTTGAGTGAGGCGACTACATCGATGGCTGCGCTCTGACGAGCTCGGTGTCGTGGCCTGGCTCCGGGTACACCTGCTGGGCCGGCTTGCTGGCGAGGAGCGTTGGCCACTCCGTTGGCATCGGGAACACGTCCATAGGCGGCATTGGGCTGATTCGCCGTCTGGTGGGGGGTTCTCTTGCTGGGAGCCCGGCCGACTCCGCCAGACATGGCGGCTTGAGCCTGTGCGAGAGCCTGCTCCTGCTGCTGTTGCAAGAGCTGCTGCTGATAGGCAGCGGCTTGAGCCTGAGCGAGCGCTGGGTTGGGCTGTGGGCCTGTCGGGGCGTAGGGTGTAGGTCCGGCGGCGCGCGAGTTGGACCTTGACCGGTGCTCCTCGGGGAGCATAGGACCGTTGTCCTTGGACATACCGTAAGAGTCGTCGCCGGGCTGGGACATGCCGATGCCGGAATCCTTGGCGGCGTAGGCCCCTTGAGGCATATGCCTGTTGTTCATACTGACAGGCGGCTTCGGGGCCGGACGGCTGGGCATCAGGTCCTTGCCGGGGACGTGACCTCTGGGGACGGGCGGCGGGGCCCGGGGATTCTCAAAACTTCCTTCATGATTGACAGTTGGAAACCTGGGGTTCGTGGAGCTAGTATTCGGTGACATACCCATATAGTTTGACGGGTACATGCCCGGTGATGCTGTAGTCGCCGGAGAAGTGGCGTAGTTACCCGCATGATGGAACTTTTCGAGGACCTGGTCCTCAGGAGGCCGTTCGGTCGTCTCCTTGTAGAACTGCAAAATATTAACCATGGTCTGCGGGTTCTCTCGCCTCTCTTTTTCGGGAATCCCGCTCTCGTTGATGAGCCGTTGCCATTCCTTGGGCAGACCCTACGACTTGTTAACCAAAATAAAAGCCATGGGCGGAGAAACTGACGGTGAACTGGCCGGTCGAACTGTCGTAGCCGACGTGGGTGACGTGAACGGGATTCTCTGGGGCCGAGATGATTGGCTTCTTGGGCGAGCCGACCAGACTGTTCATGAAGCCCGAAAAGCCCGACTTTTTGCGCAAGACGGCGGGCTTTGAATCTCTGCCGTCGTCCGAGTATCGCTTGGGGTTGATAGATGGGCCATCGGTCGGGACCCTTGGGCCGAGGCCCTTTTCCGACAGGGACGAATCCATCGCGGTGAAGCTGGCCGAACTTCGCAATACGGGAGTCGCAAGCTTCACGTCGTTAGGGTGCTTGAACTGGGGCGGAAGGTGACGGTGGACGGGAGCCTTTGGGCTCGGGGCCTTTGTGGACTCGATGCGGTTCAGGATTGCTGCGCCGTCGAAGGGGGCGCCGATCAGGTCGTCGGGGGCGGTCCTGCTCAGAGGGCGTAGGTGCGAGTCGGAGAGGCGGTCGGTATGACGAGGTACGGGCGCCCAGTGGCTGGCGGGGGCAAAGTCGGCCTGGACCAAGTTTGGAGATGGGATCGGACGGATGGTGGTGTTGTTGGCCAAGTCAGATTCTTGGTTGGAATACCAGTCGACGGCCGCGGGGTTAGAGCGGGCTGGGGGAGCGCTGGGGGCCCTTCTCAGGCTCTGCGAGCTGCGTTTGCTCTCGAGGGACTGGGCGTCGAAGCCACCACCACCATCGAAGCCGGACGAGGAGCGGGCGTAGGCGTGAGAGGGAGGCTTCTTGATGAGCTTGCGACGATGTGAAGTTGCGGTATGAGCGGACGCAGACGACGCAGAGGTGTATCCGGGGCCGTCCATGATACAGCGGCAGCAGAAGCAGCCTTGCAACTGACGAGTTGGGGCCCTCGGGGCTAAAAAAAGGTCTCAGGACGGCTACTAGGTACGGAGGTTTGATGGGTCGAGCGGGTGGAGGACAGGGTGTGGGTGCAAGGAGGAGGAGATGGGAGAGAAGGGGCACAGGCACAGGCGGCTTCGGCGGCCAGACCTACACAGCGCAAAACGGAACGATGGCTCTAAACAATGGCAAGACGCCTGGTTTGGAAGACCGGGGACACAACGCGGGGGTGTGTGGGCGGAGGATGCTGCGGTGGCGAAGCTGATGGTGAGCTCTGGAGACGGGCTGCTTCTGCTTTGGTGCTGCTCCGGCTCATGCGTTTGCTTCGATAGCTAGAGATTCGGACGGGAGTGGGTTGGGGGAATCAAGTTGGGGGGAGACGAGAGAAGAAGCACAAGAGTGACACGCACGCACACTGTGCAAGGCCATCAGCATCAGCACAGCAGAGCAGAGCAGAGCACCATGGATGGATGGGAGGGAGGGAGGGAGATGAATCGGAATGCGGGACCTTGGATGAGATGGCAGGTCCTTGAATGTGAGAATGGGGGGCGTTGTGGGATCAAGGGCCTGTCTGCTGCGAGTAGAGGTGGCCCAGGCTGCGGGATATGGTGGATGGATGTGAACTGTAGAAGTACTGTACTGTGCCCGCTGAGCTGTGTGTGCTGCGATGCATGCGCTGTGCTTGCTGTGCTGTGCTGTGCCGCGCTTACTTGCTTCAGGGACCTGCGTGCTGACACCTACCTAATCACTGATTGACTCTTAAGTTGCCGTTCGTTATTAAACAATACAATACAATACATTGGGATATGGGTCGACGCCAATTGAGAATTGCCCATCGCAAGATTCCTCCTTATCAAGTCCAATCCAGGTACTGAAAATCCAGGGACTGTCAGCCAGACGAGTCCAACAGTAGTCGGTACCTGACGATGCTGGCTGGACCCTGGACCCAGCCAACTTGGCACAGCAGGTACATGCTCATCTGCGGGGCACACGCGCATTCGTCAAGTACCTGGCGCTGATACCCAACTCCCGTTCCAACTCACCAACGTCGCGCCCTCCACCTTCATCGCTGTAACGCACTCGCCTCTCGGGCCGTTGACAGTGTGAAAGCCTCTTCCGAGCACTTGGTGGTTGGTCCGACGCCATGGTTGGAGGGATCACCGTGGTAGGACTGCATCCGATTTCCCCTGGCGCCTCGCATTTCAGTCTGATGCCTCAGAATGACGAAGAATGCACAAGACTGGCAGGTTGTCGAAGCCATGTCTATCAGACGGGCGAGACGCACACGAGACGTCGAGGCTGAACCCATTGCATTGCATTGGAGTTGGACTTGTCAATTCATTCGTCTTTGTCAATCAGTGTCAATCAGACTCTTCGAGACTGCACTGTACGCCTACCTATCCAACAAACTAACCGGCGCTACTCACTCGCTATCCGTGAATTCAGTCCCGTCAACATCGATAACCTCTCTCCTCGCAGCCAAGGGGGGTGCCATTAGGCCCAGACTCAGGCTCTCTGCCCAAGGTCCCACGGTCCACGATCATGGCCAAGCGCGTAGCAAACGCACCACGATCAAGTGTGAGTGGAATCAGTGGGCGCCGTTGGTGGAGCACCTCCGGGATTGCCAAGTTTCTCACAGGCCGAGTGGGAAGATTCAAAGACGTCCAACAGACGCCAGAGATCAAGGTTTGGCCTCCCGGTCCTGGACAATCTTGGTGATTTCTCCCTAGCCGACTGTTAGCTAGGCTGGACTAGCCTGGGTCACTCGTGGCCGGTGGGGACTCGTTGACGCCCTGGTGGCAGTCTAGAGAGTCAAGCATTGGTGATGTGGCCGTGGCTGGCCGACCCGTTGTCGCTGAGGCGCCGCGCAAACGTTATCCTTGATGATCAGGCTTCCTGACGATTCTGGCGAGTCGAGTCGATTCTTCTTGACAAGTTCTATGGCATCTGGCTCGTGTGGAGCCACAAGCAGGAACCGCAACATTGCGCCCGGAAACCGTTACAGCTAGACGTGGTGATGGGGGCCTTTAACTGATCCCTCCATCAGCCATTGGTGATGCTTGGCCCTTGCGAGTGCTGGTGCTTACTCCTCTCGTTACATCTATTGCTCGCACGGCGTGTCACCTCACCTCATCCCATCTAATCTCATCCATCAAGGGACCAAGATCTGATACCCAACGCCGAGACAGAAGGCGTCTTCTCAACCGTGTCCTTATTAGCTCTCGTAGGCGAGCTGCATGCTATTTATCCATCGCACGCCAACCCGCCATGAAGTCATCAAGCTGCGACTTTCCTCTGGCTGCCCTGTTTCAAGCCACCAGTCTCGACATCAGAGCTCCACCATCCACACTGTCTTCCCCGGCGCAGGGGCGAGACATGAGCGGCTCGCTTCCTGCCATTGGCCCTGGCGGCTGGTTAGGCGTGTCAAGCCGAGACATACATGAGCTGGCCCGCAGGCGGCTGCTCGTTCTGGGGCCGCCGGTTACGTTTCAAGCCAGACCTATCCTCACCATTCACCCATCGTCGTCCTTCAATCTCGATACTGTCCGCTTCAGTGAGATCCGGCAGCTTCTCCAGCGTCAAGAATGAAGCGATACGAGGTAGGCGAATCCATCCGCGCCGTGGTTGGCCGGTATCGCCCAATAGCCTCGCATCCAAGGGTGGCCTTGCAGCCTCATGAAATTTATGCTGTCGCCAGTCGCCATTTTGGTACGAATCTTGCGACAGGATATCCTTACTCGGCAGCCCTCCGGGGCACAATCCAACTCATCCGTTGGCCTTGGCTTTCTCTTGGATCCTCTCCTGCATTGGGGCATTGGGAGCACAGCACATATCCCGGCGCCCATCGATACGGGCGCCCGCCGAATCCTGCTGCCGCGCTTCAGCCTCTGCGCCCCTGCATACGTGTTCGTGCGTATTTGACCGAGTTTGAGACAGCCGCCTGTCTAAGCAGTTCGAGTTATGGGAGACTCCCAACACAAATAGATCTGTGCACAGTTAGGCGCAAGCGAGCTGTCGAATGGCCATTCATACGAGCTTCTTTCGTGTTTCCGCGCACAACCCAACATGTGCGATGCTGACATTGTAATCCTGATGTAGGTCAGCTGAACAACAGCATTGCGAACTGTCTCTGGGAGCAATTGATCGCTGGTGTGTCGAATGTGGCAGAAGCCGACATGGGTAGTAGAAGGCGCGGGAATCGCGCCAAGCACCGTACCTGACAGCGTGTCATGGATCGGAGGGTGAGATGCCGTCGACTGCAGCACAGCGCAGACACTTTCACGGCAGGAGACCATTGACGATACTTCATAGCAAGCCCGATGTCACCTTACGGCCAACTCCTGAACTTGTGAGAACCCACCTGTGCGTTGGCCGACTAACCTGAAACCTACATACTGTATGATATTTTGAGTGTTCATCGTCCTTTGATGTGTGAATGCGCATGCTGCAACTTTATAACGACTAATGGTCTTTGACAGTTGTGATTGCCATGGTGTCCTCACCAGAAGAAACTCTGTTCAAGTCCGAAAGCTGCTTGAGCCTTTCGGTCAAACACAGCCACTTCAGCCGTTGACAGTCAAACTTTTTCGAAAATGGTTGGGAACACCGGGTGCCTAGCACACAGATGAAGGAAGAAAGACACGGGTTAAAGTTGTGCTTTGCTTGGTGTTTTTTGTTTCCTGGTCGCGAGCCAAGTCATGTTGTGTTTGCTCATGTAGACAAGCCAATAGCAACTAACAAACGGAAGCAATATATGAAAACAACCAATGATGAGAAATACAACAACCAGAGAGACAGCCAAAGACATGAAGAGGATAGAAAACTGCCTTTTGGGTGGACAACGTCTTGATCTTGACGTGAGTTTGGAGCTTTCCAGAATCGTCTCGCAAGTCACATGCGTTCTCTCGTGATCGACCCCACTTCCCCTTTCCAGCGGTGTCCTTCCAAACCAGGTTAGTGCCCGCTGTCGGACAAGCTTCGCGTAAATTCGGTGGCTCCCTGTTGCTGGGATAGGTGGCTACTACTTACTTCGTGGGGAGAGGTCGGTCGTCAAGAGAACTTCCACCTCACCCTCAACTTTAACCATAACTCCATCCTTCAACCATCTTCTCTGAGTCGTCGCCTTCTCCGGTCTACGGTCTCTCGCATCGCTCTGGTTCTTCCTTCTGGTTACCGGTTTCACCGCCTGTTGTCTCTTGCACAATGTTCTAGAGACAAGACTCAATTACATCTGATCATCCTCCTCTATCGAATCTCCAATTCAAGCATCAATACTTGGCCGCAAGCTTCATTGCTCTTGTAGCCACCGGACTTGTATGTCCCATAGGCATTTCGCGATCTGTCCTTTGACCTCTAACACATCAGTCCCTAGTACTCCCTCCACCTAGCTCCAACCGACTAAATACGTTCATCATGGCCGAGACTATCTCTGAGCTTTCTGCTGCTCAGAAGCTGATGCAGAAGCACGCCGAAGCTCCTCACCACGTCACCGTTGAGGACGCCCCGGATGAGGATCTTCCCATCCACGCCCCCGCCGAGGCCTCGAGCTCTGCCGAAGTCGCAATTCCCAAGCCGACCAAGCCCGCCGCTGCTACTCTGGATACTCAATCGCATGAACTGTTCCCCGAGCTCGGCGCTCCCAAGGGCAAGGCCGCCAATGTTGCTCCTATTTGGGGCGCCAAGAATGCCAATGGCAAGACCAATGGAGGTGCTTCCAATGGTGGTTCTCGCTCCTCGACTCCCGTCTCTGGAGCTGCCACTCCGAACAAGCCGTCCATGTTCATTCCCGGCCGCAACGTCGAGACTGTGACTCTTGACCCCCAGTACATCCTCCCCCGTGGTCAGCTCAGGAGACCCATCACCGACATTATCAAGGACATCAACCGCAAGTCTCGTGCCACCATCTCCATGGCTACCTCGGCCAATGGCCGTTACAAGTTTGATGCCGCCGGTCCTCAGGACGTTGCTCAACAGGCGCTCAAGGATCTGGTTGCTCAGATCGGAACTCGGGTAAGTATCGTACCACCGGTTTGTGACATTGTCTAACATACATAGACTGCCATTAAGGTCCCGATTCCCCAGTCCACCCGAGCCCACATCATCGGAAAGGGAGGTTCCATGATCAAGGCCCTCCAGGAGAAGACTGGTGCCAAGATCCAGCTTCCCAAGGTCGACGAAAACAACCCCATCGACGAGGAGGATGACGATGCCACCATTGATGTCACCATTGAGGGTAATGCCCTTTCTGCTGCTTCTGCCCGTGACGAGATCTTGAAGATTGCTGGCGAGCGAACCGCCAATGTCCAGACCAAGGTCCGAGGCATCCCCGCCGCCTTCTACCCCTTTATTGCCGGTCCCGACAATGCTCTGGCTCATGCTCTCGAGGAGAACAACGGTATCCAGGTCCGTGTCCCTCCTCTGCAGGCCTACACCCCTGGTCAGGTTCCTGTTACCGCTGTCTCTGGTCAACGACCTGTCTTTGCCCCTGCTGGCCATGAGGAGAACCACATCCAGCTTGCTGGTGACCGCGCTGCCGTTCAGAAGGTCCGCGCCGAGATTGAGCGTCAGGTTGCTGAGCTCCACAGACAGCTTGCCGCTGAGCAGTTGTCGATCCAGCGGGGCCGCCACCAGTTCATTATTGGTGATCGTGGTGTCCCTGTCGAGCAGTTCTTTAACGACACTGGATGTGCCATCCTGCTGCCCACTGACGAGGATGACGACACCATCACTGTCGTCGGACCTGCTGATCAGGTTGCTGCTGGTCTGGAAAAGGCCATGGACCTGGCCATGGGTATGCAAATGTCCAACCTCGACATTGCCCGGTTCCATCGCAATGCCCCTGGCGGCGCTGCTGTTCACGCTGGCAACGTCACTCGCTACCTTCGACAGCGCAAGGAGATTGAGCGCCTTGAACAGCTCTACCACACCCACATTAACACCCCCTTCTCTGAGGGTGGTGCCCTCCCCTGGGAGCTTTACTCTCGGGAGGGTAAGAATGCCATCCGTGCGCAGTCCGAGATCAGCGGCATCATCAACGGCCAGCCTCCTTCTCGTATGACCTGTGTTCCTGTCGACCCCTTCTTCTTTCAGCACCTCCGCAACGACGTTACCCCCAGGGTCAAGCGGGATTATGGTGTCCAGATGGTCGTCCCCGAGGCTGCTGAGAGTGATGTCCCAGTTCTCCTTGTGTACGAGGGCCCTGACCCCGCTGAAGGCCCGTACCAGGTGCCTCGCTCCAAGCCCACGGACGCTGAAGTCCGTGCTTTCCAGCAAGGCCTTCAGGATGCCCAGAAGCACATCCTTGACCTCATCAAGAAGCAGGAGGCCATCACCACTGCTACTCTCGATGTTCCCGCCAAGTTCCACGAGAGACTTAGACGCTTCATCAAGAAGGAACAGGAGAGCCGGTCTGCCGACCAGATCCCCATCCGAGTCACCAAGGTTGGCACAACCATCACGCTCCGAGGTCCTGCTTCGGCCGTCGAGTCCCTTGCCACCAAGGCAAACGCCTTTGTTGAGCAGGAGAAGGAGGACGAGAAGGAGCGTGGCTTCACTCTGACCTTTGACTTCCCCCAGAAGTTCGCCAACCACCTCATTGGAAAGGGCGGTAGCAACATCAGGGAGCTCCGAGACCGGTTCGACGTTGAGATCCAGGTTCAGGATGGCAAGGTTGAGCTCAAGGGCCCCAAGGCCAAGGCCGAGACTGCTCGCTCGCACATCCAGAGTCTTGCCCGCAACCTGGCTGACGAGACGACTCACACTCTGAAGATTGACCCCAAGTACCACCGTGAGCTTATTGGCGCTCAGGGTGGCCAGATCAACCGTCTGCAGACTCGGTACAAGGTCCACATCTTCTTCCCTCGATCTGCCAAGCCCGCTGCCGATGACCAGTCCAATGCCGATGCTGCCAGCGATGCCGGAAAGCCTCGCCGCCAGCAGCCTGCCGACGAGGTCATCATCCGAGGCCCCAAGAAGGGTGCGGATGAGGCTCGGGACGAGATCTTTTCGCTCCACAAGTACCTCGAGGAGCACTCTGCAACCGCCACTGTCGCAGTTCAGCAGAAGCAGGTTGGATCTCTCATTGGCCAGGGCGGTGCTGCCCTCGACGACCTCCGCCAGGCCACTGGAGCTAAGATTGACGTGCCTGCCGACCGAGACACCCCTATTGTGGAGATCCTGCTCAAGGGTACTGCTGCTCAGGTTGCCAAGGCCAAGAAGATCCTCGAGGAGAAGCGAGCTGTCTTTGACGACACTGTCGTCCAGACCATTGAGGTTGACAAGAAGCATCACAAGGCTCTTATTGGTGCTAGCGGTAAGTCCCCCCGCATTCAGATGTTGTTCATTCGCTAATATTCCCAGGCTCCAACCTCCGCGATATTGTCGTCAAGGCGGGTGGCTCTGACGACCGACGAGAGCTTGCCCGTACCATCCAGTTCCCCAAGCAGGAGGCTGATGGCAACACTATCAAGATTGAGGGCCGCACTGATGTTGTGCAAAAGATTGTTGAGCGCATCCGGGAGATTGTTGGCGAGCGTGAGAGTCAGGTTACCGAGGTGGTGGATGTTCCTATCGAGAACCACCGCTCCCTGATCGGCCGAGGTGGTGATGCCAAGCGTCAGCTCGAGTCCAAGTTCACTGTCTCGATCGATGTCCCACGCCAGGGCGACGGCAAGACTGGAGTCAGGGTTACTGGTCGACCCGAGAACATTGCCAAGGCCAAGGAGCACATCCTGTCTCTGGTCAAGCAGCAGCAGGGTGAGACCATCCAGGTTCCTCGCAACCTTCACCACTCCATCTCCAACGGTGGCCAGTTCTTCCGTCAGCTCCGCAACAACCACCAGGTTACGGTTGACCACGCTGGCCAGCCTCTTCCTCCCAAGCCCGACACATCTACACGCTCCAACGTGGGCGCCCTTCCTCTGATCACTGATGAGGACGATGCCACGACCGACGCCCACTCGTGGAAGGTTGTTCAGGTCGATGCCGGAGATGACAGCGACTTCCCCTGGGTCCTTCGCGGCACTGCCGAGAACGTGGAGAAGGCCAAGGAGGCCATCGCCAAGGCTGTCGAGCAGGCTAAGAAGCACGACGCCACGGGATACCTTGTGCTCCCTGACCCTCGAACCTACCGCCATGTGATTGGCCCCAACGGCTCCAAGGTCAACTCGATCCGCAAGCAGAGCAACTGCAAGATCCAAGTGCCTCGGGACCAGGCTAAGGATGAGGCCATTGAGATTATCGGAACCAAGGATGGTGTTGAGCTGGCCAAGGACCTCATCCTCGCCGCTGTGCGGGAGGGCAGCAACAAGACTCGGGAGTAATATTGGGATACTATCCTATTGAACGGAGCATTGCAGGGAATATGAGTGTGCGACCGTAAAGGTTGAAATTCGACAGTAACTGTTGTAATAAATATAAGAGTAATGAATAATTCTCGAATGCGTGCGCAGTAATGCTGTGAAACATGTATTCCTCCATCTCTTATTCGTGTTCGTGATGCGAAATTAAGCTTCATCACGTGCCCGGCTTCGACGGAAGCCAAGCACTTGCTTCTTCCCATATCTACTCCTCACACCGCTCGTAGACTCTTGATTGATGTAATCGAGGGCTTTTGCTTCTTCTCGGCGACTCTCAGTCTGTCAATTGATAGAATATTGTGCCATGGGATCCCAATTGACCTCATCAAAGGCGCCGTGGGAGGCTGTCTCGGCTGAGGAGCAACTGTTTGTCCTTATTACAGGCGCCAACAGGTATGTCTGATACTCGAAACGAGACGAAACGATGCTAACAATCCATTACAGCGGCATCGGCCTCAGCATCGGGGAACGCCTCATTGACGAATTCCTCTCCACGCGCTCCCTGAAGTCGCACCTCATCCTCATCCCCACCACCCGGTCCAAGTCCAAGTCCCTCCAGACGATCCGATCGCTGCGAAGCTACGCCCAATGCGCCGCCCAGACCTCGACCGCCCTGCGATCCCGAGTCGGCGACTCGTACCGCTGGGAGGACACGGTTGCGCGCATCCATGTGCTGAGTCTGCAGCTTGACCTGTGCGATCTGCGCGGGGTGTATGGTTTTGCCCAAGAGCTGGTGCACAGACCCGTGAGCAACCCCGAGGGCTTGGAGGGCGAGTATCTTCGAAATGTGCGGATTCCGAGGATCGATACGGCTGTCTTTAATGCGGCCTATGGCGGCTGGTCCGGTGTCAACTTCCCTCTGGCCATCTGGGTCATCTTGACGCAGGGCTTGGTGCAGTCTGTAACTTGGCCGACCTTCAAGATGGCACTGCCGACGTGCATCCTGAACGAGCGACCCGAGTATGGCCTTGTATGTCTCCCTCCCCCCTCTTGAGTGCTTGAGCTAGACTAACATGCATAGCCCGAGAAACCATTGCTCGGCGAAGTCTTTACCGCCTGTGTCTTTGGCCACTACATCCTCGCCCACCAGCTCCTCCCTCTTCTCAGCCGACGATCAGAGTCTGAAGTCCCAGGTCGCATCGTCTGGTCCAGCAGTCTCGAGGCGGTCCGCAATGTCTTTGACACTTCCGACTTTCAATGCTTCCAGGGCGATGGTCCTTACGAATCGGTAAAGCGGCTGACCGATGTCCTTTCTCTCACCGCGACTCTTCCCTCAGCCTCGATCTACTCGGACCGCTTCTTCACCCCCGACGACCCGGAAGAAGCTCGTGAAAAGCCCGTCCGCCCTCGCATGTACCTCACCCATCCCGGTGTCGTTGCCAGCACACTCTTTCCCGTTCCTTGGTTCCTTGTGTGGGCATACGAACTAGCCCTGGTCATCAGTCGATGGCTGGGCTCCCCCTGGCACAATGTCGACAGCTACAGCGGATCCAAGTCACCCGCGTGGATCGCCCTTCAGGAGCAGTCGACCCTCGATGAGCTGGACGCCGAGAAGATCAAGTGGGGCAGCAGTTCAAACCGGCACCTTCAAGTCGAGGTTAAGAAGACCGAGGTCGAAGGCTGGGGCTGGGAGGGCAAGGTGGAGGACGCAACGGCTATCGAGCAGGACACAGCCTTGGGCGTTTTTAAGAAGACGGTTGGGCGGAAGAGAGGAGCAGTTGACGTGACCAAGGAGGACATTGTCGAGTTTGAAGAGCTGGGCGCCGAGACGTGGAAGAAGATGGAAGAGCTGCGAGATACATGGACCCCCTTTGCCCAAGGGGGAAGTGTATGAGGGACCGTGTTGGAGGATTGTAAATGCGGCTGGAACTGAGATGGGCAAAAAGGCGAAAAGGAAACTCGGTACAGACTGTCTAGTAACGAATATCACGATAATTAATACTTGCTTAACAGACTCCCCAACAGGCCAAACCGCTGTCCTAGTTGGTATACATGGTAGACAAATAGCATTGGATCAAATCTTACATGGGTATATTGCGAAAATGACTGACATACATGGTTAGACAAAGGTCATTAATATTATAACTTGTATTTTCGCTTCTCCCTCCCGTGTGTGCCCGCACTCAGGGGTTAACAGTTGTAACGGTACTCCGCGACCGATTCTCCTCGTCGGAGCGGATACGGCGCAGAGTCAGCTTGTCATGACGACCAAAGAGACCCAGGCACAACGGCAGGGGTATCACGGCCATGGCCACGACCGCCTCAAAGATCAGGGCCTTCTTCATATGCTCTGGCGGGCTGGCGTCCTTCGGTGCGACGAGAGCGTTGCTGATAATGATAAAGATGGCCCCGAAGAGCTGGCCGCCAGCCCAGGCGATTGTTGAGGTAACCTCTGGGCTGAGAGGGTGACTCAATTCGATCAGATACTCGAGAGCGACAGGGACCAGAGAGAAGCTCGACGCGCCAAGGAGTGCGAGAACGACGTAGGGCCCGGCGATGGAACGCGTCTCAGGCATCCAGATAAAGATCAGGTAACAAATGCCAATAATCGGGACGAGAACTTTGAGGGCGAGTAGGAAGCTCTTTGTGCGGTCCAGGATGGGCGACGAAATGGCAGCAGCAACAAGACCAACCACAATCAGTACAGCACCGCCAATACCAGCCTCGTCGTCGGAGAAGCCATAGGGTCCAAGCATCTGGTTGAGCAGGGAGGAAAGAGAGTTGAAGAAGCCGACATAGATGGAGAACGGGATGAGGATCAGCCAGAGCTCCAGGGATCGAGAGATGACGGTGAGTGAGTCGCGTAGTTTGAGCTTGGGGGTCTCGGCAGCAGGGCCAACAGGCGTAGGTGGTTTGGCCGGGACGAGGAACGCAGGGACGGAGCAGACGGTTGACTGAGATGTTAGCTGGGTCAACAACCAAGACGCAATACTTACAATGATGGAGACATAGAGAACCATGCTGGATACATCACCAGGCTTGCTGACCATAAAGGGCGTGATCAATTGTCCAAAGGCTGCGCCAAAGGGGTTGGCCAAGCTCGTGAGGGCTGTTGCTGCCACACGACCACGGTTGGTGAACCACAGATCAGAGTAACGGGTCGGGGCAGCCAGGATGAAAGGCTGAGCGAATCCAATGACAATCTCGCCAGCCATAGCATACGCAATGTTTCCACCACTGGTCTTGGTAGAACCGGCATATCGAATCCAGTTTCCAATGAGGATCAGGACAGCAGCAGTCATGAAAGCCAGCTTAGGTCCACGGTGTAGGATTGCAATACTGATCGGAAAGACGGCCACAAAGGCCAAGAAGAAGGCGGTGCTGATCCAATTAATAGTTGAGGTCTTCACATCGTAGTAGGCGGCAGCATGTGAAGACACAGGCGCAAAAGTCATCCACTATTCAGTCAGCATCTCAATCTTGGTGCAGACCAGCTTCAACCTACATCCCAAGAGACAATAATATTCATGAGCGTCAGTTGAGCCAGACCGAACCAGCGGCGTTTGTACGTTCGATATTCGGTCGACGCGCCCTGATGAATGCTACCGTCGCCCTCAACATCGCCCTCGCCCTCTCTGCGCTCCTGGAGGCTAAAGTCGCGAGATCCGAGTTTCTGTTTCCGCCAGAAGCGACCACCGACGCCGTCGCCGTTCATGATGGAGAATGATTCAAAGAGCCGCTTATGCCGCCCTTGCTTCTCTTCCTGGGCGGACATGCGTTGTTGGCAATGGGAACAGTCGACTCAACAAGAGACCGTGAGATTGTGAATTGTTGATACAGTGGGGGCGATGACTGATATTTCAGGGACACTGCAGGTCCGTCCAACGCTAGATCAACGAGAGTTGTAAGAAGGACAATCGGCAGTGGCGGGAGTGATGAGCAGTGTCGGAGATGTTTATCGTGGCGCGCGGTGGCGGTCGCAGCGACGAAATGAGTGAATCGCGGTCGAGTTGAGGTAGTTAATCACCAAAAAAGCAACTCCATTCAGGGGATCGACATGAAGGAGAAGAGAAGCACATGCAGCTCAACCAATTTCTCTCCTGGATGCGCCGGAGGTTCGTCTCGATGTCCAGGTCACCTCACAATCGCCTCATGGATTCCGCCTCGTTTCGTCGAGTCTCAAGGGTCTGTGCCGAACCGTTGTCCCACCCTTGGTATTTATTACCTGAGTAACTACCAGGATCCTCGCGCTGACACGGAGTCGGAGCCGGACTGTGTTAGTGTTGTTGGTTCGATCGGCTCGCAAACTCGCAACTGTCGCGTGGTGTTGGGCTGTTTCAGCTTGGCAGAGCAGGGGCGTATGATTGCTTCTGTGATTTCCTCTGCGTCTTTAGTTGATTCCTCCCAGCGACGGTAACGAAACGAGTCCGACGATGGATGATGGAGGATGGAGAAACTCGATCTACCGTCTCTAAAAGAGGGGAGATCTTAAACCCCCCAAGGCCATAACGTTCAAGGAAGGCAAGTGTTGCGCTTGCACCTCCCCGGCCAACACCTTCCTGAATCCTCAACGCACTACAACCACAACGGTCCTGCGCTTGGACTCTGATAGGTCACTGCCAGACAACGGGAGGCCATGCCGCACCGGTGCCTTAAACTCCAGCCAACCAAGCCCTTGACTATCAGCCATATCTCCCCCTTTGGATCTCTCCTACAAAAGACCATGTCCTGCGCCGCTCTCTCTGCTTGTTGCCACCAGTCCTCTCCTCTACGGCGGGGGCACGGGGTTTCATCACGCCGGCTGCATTGCCCGATTTGGACGCCTCGGTTCGCAAAACCTGCCAGGTCACATCTGAGAAATCTCACATGATGGCCAGACTATCTGTCCTGCCCATGCCGCATCTGAATTGATTGAGACGCTAACAGGACCCGAGAGCCTCGATCTGGCGACAACTGCGTGATGGGGGTCGGGCCGGTCTCTGGCCATGGCACACGCAGGCGTTCCTCCAAGGACCCTAGAACAGGCGATAGACGGCATGTAGTTTACCTGGCAGCGAGGTTTCGGTTGCTAATGCTGGCCGTGTTGTCAGTGCTGGCTAGTCAACCATGGCTTGTCAATCCTTTGGCATGGTCCCTCGATCTAACTATAGATAACGGATAACGGGTTTGATAAGACTGCGCTCTCAAGGGCCGGGTTCCGATGCAAGAAACAAGACGCAAGACACATCATCTCTAGACTATTTCAATATGCTGTGGTGCTCAAGTTGGTCCATCTAAGCCCAGCATGTCCAATGTTTCAAGTTGTACCACAGTTCATGCAGTGTGACATCGGGATAATGCTGTCCTTGACACCAACTTGTAGGCTCTACATGACTCTACATTAGTGTGTGAGACCCAAGGCAGAATCCAATCGTCTACAACTACAAGCGTAAGAGCCATCGGCCCAAGAAACATCCAGACCGAATCACCATCCTCGGGGAACCAGCCAAGACAAACTGGCATTAGTCAAGTCGATGAAAGAAATCTATTCAGGCGTTGCAGCGTATGATACAGAGAGAGCCGCCGTCAGACAGTGCTCCGGACTTGACATCCAACAGACGACCAATCGTACAAGGAAGCCCCCGCAGGAGCATCCTTTGCCTCGTCCCGGCATGGCGTCTCGACATGGTATAGTCATCTCGTCAATACGAGTCGTTCGCATCGGATGACTCGGTTGATCGAGTGTTTACTTGAGCTTAGCCCAAAGCTTAGGAGCAGCGCAGGCGGTTGCGCAGTGAGCCAAGTGGAAGACTACACATGTTAGCAATTGTGCGAGATTGGGCATCGAGACCACCAGTCTCGCTGTGTGACGTACACTCCTCAACGCAGTCCTCCTTGGCATCACCCTCGCTCTCTTGCTGCTGCACGCGCTCAACGCACTCATCAAAGTGGTGCTTGGCGGGAGCACACTGGGGAGAGTTCCGGCACTCTGTCGATGCGTCAGCATGTTGGAATTCCAATCCGGGTCGACGACGACGGAACAGCTCGCTCGATCCGATTGAATTGGTATGACGAACCTTCCTCGAGGGTATCCTTGGGGTCGACGAGCTCCTCCTCATCCTCATCTTCCTCGTCCTCCTCTTCCTCTTCCTCGGCCTCCTCCTCGGGCTCGTCCTTGGTCTCAGTCTCGGCCTCGGGCTGGTCCTCCTATACAGTGTCAGCCTTGTCGATAGACTCGCGGGGCATTGACTGCGTCCTTGCCCGGTGCGTGACGCAATTGATGGGGTGAGAGAAAATGCGTGAGAAAAAGCCGTACCTTGGGCTCGGCAGGAGCCTCAGCCTCGACGACGCTCCATGGCGTCACGGCCTCGACAATATCGGTGAAGGTGTCCCAGATACCCATTGCGACAGGCGGAAGAATTCACAATGGCGAGTGGTGGTTTCGATTGAGGTGTCGTTGTCGTTCCTGATCGTAAGAGGTCGGAAGCTCTCGGCCAGAGGCACGAAATGAAAACTGATCCGGAACCTAGGTAATTGAGGCAGTTTGATTGGCTGAGGGGCACCCGGCTTCGTCAAAAATACCGCACGTGATTCAAGATCCGAGCGTCTTCCAGTCTTCCGGTGTTTATGTCATCATCGACCCGCACTTTAGCCGCAACAAATAATCATCACAGGTCAGTTGCTTGCTCTTCTCCTCTGCTTGGTCTATCATCTTATTTCTTCTAATCTGATAGGCATTGACAAACGTAAATCATGTGAGCAGGTCTGCGAATCGCTACGATACAAAAGTCCCGACGGTACAAAAAAGACAGTTCATAATGCAGTGCTCAAGTCTTGGTATCTTGACCAGTCCTCGATGTGGTCGAAATGCGGCCGTTAATCATCGCGTTCGTATACTCCCCTGTCAATCTCTCCTCGAATGTGATCCTCCAGCCGGATATTCAACTGCTGGGCTTGCGCCTCGTCGTAATCCGGTGGTGGCTCTTCTGGCGCCCTCCGGCTGGCGGTACTGTCGGATCGATCTGGCCGCGTATCCAAAGTGGCTGCGGCTGGTTGGCTGGATTGGGCCTCGTAGGCTGGTAGAGGTTCATCGGGAACATCAGCGCCAGGGCCCATCTCGCGGCGCATCTCCTGGTACTGGAAGAGACGCTCCCTCAACCGTATGTAGGTCTCATTAAAGTCCATCATACCGCCGTCGGAAAAGGTGAACTTGACCTCGATCCGTGGAATGTCTGGGGGGATGCCACCCCCAGATACCGGGATACAGTCCGACTTCCAGACCCATCCCCACCACATCGAGGACGAGGTCGTAGAATCTTGAAATTTTAAGATTGGAGCACTAAAGGATTCGAACTTTGGTTCTTGGGTAGGTTTCGATGGTAGATATACGATCTACAAGGTCAGAACGAACGTGACGGCCAAAGCAGCAGAACAAACTCACTCTCTTGTTGGTAAGGAAAAGGGTGCCCCTATCGCTTTTCCGTTGGAACGAGGTGCATCGCGATCTCAGCTCCTGGGGCACAGACAGGTCGCATGAGATCCTCGATTCGAGCTTCATCAAGATGCGTTCATTGCCAAGCTTGACGAAGCCGCCCTGATTAAGCATAACCCAGCTATCGGCATTGTCAGGGTCGACGGGCCGCGAAGGAGGACGGCTCGTAATCAAATAGTCGTGAGGGTTGTCCATTGTAGGGCGGGGTCCATGACTCCATGGGCCGTAGAGGGCGGGGCGGTCGACGGGCGGACTATGCCGCGGACGCCGTGGGCGCCGTGTACTGGACGGGACGGGACGGGGGGGATAGGACGGAGGTGCAAGGACAGGACGGGATGATAGAGCGGAGAGTGACGGGAGAGGCACGGAGGTGACGGGCAGGAGGGTGACGGGACGGAGGAGAGCCAGTGGACGGGCAAGGATGGGCCTCGGAGACTGAGCGGGAACGGAAGAGACCAAGGGCCAAGGTAGAACAAGACAAGACAAGACAAGACGGGGAGAGGAAAGGCTCAAGGGAAAGAGGCTCGCGAAAGAGGCTTACTTTATCGACATTGTCGCGGACAGGGTTCAAGCGACCCTAGCTCGTGGACGAATGGCTCCAGGCTCCGTACCGGCAGGTCAGGACGTGCAGGCAGCTTTTAGTAGCTCCGAGATCTTGGAGCGAGTGGCTCTGCGGCCGGGTTGGCCTCTGGGCCTTGGGGCCTGGTGGGGGGTGGGTCGTTTGGACTGGAGTGTTGGACTGTTGCGAGTTGGGTAGGGTAGGTAGAGAGAAGGCCGAGGGCAAGGTGCTGGCTGTAGCTGGAGGCCAAGGCGCAGACCAAGTTTGGGTAGACCAAGTTGAGCGGAAGATGGATGGTTGGACGTGGCAGAGACAGAGACGGAGACAGAGAGGGGAAACCCGCGGACGTGGACGAGACGAGACGAGACGGGACGGGAGGCCTGGGACCAAGGCAGCAGCAAGCAAGAGCAAGCTCCCAGGTGGCTGGTGGCTGGAAGCGATGCCGTAACCAGGTGGGGGAGGCGGCGATTTGATCGAGTTGGTGGGCGATTTCGATTTGTGGGCAGGCGGCGGGCGAGACAAGACAGGCGGCGATGGTGTGATGTGTAGAGTCGCGGCAGATGCAGTACGGCGAATACTAGAACGAACGGTACGGTACCTCTACCTAACTCTCCCTCGAGGGATGGGCTAGAGCGGCTGATGTGTGGGAGGGATGAGGGAAGGAATCAGTGTCAGTCAGTGGATGGAGTAAGGTTGGAGATGCAAAGTTGGGCGCTGCGCTGCGGATCGATTTTTGGGCCGAGCCGCGGTGCTGATCTCCCAGGAGGTCCACGGTCACGGTCCACGTTGGGTGACTGTCACTTTCCGGGGGGCCTGAGTCGACCAATGAATATCATCATCCGCGTCCTGGGTCCTCTTGAAACAGTCCACCACGTGCTCGACTGTCTTGAGATACACATCCATGCCCACGACTTGCTCAGAGACCTGGCTGTGAGCTGCCCAAACAAGCAATCGGATAGAACCATCAGGCTTCTATACACGCATCAACTTCAAACACAACAGCCACCAACACTCCGCCCTGATACCAGCATTCTCATGTACCCCTGGCATGCCAGACCCTGGCCCCCGACGCTGGTTGCAACCTTGACTTCAACTCCTCCGAGCGAGGATCCTGATGCCCCTCACAGGACCAGGACCAAGACGAAAACCCCTCCCCTCCCCTCCCGTATCGTATCTCTGGCAGATCCGGCACCTGCCCATCGCCCGTGAAACGGAGAGGCCTGAACTGAACGCAACGGTTACAATCGACCTCGTCTCACCCAAAGCTATATCTCCCTCATTGACACCTCCCATGACGGTAATCACATCCGGCGGGTGGCCTGTCAACCTCGTCCATCACCCGACTGGTCTTGGCCGGCTTAGCGAATGCTAGACCCATCCACCCAGGCTCTGGCATCCACCAGCTCAACCTCAGCCCAACCAAGTGGGTTCACGACACAAGACCAGCAGTCATAAATACTGGCTCAGTCCTGGCGGGATATGGCACCAGCAAGTGTGCTTTATTTTGATGCTGCTCCTCATGGGGCTCGACATCACGAATCATGATGCCTCAGAAGAGGGGCAACCGTCCGTCATCCCACGCCAACTACGGATACGTACGTCTCTACAGTATGGTATGCATCGCCTAGCTGCATTGGATCCAGCAGAAGGACCCAGCAATTGACTGAACCCTCAAGACCGGGACAACCGGGATGTTCTCTGCCCCAGCTCTCGGACGAGCACCAACGGCTGACTGAGAACGGTACGGCACGACTTGGACTTGGGTTCGTCGCGTCTCAGTCTGGGGTGTCATGCACTAGAAACTGATCAACATCTACGCTCAGCAAAGGCTCAGCATCCAGACCAACTCTTCCAACGATGGATCCCAGCCTCGGCCCCGCTCAGTAACAGGCTAGAAGGGCCTAACCGTCTGGAAACAGACAACAGCCGATGTTGGCAGCAAAAGCGCGCTATCCTATGTACCATGAGATTTGGATCCTGTTCCTGTGCATAAAAGCAGCTCAACCCGCCGTGATAGACCGTAGTGATGCCAGGCGCATCGTCCTGTGTCAGGTCGGACCTGGAGTGTTCCATGCGCCTGGGGACATTTGTAGGACCCATGTCTCGAGGAGAAGAGCAGAGATCGAGGACTTGGTAATCATCACCAATCTCGGAATCTATAGGAACAAGCGAGCATGATGGATGCACTGCAGCTCAAGACCTTGGACAGGTAGGTAGGAATGGTAGGTCTAATAGGCAAGTACCTGCCTACCCTGACTTGCTGAGCCCTGCAGATGCACCTTCCTCCTCACCATTCACCGTCAATCGCTTACATTTTGAGGCGGGGTTGGAAAGTTGAATTTTCCCTGAAACACCAACAACCTGGTTCCAATGCCTCATCATGACTCGGTAATGCAAGAGCACAGGACGTCAATCGCGGCTGGGGCCGTCGACAGGACAGGACGGTTCCCATCCTCGGTCACCTGTCCCTTGCCCAAGAGACACGTCATTTCTCACCGGCCGAGCCTCCTCGTCACCGATCGATACCTGTACTGGAATTGATAGCCCGTCAATGCGTTAGGTTCTCTTCCAGTTGTGCAGTACAGTACGACCCCGCTTGAGTCGCGAGAATGAGAGAGAAAAGAGCCAACAAGGGACGTCATCTGGCAGCGAGCTCCATACAGTCTTTAGCTCCTAAGCTAGGGTTATGCAGCCTCCCTCGCAGCCGCAACAAGCTCCGCTCAAGCTTCCGTCCGCAAGGCGGAATCCCACGTCTCCATGATTGGCTTCTGCAAGCCCCTCGCTCCCTCCCCACCATCCTGACAAGGTCGCGGGCATCGACATGTGCTGGTACCGAACATGATTGGACATCCGGGTTGATGGAGGCTCCGGAGTCGCGGAGCTCCCAGCTCCATCACAACTGATCCTCCTGCGATTATCGCAGCTTCACACGACTACAGATACTCCTTCACCGACTTGTTGTCTCTATCCTGTGAACATGGGTTCTCACACCGAGAACGTTGCCAAGCTCCAGCAGTACACTGCTTGTGATATCTCCGATGCGCTCCTAAAGCTCAAGGTGCCCGGCGCCGGCTTCATTGCCGACCTTGACCTCTACAGCCACCCGGAGAGCAAGCCGGCTTCGGTTACCATCGCTCCAGTCTCGACAGTCCTGTTCGCTCGCAAAGGAGAAGATCTGCCAGAGCCAAAGAACATTCCCAGCGGTGTTCATTGGGCGGATCTGACACAGCCAGGAACTATTGTCGTTCTCAAGCAGCCAGAGGGTCAGAAGAATGCCGTCTGCGGTGGCATCATGGCGGTTCGCATGAAGGTGTGCCAAGCCAAGGGCATAATCGTGGCCGGGCGCGCCAGGGATATCGAAGAACTCAAGAGCACTTCCTTGCCTGTGAGTCCCATCCCGTGAACATGGCCTAGGTACTTTCAAACTCTGAGACTTGCAGATTTGGGCCCGTGGATTGTCCACTGTCGGAGCCGGTGGCGGAAGTGTGCCCTGGGCCACCCAGGTAACTTTGGACATTGACGGAACCCTCGTGTCTCCAGGTGACCTGGCATTTAGCGATCCAATCAACGGGGTGGTCGTCATCCCCCATGACAAGGTGTCCGCCGTGGTGGAATTGCTGCCAAGGCTGACGTCGGCCGACGACAAGGTCAAGGAGGATGTTCTCAAGGGGGTGACGGTCTACGAGGCCTTTAAGCTGCACCGAAGCAACCTGTGATGACCCAACCATGGATGCAGTGGCTGGCTGGACAAATACGCTTATATGTACCATAACGAGTGAAAGGACGACATACACACTCGATAACGCCGTGTCATCAGTTCATTAACATGCCATCATCAAGCAGACGCAACCAGACTACCCTACCAACAATGTCCCAAACAACCATACACAAAGAAAGAAGAAACATTCCGGCATGCAGACTTATCCCAGCCACTCATCCTTCTTCGGCGCCGGCGGCTTATCCAGACCAAAGTCGAGCTTGGGCATCTCAATCTTTGGCGCCTGCTCAACCTTTTTCTTCTGGCCTCCCCCGGACTTCTTTGGCGAAGCCCGAGACTCCGGTGGCGGCCCGTATCGTACATCCTTATAATCCCAGCCATCCTCAGCGGCCGCTGCGACCCACGTGCGAAGGCCGTCGTGTACGCTTCCATAGAATTTCTCCTTGCAGAGGCGAAGACTACCTCCAAGACAGCGTTCCCATCCGGAAATGCGAAACTGCGCTCGTAGAGCATTGCGCTCTTGGACAGTAGGTGTGCACGCCAGGATCGCGTTCATCAGATCGAGATGGCAAGCCAGGTAGTTGGTCGCATCCCATTCCACTCCGCCCACGTACGGCGCTGCCGGCACAGGAGGGCGCTCCTGAGGGAAGTGCCGGAGCATGTAGGTATATGGACCAGGGTTGGAGTCTACCGATGAAGGGCGCTCCGAGGGGAGATCTACGACGTTGACGTTGTGGAGGAATATCCAAAAGACTTCCTTTGTCACGCAGACAACCTCCTTGCACCATACGCGGTATGGCCTCTCCTGCCTCATCTCCAGGACAAACGGCAACGGGCGTTCGTCTTCCTTGGGTTCTGGGTCTCGCAAATGTGAGAGGACATTCTTTGCTCTCGTCACCCGCTCAGCCGGGCTTGCAGACTCGATGTATGTGAAGAGGACAGACGTGATGATGTTGCGTGTGGTGAACTCGCTGGGACCCTTCTTCTCAGGGTCAAACAGCATATGGAGGAGCTTGGGGAACAAGTCGCCCTGGATTGTGTCGAGATACTGCATGGCGCGAGCAGTCGTCGACAATGCCTTGAGACAGAGAAGGTTTTCATGAAGGAGTGCATCCTCGTGTTCCTCCCTACGACATGTCAGCTTGTTCTAACAATAATCAAGCATGGCAAAACTCACCTCCACTCAACCTCCATGATACGGTTGAGGAGACCAACAATCTCCTTCATGCCGCCCTGCTGGATAAAGTCTTCGATCCAGGCGACGGTCTCGTTCCGCAGCAACAGTCGAAGCTTGTGAACCTTGCCGACCTCGACAAGCTCGGGCTTCTGGACTTTTCTGAGATAGGCTACATAATCGCCTGGGCCTTGCTGGAGCTTGATCTTGGAGAGGATGCCCGAGTTGGCTGATCCACTTGATCCAGGAGGAGCTTCGCTGATGACACTATCGGTCGACTTGCTCCTAAAGTGGCGACCGAGCGTGCCATCGCCCTTGGACTTTTTGACAGGCGAATTCGGTTCCTTGTTGTCCTTCTTTCCTCGAGAGAGGGTAAAACTCTTCCCTCGTGATCGCTTCGGCTTGTCTTCGTATGTGCTCGCATCGACCGAGCCGTTGCTGTGAACACTGTCAGTAGAACAGGGCCTTTCAGCCCTCACAGCCTGCATCTCGGCCCAGTCCTGACGGATAAACTCCATCTTGATGGTGTTGCTCAAATTTCGCATCTTGTACCTCTGGTTCTCTGGGATGTTTCGTCGATCCAACATGGCCTCGAGATGCTTGTCGATATCCTTGGGATCGAGCACCTTCTCGGCAGGCTCGGCAACGGTCGACATGGACTTGGATCGGCCGTGGGTGAATGTAAAGGCACTCAGGACCTTGCCACGGCTGCTCTTACTCTTGGACTCGGTCGAGTCCTTGGAGCCCTTTCGGGACCCGTTCGGGAAGCGGGCCTTTGTTGGTGACGGTGGCGAGTCCATCTTGGTATGCATGGGGTGGAATGACTTGGGTCTCTCTCTGACAGCGGGTCGATTGCTCATGTAAAGGTCTTGATCGCTTAGCTTCCTTGATGCGTCAAGACTTGCACGTTGGCTCCGTGGCTCTTGGCTCAGAGGATTGGATGTGAACTGGGCGTATATGGGGGTGGGCGCAGGTGGTTCATCAGGTGTTCTGTTCTCCTTGTCCTTGGAATTCATATCCTCATCGGATCCGAACCTGCCTAGGTTTTTGAGGGTCTTGGGCCTCAGCAGACCAGCCAGGTTGGTTCCGGACTTGGTCTTTTTGGGTTTGGTTGGCGAGACGTCGCGGGACTTGGTTCCCTTGGCGTCACTGCCAGCTGCCGTGATGACAGTAAAGTTGCCGAAACTATTCTTGGTCGGTGATGGGGATCGGCCGCGGTCGTCTTGTCTGGGGAAGCGAGGGATGGGCTCCTGTTGATTGCGCTGCAGCTCAGCCAGGGCACCCGGGTTGGAAAAGCTCTCAAATGCCATGATCTTGGGCTGTATCGGAGGCGTGGTGCCTTCAAAGGGACTCTGAGGGGGGCGGTCTTCGTTGGAGGCCTGGCGACGGCTCATAAAGGATTCCAGTATTGATGACTTGGGCCGTGGGCGTCTGCCCGGCTCGAAGCTGTTGATCTCGCTGGGATTCATTGTCGTCTGAAGGTTGGCTCGTTTCAAGAGCCCGATCGATCGATTGACAGCTCGACTGGCCCTGGGCTCGATCAAGGAAGAACGACGAGGCGTTGGGTAAAGAGGATGCTGAAGAACATAAGAACGAAAACAAAAGACTCCACCGACGGTGAAGAGGAATAAACTAAGATGCCGGATGAGACTATGCCATTGCGGGAGAAGAAAAGAAAAACCGGGGTAACAGTGTGGTTGACAAGTCACGGATAGATAGGTTTATGGCCGTTGCGGTGCAGGTGTGGATTGTTTATCGGGGCGCGGCGGTTGACCGGGAGACGGGCGGTGGTGGGTGCTGTCCTATCTTATCGGTGACGGTGACGGGTGGATGATGCGGCGGATGCACGATGGCGTGGACGAGCGTGAGCGGATTAAACCTGCGCCTTGCATGTTTGACGTCTGTTTAATTGTTGCAGAAGAGAATTGGAATGAAAGGGCAGGAAGAATTCGCTTGGTCGTGGTCAACGTCGATCGACAATCAATCGGAATGGTTCTACAAATAGATCTAGAATCCTACCTCGCAAGATTGATTACCCACAACACTCTAGCCAAAGTCAGCGACGTTTTCAATGCCTTCAATGCTCCGTGATATTGATTTGCCCTCTTGATAATTAATGCCTTGTTCGCTTGATAGCCGAATCACGTCAAGATGCTAGTGTTTCCGATCAGATATGTTGATCTGGCCATTGACATTGTTGTGAACCATGTCGCCCATGGGTGGGACATCGTCGCGGCGTACTCTGGGCCGTGTCGTGTGTTGAAGTGCTCCTACACCTAGTGATGGGAGGAATAGTTCTTCCTCTCTGCCGAGTCTAATGCCGACTTGTAGTATCAAGGACTGTGGGGAACGGGGAGAGGATCGGTACGGCTCGGTCGAGATGGAGTCCATCAAGAGAATGGATGAGGATGTCGAGGAACAGCTATGGGCAGCAAGAGATGGAGGTTCAAGATAGCATCACGTGGTTGGTATTCAAGGCAGGAGCCTACCTCCTAGGTACCTATTCAGGCATGTCCTCCATTCACCACCTCCACACTCTCCGTCTCCATCATCAGATCAATCACGACTCTCGACACCTCAATATGCACCATCTACATCTGCCGCCGCCCTCTACCGAACTCTTAACCCCGGCTTCTCCACCATGACAGCCCCCATAACCACCACCCCACCACATTCAACGTCAATCGCCTACCCAGCAGCCAACCGCGTCTCCGAGGGGCGTCCCTTTTTTAAATGCAAGATTCCCGCTCTTAGACCGAGGCTTGTGTGTGTGTTTGTTTAATCCTGTGTCTCTCCCGCCGTTTGAATCTCGTGGGGTCTCGGGATAAATGTTTAGCCTTCTGCCCCTCCATCGTTACCAGCTGCTCATGACTTCTTCTGCTGCTCGTCTTTGACTTGGATTCTCTTCATCACCAATTGACTCTTGTCTATGAGGTTCATCCCGAGACTCGCTTCCAAAATGCCTGTTCATCATCTCATGGTTGGCACCTGGACCCCTCCCGGTGCCATCTTCACCTTTGCTTTTGACGACGAAGCCCTCACACTCAACCTCATCAAGAAGACCGAGATTCCTCGTGACGAGCCCATCTCATGGATGACTTTCAGTGTAGGTCAAACTGAGGCCAATTGACCGCCAGCTGACCGTCAAAGCACGATCGGAAAGCCATATATGGCGCAGCCATGAAGAAGTGGTCCAGCTTCGCCGTCGAGTCATCAACTTCCATCACCCACCAGGTGTCTCATCCCATGCAACATGATCGTATGTCTCGCGCCCACGATTCAGCTTCTCGACTAACCTGCCAGCCAACGCCTCTCTCGCGACGACAAATACAAGAGCCATCTTTCTCCTCGCTGCAAACAAGCCCCCGTACGCTGTCTACTGCAACCCGTTCTACGACCACGCCGGCCACGGCGCCGTCTTCACGACGGACGAGACCACCAAGGCTCTCAAGGAAAATGTCCAAAACTACCCCTACCAGCCCAACACGGGCATCCACGGCATGGTCTTTGATCCAAAGGAGGAGTACCTGTACTCGGCCGATCTCCGTGCCAATAAGCTTTGGGTCCATCGACGCCGAGAAAACGACGCTGCCCTTGACCTAGTGGGATCTGTCGAGTGTCCCGATCACCGAGACCACCCCCGTTGGGTTGCCATGCATCCCACGGGCAATTATCTCTATGCGCTCATGGAAAAGGGCAACCGCATCTGCGAATATCTCATTGATCCGGCTACTCGTCTCCCCGTGTATACGCATCGACAGTACCCTCTGATCCCCCCTGGTATTCCTGACCGGTGGACACAGTATCGCGCCGACGTGTGCGTCTTGTCTTCGTCAGGCAAGTATCTATTCGCCTCGTCGCGGGCCAACTCGTTTGACCTTACCGGCTATGTTGCTGCCTTTGCTCTGTCCCCTACAGGCGCCATTGAGCGCCAGATCTGTCTTAACCCTACACCTACAAGCGGAGGACATAGCAACGCCGTGGCGCCGTGCCCCTGGACCGACGAATGGGTGGCTATTACGGATGACCAGGAGGGGTGGCTAGAGATTTACCGCTGGCAGGACGAGTTTCTTGCTCGCGTGGCCAGGGTGAGAGTGCCTGAGCCTGGTTTTGGCATGAACGCCATCTGGTACGACTAGGACAACAAAATAAAGAGAACAAGAATGTCATTACGAAATGTTGCGGACACTAAATGTCCCTCCTCGAGCTGCCTAATAGCTCGAGACGCTGATATACATGCAGTTGCCAGAGACATCTGCTCGCTAATGCCATACTCATATCTCCTAATTTGTACCGTTAGTTTTAGGTCCATGATCGGCATCGTCCTCAACAGCCTCCTCGTGGTCGTTGCCTAATAGCGGCGTTCGTTCATGTCCTCCGATACGCTGCGCACTCGTGAAGCCAATGTGGGACGCCGCTCGAGGGGGCAGACGACTTGAAGCCGAGGTTTCGAGATGAGCCGCCTGGTTTGTGCCGAGGCCCTGCTTGATCTTGAAGACACTGCCGCGAGTGTTGCTGAGAGGCTTTGCGGCTCGGTTGGCAGGACCCAGACGCAGCTGCTGCCTCATCTCATCCAAGCTAGCCTTGACAACAACCGGGGTTCCCTGGATACCGCCATCCGAAGTTCTGCGCTTCATGTGGATAGCGGTCTTGGCTCCGTTGTGAAATCCACCCTCATAGTTGCTGTGGTAAGATGCAGTCTCGATGTTGGGCATCGCATGATTTTCGTCAACATCGACGAGAATGGCAGCGTCGGGTGCCTGCTTGCTGGCGGTGGCAGCCACGGCGGCAGCTCCGGCTTGGATACGACGAGCTCGGGGGGCGGGAGTCAGGCGTCGAATGGCCTTGTGGACATCGACATAGACATCGGATTCATCGACAATTTCCCTAATTGGTCGGTCAGCTTTGGTTGGTCAGAGAGACG
Source organism: Fusarium piperis (assembly GCA_027886205.1). NCBI lineage: Eukaryota > Fungi > Ascomycota > Sordariomycetes > Hypocreales > Nectriaceae > Fusarium > Fusarium piperis. The sequence continues at coordinate 58,677 of RZGM01000039.1, forward strand.
AATCAACTTACTCTCCAATCAGCTCCTCAATAACATCCTCCAAAGTAACAACGCCTAGGGCACCATGATCCGATCCAGGGAATTCCGAAACCAACACCATGTGGGACTTGCCCTCCTGGAAGAAGTTGATAATGTCCAAGCAGCTGGTCTCGGGTCTCGTCTCGACAATGGCTCCAAGGGGCACATCACGGACGGGGGTTTTATCCTCGGGGTCGTATGTGATAAGAGTCTTGACAAGGAGCATACCAACAAAGTCCATGTGGCTTCCAGAGCGGTAGATGGGGATGCGCGAGTATCCCGAAGACAAGATATCATCCATTGTCTTCTCATCAAGGATGTGGTCCTCGGAAAGGGTGTAAACATCGTCCATGGGCGTCATGACTTCAGCAACGGGCTTATCCTTGAGGTCCAAAACAGCTGTGATAATGGTGACCTCATCCTGGTTCAGTCGCTCCGAGAGCTCTCCAAGGGACTTGTGGAGGGTGACGAGCGTCTTGAGACCGCTCTTCTTGTATAGTGTGCCATGATCCTCTCCGAGGATCCAGTCAAGGAGCTTGGCGATGGGCCACGAGATAGGGCCAGTCATGTACATGAGCATCAAGACGGGCGTTGACATGTATCCGCCGATAGGGAGTCCGTATCGCACACAGATAGACTGAGGGACGATTTCACCAAAGATAACTGCCGTTGTTAGCTTCACCACGGACAGAGTCGCACCGACATACCGATTAGGATTGTACTGCCGACGACCGCAGCAACGCCCCCGCCAAGAGTTCTGTCCAACACGACAGGTAACGACTCGTTTACGACAACGTTTGACAAGAGCAACGTAACCAGAACCCAGTGCTTTCCGCGATTCAAAAGTTTCAGCACACGCTTCGCATTCTTATGCTGCGGTTCGGTAGGGTCGCCCGAGAGAACCTGAAGGTAGATGCTGTCCTGTCCCATCAGGCTATGCTGGTCAGCGTCGCGTGGTGCCAAGAGGAGAGGGGAACTTGCGCAATGGTCAGACCGGCGAAAGCACCGCCCAGGAGCACCAGAGCCATCGAGGCGACGGCGAGCACCCAAAGGTCAGAGCCCTCTTCCTCATGAGGATGGCCTTTAGCTTGAATTGGGTGAGCCGAGACTGCCGTCAAGCTGGCGCCAAAGACTCGGCCCATGCCAATGACGGCAGGCCGTAGGGCGCTATACCGAGCTGTGTGTCGCGACATGATTGTGCGGTTCCTCCGGAGAGAGGCTCTGGAGTATATGCGCGAGGTCGTCTGGATATCCTACTGTCGTCTGAATGTCTGGGCCTGAAGAAATGCTGTTGAATCGTCTGCGATCCGAGGCACGAGATACTCGGGATGACAAGTGACAGGCCGATAGTGGCTGGAATGTGTCTGAGACAGTCAAGGATACGTCAAGAAAAGCTCGGAAAGATTGGCGAAAAGATGAGAATCGAAGCAATCGTAGTAGTCGTCACGACCTTCGCACCAAAGGCGATTGGTGATGAAGAAAGTGGAAGGAAGAAGTGGGACGAACCTGAGCGAGCTATAAGAGCATCGACCTGTTGCCGATGACGCCAGCAGGGAGCTCCCAGCGAACGGCATGGGAGCTGTGATTGGCCAGATGCCGATTAGCTCAGGGTCCAAATGCCCGACGGTTCAGCACAGTCCACTGAGTTACAGCAGCTAACAGTGCTACGCCACCCTAATTTCGGGGCTAGCAAATTACGCGGGGCGAGGGTTCCATAGCAAAAGCAACATGAAGTCATCATGGATGCGGACCTTGTCTCCCTTGTGTTTACAATTTTGAGTTTATTTGATATCCAAACAAGGGTCAATTCGAATCAGTTCAAGGGTTATTTCAAGTCAATTCGAGCCACCAAGTCAATGCCAAGTTGATTGGCCAATCTGTCTATGGTCCGAGCTTCCCGTACCTGTACCTGTGCCTGTGCCTGTACCTATAGCTGCACCAGACTAACATCCAACACTCCCTCCGAGTTCTTCAACCCTTCCAGCACCTCGTTACTCACCGGTCCAAGCACCCCCAGAATCATCAATGCCTCGTCGCCCTTGGGGTCTGGCGGAGTCTCAGCTCCCTTGGACGCCTCCGGGTCGAGGCTTGCCACCTGCATCGACTTGATGTTGATGCCGTGCATCCCAAGAACCGTCCCGACACCTCCGATCTTGCCAGGCTCGTCGTAGTTGTGCAGGATGATCAGGGTCCCTTCGGCCGTAAAGACACCGTTGAATCGGCCCAGCTTGGAGATGAACATCCGCTCGTCGCTGGCGTAGCCCTCGATTACCTGCTCCCTGCTGCTGCCCGTCTGGTAGGACCGCAGTGTCACCAGGTTGGCGTAGGTCGACGGCGAGTCACCAGAGTGCGTCTCGCTGATGACAATGCCCTTCTCCTTTGCGATGAGAGTCGCATTGACAATGTTGACGTGCGAATCACTGAACGATGACACCAGTCCCTTGACCAGCGCAGCAAACAGCGGCTTGGTGTTGGACATGGTGGCCAGGTCACCGTGGTAGATAAGCTCGAAGCGCCGACCTCCCATCATGCCACCCTTGTGTCGCACAAAGTGCTGCGTATACAAGCGGCCCATCTTCTCAACGAGTTTCACAGAAGGCTGCAGCTTGCGATATTCCTCGGGCATGATGATAGGTGCGTTGACGGCACTGGTGGGGAGACCGCCACGCAGAATCTCCAGCACCTGCGTGCAGACATCCATCGACACGTTCTCTTGGGCCTCAATCGTCGACGCTCCCAAGTGAGGCGTTGCCACGACCTTGGGGTGCTTGCTTAGCTGGGCAGCTATCGAGTCTGGAGCCAGAGGTTCTGTAGACCACACATCGATGCCAGCTCCTGCGATCCATCCCTCGTCGAGTCCCTTGATCAATGCAGCTTCATTGTACACGCCGCCACGAGCAACGTTGAGCACGCGGGCTGTCTTCTTCATCTTCTTCAGCTCTTCCTCGCCAATCATGTCCAGTGTGGTGGCCAGAAGAGGCGTGTGGATGGTCAGAAAGTCGACGATTGGGAGCAGCTCTTGCAGGCCAGGCACAAGCTTTACGCCGGCCTGACGGGCCATGTCGACGCTCGCATATGGGTCAACAGCCACGACCGTCATCCCAAGGCCTTTCGCCATGCGGGCAACGTTCATGCCGACCTTGCCCAGGCCGATGATTCCGAGAGTCTTGGAGCTGGCTTCTAAGCCTACAAGCTTAGATCGGTCCCATCGGCCAGCCTTGACGCTACTGTCAGCCTGGCCAATGTTACGGGCCGTCGCTAGAAGAAGTGCAATTGTATGCTCCGCCGCAGCGATGATGTTGCCTGAAGGGGAGTTGACGACTATGATGCCCTGAGTCGTTGCCGCTGGGACGTCGATGTTGTCAACGCCGACGCCAGCTCGTGCGACAACCCGGAGCTTTCTCCCGGCTTGTAAGACGTCAGCCGTGACCTGGGTCTCGGAGCGCACAATGAGGCCATGGTAGTTGGGGATCAAGCTGACGAGTTCGGCAGGCGATAAGCCTTTTCGAATGTCGACGTCAAAATGAGGAGTCAAGAGGGCCAAGCCGTCAGGGGACACCTTTTCAGGGACAAGAATGCGAGGGCGATTCGAGGTGCCATTGGATGGCGTATCAAAAGTAGCAATAGGAGCCATGGTGGGTTGGATAGTCTACGTGCTGTGTAAGAGCAGACGAGTCTCTAGAAGCAGGCGAGAAGCCATCAAGGTTCAGGGCGACGACCCGGTATAAGTAAGTCGAGATGACGTCTCCGCCTTTGTCCTCAAGAGATGACCGCCACCCGCTACTTCTGAACCAATCCAGAGAGCCATGCCATTCTGACCGTCCGCAAAGTACTCTGGAGAGTCCTTCAATGACAAGTCACAGACGGAATGTAGAGTCCCGTCTCCAGAGCCAATCCCACGCCGAGCCCACGGATATTCTCTCGACGCGGGGGTACTCCTGCACACGGTTTCAGTGAGACGTGACCAATTGTCGATAAATGTCGCGGTGAGAGCGCGGGGGGGGGAGAATAAATGAGGACACGTCCATGTCGTGGAACGGAACGAGGCTTGGAGCTGGGCTGGCACGCGAACATTGGGCCTAAAGGTTACAACCCCTCACTTCCCCCATATGGAACTACTGCAAGCCACGGGCCGCCGTGGGGTTCGCATCGGCAAGTCTTGTGTCATTCACAGCGAGGTTCGTCAGCTGCCGACCTCGGAAGTGAGTTGAAAGTGCTGAGCCTGCATTCGAGGCTGATTGCCACGTTTGATCTGTCCTCGCCTTCCGAGTGGCTCTTACGAGAAGGGATTATCCTGCTTTTCAGACACGCGCTATTGTTTGTACAGCCTGTAGGGATCAGTAACGTTGAAAGGTGGAGACTCTTCGCCACCACTGATGTGTAATAACCCGATGGGTCGAGAGAGTCTTCTATGTAAGGGGATTGAACTAGATGGTAATTGAGTTCTACTGCTCAGTGGCAAGATACTTCTTTTCTCAGGGAAAAAGGTAGACAGAAGAAGTATCTATACGCAGCGGTTTAGCTCCCGTTTAACATTACTGATCCTTCCAGGCTGTATTTGCTGACCTGCCCTGCCCTGCTTGGCTCCGGCTAAAAGTTGTCCTGGCCAGAAAACCTCTCGTTCTGCACAATCTCAATCCAGTAGCCATCGGGGTCCAGCAAAAAGGCCACATTCTTCATCCGTCCATCTGTGAGTCTCTTCTTCCAGTTGACGTTGAGATCCTCGAATCGCTGGCAGGCAGCTTCCAGGTTGTCGACCGAGATGCCTACAAGGTCAGCTGGGTTCTAGCAAGAATGCACTGGCAGCACTTACAGATGTGACCAAAGCCCTGGGGCTCCTTGTTACCGTCGTGATAGCTAAAGTTCTCATCATTCTCGGTTCCATAGTTCCAGGTCAGCTCCAGGAGACCCTCGCGGCGGGCAATGTCGGTCTGGTCCTGGCCCTCGGTGAAAGGCTGGTCCCCAGGGTAGCCCAGGAAGTAGAGGTTGAAGCCGGCGTCAGGGTTCTCGAGGGTTCTGAAAAGAGACATGCCGAGGACATCCTTGTAGTACTTGATAGACTTTTGGGCATCCTTGACGCGCACCATTGTGTGGTTCTATGTTGTTAGCGAATATCAACCTGAGAGACTGGGTCGTACCATGGTGTAAGTGGACACATCAGTCTCCTTGACGTCCTCGGTCTCTCTGTAGTCGTTTCGGGAAATAATCTCAACCCAGTAACCATCGGGGTCAAGCACAAATGCAATGTTTCTCATTCTGCCGTCCGAGAGCTTCTTCTGGAACTTGTAGCCGGCATCCTCGATACGCTGGCAAGCAGCCTGGATGTTGTCAACGGCGATACAGGTGTGGCCGAATCCGCGATGAGGATCCTTGTTGCCGTTGTTGATCTTGTACTCGGGGTCATTCTCGGTGCCGTAGTTGTGAGTCAGCTCAATGAGGCCCTCCCTGTCAAAGGCGCTGTTTCCATGAGACACGGCATTTGGAGAGTCATAACCCAAGAAGTACAGATCGAACTTGGCCTCGGGAAACTGAATTCGTTTCACGACGCTGAGACCTAGGAACTCGTAAAACTTGACTAGATGGTAGCTCCAGTCAGCGGGCCGAGCCATCAAGGTAGGTAGGTACCTGACATACCGGATTCCTTGGGGTCCTTTACTCGAATCCTTGTCTCGTCAGCCGACAGGTCTGGCTGCGGAGCCATCTACGCTTACATCGAGTGGTTGAACTTGTAGTTCTTGGTATCAGTGGTGGCCGCCATGGTGACTGATCTAGAGTGTGCAGGGGCAGAGGCGCGAGGGAGATTTTGTGGAGTTAGAGAGTTCTGGACTGCCCTGATTCGCTGCGCAGCTCTTGCAAGGCTCATCGAGACGAGTTTGTGTGAATTGTGAGTTGTGAGATGTGAGTTGGTGATAAATCGAGCAAGAGGAAGCTGGTGTTGAGCCCCTCACTGACCCCGCTTTGAAGTTCCGTTCCGCGAAGAGGAAGTGTCTGACGTCAAGCAATTGTGTATTTGTATTATCGAATATCACCGATTCCATACAATATATAGATGAAGGATGAAAGGATATTTGAATTCAAGTTAGGAATGTCATCTAAATCTCTACTGGGTAGGCACTGGGTGAAACAAACCCCGCAAAGGACGTCACGCAAGAGTGTAGGGTAGCTAGCTGAGAAGAGTCAACCTCGGTGATGCATCTGCCGTGTAACTACCGGTAGATATCGCATCCGTTCCGTTTTCCGATGGCTGCACACATACCCGTTCCCTAACAGCAGGCGTCGTCTTCGCGTGAACCTGACCATGGCATCATGACTTCTCCACTGTTAGCGCCCACGTTTCTACATGACAGGCCCTCATACCCCCTGTACCAACAAAAGGCACCGAAAGCCCTGAACAAGGTTGATAAAAGTTATCCAGCCTCATCACCGAACCATGTGCTATAAACAGAACAAATAAACGTCTTCAAGTGCTCCCAAGGCCAACGCCAACTGCCACTGGACTGCGGGGCCTCAGCCTGTGGGACTCAACTCAGCCCAAACCTAAAAGAGGATCGTGCCAGGATCTCTCATCTCTATTTACTTTGCTGCTAACCGCCCACCTGTCGCATCCATCGCTCACCCGTTCTCTCACCTGCATCATCAGCTTCCCAGCAGCTCTCCTCCGCGCCATAGCATGTGATGCCATGATCTCCTCGCCATCCCTCTTGTCCATCGCGCCTTGATCAACGCCGCGATCAGGGTGACCCAACATTATTACCATCCATCGCGAGTCCATCACCATGCAGCGACCTCAAAACCTTACCGGCGAGTATGATGAATCGGCCATCATGGAGGACGTCAAGGCCCCTGATGAACAGGCGGCTGTCGACATTGCCCGGACCCACGGTCGGTCGCCCTTGACAAAGACAAGGTCCATGTCGGATGGAGGAGGAACTCCCTCCCGCCTGTCGCCCTCGCCACACATCGAAGCGTCTCGCCGAACTTCGAAAGACGACACCAGCATCCCGACTCCCCAGCCAGTGACGCCTCGTCGACCTGCGCTGTCGAACCGTGGCTTTGCGATACATATGCCACCTCGGGAATTCACTCCGCCCCCAGCGAATCCCTACGTCAAACCCGCTCCTCTGTCCCCCAAGCTCGACCACTCTCAGATCTACGCCTCTCCCACAAACATCCTCCCTCGTCGCTCCCGAGGCCTCGACTTCTCCCGCGCCGCCACGAGCCTGCATCACTCGACCCTCGCCGAGCAGTCATCGCCCGACTCATCACCGACCGCTGGTGGACGGGCGATGAACATCCCCACCCGGAGGAGTCATTATGCAGGGCCCGAGCAGACATCGACATCTCTCTGGTCCGTCATGGGCAACGAAAAGATGCATGTTAGCAGTTCTCTTGGAAGCACCCAGGCCGTGGGCTCCGATTCGTCCAGCAGCTCGGATGATGATGACCTGATGGACGAAGACATGGATGAGACCTACGTGACGACTCCTCAGGTCAACAAGATTGGCCCGATCCTGGGGGCTCAAGGGTCTGGTGGAACCTTTGGATCCCCCGCAATGAGCAGCCTCATGAGTTTCCAACAGCGACAGCGGCCCCGCAAGCAGCCCAAGAAGAAGGGCCGGGGGCCTCTTGGCCTCGGGTTCAGCGGTGCATCTCTGTCCAAGTCACCACCCAGCAACTCCGCACGGGCTAGACGCGAGAGCATCAGCTGGCAGGCCAATCAATTGCACATCTCCGGTGCCGACTCGGATGAGGCACGAGCCATGGGTGATGACGGACTCGAAGGTCAGCGCAGTGTTATCCGGCGGGTGGTGACGCGCAGAGGGAACCTCTTTGTGAGTGGCTTGATTTGACTGACCATTGCATTCACTAACGTTATACAGCCCAAGACAAAAGGGTTTGCCCGTATCCGGGCAGCTCTCATGGAAGAGAGTACTCCCGCCGAAGCCGAATTCCGTCGAGAAGCCGAGGTTGTCAAGCAGGTCCGTGAGAGTGACATGGACCTTGAGCCCAGAATCCCACCGCCGGTCGCAGAATCAACACAAAACACGACTGCCCCTTCGTCGCCAAATCTAACACAGCAAGAAGGCCTCAATGATGTCCCCGAAGATGACATCATGGGGGATGTGGTGATGGGCCTCTCGGGCAGCTTCAAGCAACACGCCATCAAAAATTCAAAGGGCAAGACCTTTTGGGATACCTTTTCAGAGTCCAGCAGCACTGGCGGTGCCAGAACCACACCGCCTCCCGCTGCATTCCTTCCCCGAGGTTCCTCCTCGGGCGTCAGCGAAGACGTGGCGATGGATTCACCATCAGTTGGTGGAGCAGCCGTAAGTCCCCTGCTCAACCCCAAATCAAGATCCTAACCACTCACGCTTCGCAGATAACCGGTCCCCAGCCTCCCAGCGCTGCAGAAATCACTCGCCGCATCAACAGCAAACGTCGACGTGACGACGACTTTGACCCCGTCAGCTTCAAGCGGCGTGCCGTCAGTCCTGGTATGAGTGTCCACAACTCTCCCATAATGCAGAGTCCCCTCCAGCGAGACGGAATGTCTTGGGGATCTCGACCTGGAAGCAATGGCGGAGAAAAGGGCGGCAGCAGTGCCCCCAGCGAGTCTGGCAGTACACCAGGCAATCTTTCTGGCGGCAGCTCCGCAGGGAGACTTAACAGCAAAGGCCGTGTTGGATTCCAGGGGATGATTGACACCAACGATGGCATCATGCGTATGAGCATTGAGTAATCTGGTGCCCCGAGCCGATGTTTATTTGCAGTTTTGTTTTTGTCAGCGTGTATTAAAAGCATACCGAGGCGTTATGGGTGTTGGCGTTTCAGGCGGCATCCGGGAACGCGATGCAGATAGAATCAGCCTTTTCAGGTGGCTTTCCTTTTATTAATACCCCCAGATTGAGCAGAGAGTCAGAGTTAAGAAATGCCTCGTGATAGATAGATATCAACCTGGTATCTACAATGCCATCCCAACGCCAAAGCCATAGACTGGCACCCGCATATCCCTCAATGAAACCCAAACGCCGTCTATGCTGTATCGCTGCCAGAAGAACATCACTCAACGCCAACGCCTTCTTCTGGTACGGTGAGAGTCCCAAGCTTATCATCGAGCCACCGCGCAAGCTCGGCAGCATGGCGGCGGAGGGCGGCCACCACGGCTGCTGTGCCGACATTGCTCTCGAAGCTGGCCGTCGTCTGCGCGCCTGTGCTGAGGATGCTGTCGGCTCCGTCTGGGCTGCCGACATGTGATGCCTCGCCTGCTGGGACTTGAAGGTGATCGGTATGCGGCGCCGCGTGCTCTGCCACGTCCGGGTTTGCGGGCCCGACGCAGACAAAGAGGAGACCGCACTTCAACCGGCGGATAACAACGGTGCCGCTCGTTAGCTGGACGGTGACTGTGGCGGGCTTGATGCCTCTCCCCCTGGCTGAGGGGTGCGACTCGAGCTGTTGGCTCTGCGAGAGCCTGTCTGTCTCTTCTTCGTCGTCGTCGTCGTCGGGCGGGGAGCTGCCGATGGGATCGGGAGTGCGGGAGCCAGGCAGGGCGGACGCGAGGGCGGGCGCCGAGGTGGAATGTATAGCGAGGAGGGATGCGGCGACGGTGGCGTGTGTTCGGAGGACCGAGACGGGCTGGTGGCTCGCGTGGGCAAGGAGCTTTCCGTGAGGAGACGTGAGGAGCAGCGTGGGCAGCTGGGCCGTCTGGTTGGCGTGAAGAAAGGCCGTGAGGCGCTTCGTGAGGAGGAGAGGAGGTGTGGGATGCGAGATGGACATGGTGGGACACGACGGGGGGGGCGGGAGGATCTGAAGATGGGAGGACTCGTCGAATTAGGGAGCGGTATATCGGGGTTGGCGTGAACGACACGGCGCGGCGAGATGGGCAGATGCTGATGATAACTGAGGTGAAGCTTTGACGATGGGATGGGATGGGAATGGGGAAAGCGGATTCCAGCTTAAGCCGATGGCGGGGCCCGACCTACGGCGCAATCAAGGAATAGCGGGGACTTGTTCCGTAATGCTTACAGTGGCCGGGCAACGCTATTGGTCGCCGTGGTTGGGATGCGTCGTGTAAGATCATTGGTCGTAGATGGCCATGATGAAGAGACACATATGTAGATGTCAATGAATGAATTGTCATGGAGGAAACGACCGAGTTATAGTTGAGCCTAGTCTTCCTCCTCCATCGAAGCTGCATCTTCGTCTCGAGCATGCCAGAATCTCGCAGCCATGTCGTCGTCGATATCGACATAGTCCCTCCCCTCCTCCGTGTCCCTCTTCCACTCCTGATACGCCTCCTCCACTACCTGGGCAAACTCAACCGCTCTGGCCCATGGGTTGCGGCCAAGCTGGGGATCGTACAGCAGCAGATCCTTGACGAGAGTGCGTAGCATCTTGGTGTATCGTGCCCGGGCCATGTAAGTGTGGACGTTGATCTTGGGTTTCTGACAGTTATGTCCGCAACGAGTCCACCGAGTGATTTCTTCACGGCATCCATCATTGCTCAGATGCTTGCAGCCTCCAAAGAGGCACTTGCAACCATTGGCGGCGGCATCATCTTCAAGACACCCATCTCGTCGACAAAAGAAGACGTGTGAGCATCCGCACGTGTCACAGTAGTAGCTGACCTCTAAGCCCGTCATCATGGTAAAGATAACGGAGCCGATGGACCACATCTCATCACCAAGGGTGTAGCCGCGAATTCCCTATAAAGCGTGAGTTGATACCGAATTTTGGAACGGGGTATTTACCTCCGAGATCAACGCCGGGTCCATTTTGAACAGCCGTCGCGCGTGGTTGAGTGGCACAGTTTCCTCCCGTGTAGCCAATGCCATCCCGCAGGCGAGCTGGTCTTCATACGGGAGATCTTCATCGCTGACGGTATGGCATGTCACGGCCACATTACTAAAGTTCCCCAGCTTACACTGACCATACAGTTCAGTGCCACGGGGGTGCTGGAAGAAGATATTGTCTGGCTCGATGCGGCGATGGAGAATAGGGAACCAATCCGTGTCGATAGACACCCACTCTCTCATGTCATCCGGGGAGAGGTTGGCGTCAAAGTAGAGTCGCTTGCCGTCGTGAAGATACGCCACAGCCCGAGTCAAAGATCGAAGGACGTGCCAGCAGAGAGACTCTGGGAGATAGTAAGACGAATCGTCAGTAGGATACTGCTGAAACACGACACTCAGGTTGGCGGCATCACAAAAGTCCCAGATTAGAAAATGAGTGCCGCCTTGTTCGTCTCGCTCCTGGGTCTTGGTGAAGGTCTGATGCTCGAGCGAGCCGACGATCGAGACCAGATTCTCGTGGTTGAGAAGCTGGCGGATAGTGTAGGCCTGGTTGTGCTTGGACAGTAGCTTGTGCAAAGCCTTGGCCTCCTGGTGAGCTTGGTCAGAGCCCTCGTTTGGCTGGACTGCGAATGGACTGGGACTCGCGAGGAACTGCTCTCCACGGGTATCTCCTCGTCTGGCGGCGATCCATAGGTTCGTGTCGATCTTCTTGACAAGCTCAAAAACGGGCTCTTTGGGCGAATCCGCCGGGGGTTCAATGCCCGAACGAAATCCACCAAGGGGGGGCTCGGGTTGGTGATCCATGGCGAGCAGGTTGATGATGATGCACCTGAACATGAAAGGGCCATAGTTTTATCTGCCATTATGGCCACGACATCTGACACTGTCATCCTTGGAGTCGAACAAAGAACATTGCAGCCACAAATGTCCAAGTGTGTCTGCGCCTCCAAGTCTTTGTCTGGTTTCGATGTGGCGTTGTTTGCACAAAGAGATCCCATGTCAATCACCTCTTGGCTAGACTAACTTGTTGGACCATCTAATGCCCAAGCTGCCTCGCCAAGTTAATTACCGCATGAGTAACGGCATAGATTGTTTCAAACAAACAGATGTGGGCTGCTGTCGAGCGTCATGATCATCGCCGCGGACCGAAATCCTTCAGACTTCAAACACGGCCAGTGCTTCGGAGCAAACGGACTGTTACTGTCCGTGATGATCAAGAGGGATTTGCGACAGGAGCCGATCGCCTGGAATGCCTTGATGGGGGCGCTTCTATTCCTGAAGGTGAATGCCGAAATAGTGATTTACACGCCGACGGACCCGGATCTAGACTCTGGCGACTAAGACGGTAATCGTTCGTGCGGTCATGTCTCGTGCTTGTGGTATGGATTGGCGTGGGGAGGCAGCCCGAAAATTAGCACGTTTCATCCGTCCAAAGACAGAGATTTGTGGGATTCGTCGTGATGCAACTATGCTGAAACCGCGCCCGTCGCCAATGATGACAAGGACGGGAGAGCCGAGTTGTCGAGTCGTACAGTACTGCGATAGATGTGTTCATCATCTTTGCCGCCGTTGAGATGAGCGACAAGCTGGCGGTTATCCAGGAATCGCTTGGCTTGGCGCGTCGGGATTGGATGGCATGCCTTCTCGCGCATCTTGGATTCCTTCTGGCGGCTGGAGGAACTAGAACAAAGAAATTAGCCACTCAAGAGAAACGGTTGGCTGCCAGCGCTACTAGTCCCAGCCCCTGTCGCCTATACAGAAGCTCAACGCCTGTACTGCACATCTTCTGATTACAGCGGCCGTCATCCTGGCGCATGTCTCAAGACCAATCAACGAACGAGTGGGATGATTCCCTAGACATGATTTCTTTCAAACGTCCCTCCTCTTTTGGAGTTTTGGTCTCTCTGCCCCGAGCGCTAAGCCCCATCAAGGCTGAGCGGCTGGTACCTGCAGACCATGGCGCCACGCTGGGTCGCACCTCCCACACTGATCGACCCCTCCTTCCCGGGAGTGTTTGAGGTTTGAGGTCATGTCGGGTCGGGTTTGAGCAGAAGCAGCCGCGCCGTGTGCGACTTCCTCGGTCGCGTCCCCTTTCATTTGAAACCTCCCATCCGCTTGCGGTTCCAGACTTCCCTCATTCATCTTCCAGCCATCTATTGTCACGGTGTTTTCCATTTTCTTTGTTCTGGACCTTTTTCGCCGTATTCGTCAATCATTCATTCCATTCACCTGCATCTCGACAATACCTGTATCTTGCTATTCAGCCACGGATTATAGCTCCTCAGCTATTGTTCGAGAGCACCGCCTCTCGCTCGTTCGATACCAAATACCCAAACGCTTCTACACCGTCTTGGATATTTCCTGATCTCAAAAAATTACGATATCGTCATTACATCGCCTCGACATGTGTCCGCCATTACACTAGGCCTTGATTACTCGCGCACCGGTTGCAGCACATTTACGATCGCTTTCTCTTACACTTCTTTCCACCGAGCTGCTCTGGATAGCGCATAGTCGACTTCGCGGGCGAGGACTACGACATCTATCACTTTCAACCGACTTGTTGCTTTCATTGATTCCTTTCGGCTGGCCGTTTGTTCATCATGGGTTGTCTCAGTCATCGCAAGAAGCAGATTCAAGAGGTTGCGGACCAGAGATGGGAGTACATCAATCTTCGCGACTTTAAGAGCAGGGGATGTGGCACCGTTTTTGCTTACATTTACCTCTGGCTGATGCTCATTGTGTCGGTTGCTGTCTATGTTGTTGACAGTTTTACCGCCGTCAATCTGCTTGCTTTTGATCGCTGGTCTTCCAAGATTGACCCAGCAATTTCTTTCGACGTTTCGAAATGGATTTTCTCTATTTGTATCATTCTCTCTTTTATCAACTTGGCTTATGAGGGCTTCCGGGCCATTCGGGTCATCAAGCGCGGCAATGTTGCAGAGTGCTACCTGGACAGCCTTGCTGTCAGATGGGAGTCGATTCGGCTTGGCTCTCAAGGATGGAAGAGATTCTTGGTTTTTGCCGAGCTCACCAAGAGTAAGGAGGGTGCGCAATACATTGCCCTCTTTACCTATTTCAGCTTCCAGTGTAAGCCATCCTTCTCGAGCACCGGTAGTAGCTTACTGACTCTCATAGCTTGGGTTCGTGTCATTATCTGCTCAGGACCACGTCAGGTTCTCAATGCCTTTACACTCAAGTCAGTGTACGAGGCAAAGTTGACTCCTACTGCGGACAACGTTGGCGACTCGATTACGGGTTTCTTTGACAAGATCAAGATTCTCGCCGAAGAGGACTACCAACAAGCCCTGATTCTTTCTGGCATGTGTTTTACTGTGGTGATCTGGGTCTTTTCGGCCCTATTTCTCCTGGCTGCCGTCCTATTCTGGGTCTTCTTTCTCTATCACTGGATCCCTGCCGCCGACGGTGGACTTTCTGGATACTGTGAGCGCAAAGTCACCAAAGCACTGATGAAGATTGTCACCCAGACAGTCAACAAAGCCTTGGCCAGAGAGGAGGCGAACCGACTCAGGGCCGAGTTCAAGGCAGCCAAGAAGAACGGTGAAAAGCCTCGCGTGGAACGAACTGCCACCCTGCCGACGCTGCCAAACATCGGTCCGGTCAGCAAGACGGAGCCTATGCCAATGTTGCACCGCAACGACACCATGGCAACACTTCCACCTTATACATCACGACCAGGAACTCCCGGAGGAATGGAAGGCAGCCCAGTGGACGCAAAGCGGACTATTCCGTCAAGAACGGCTACCGCAATGTCAGTTGCGAGCTATGCATCTCATGCAACTTCCAAGTCAGGCTACGGGAGAATTGCATCCCCTGTTCCCGAGGTGCCTCCCTTGAGCTACAACTATTCCCAGTCACGACCTACAATTTCCTCACAAGCAAACTATGGTCAGCCGGTAAATCATATGGCAGACTCGAATCCCTCGTTTTTCTCTGCTCCAAGTCGCTTCACCGAGAGTCCAGCCCACGAGACCATGCCACCCTTTCCTCCTCCAGCCCGCGCACCAAGTGCTCGGCCAACAGATGGTTATGCGCAGCCCATGAACATGGGTTCTTTTGTGCCCGCGCGAACGCCAAGCCCTCCCCGAGGATACCAGGCCTATAACCCTGAGATGCGGACGAACTCCACGTCTTCCGCCAACTCCTCTTGGGGCGGACCGCAGCAGCCTATCAACCCTCTGACTCGGAGCGCAACAGGACCAATGCCTTTCCGGGCACCCCAAAGAAACCTGACCAGTCCGATGCCACGCGCTGCTACAGCAGGGCCTGGTCCTAGACCTTCTCCCAACTATGACGTTGAATCACAGCGAGGACGTGATTGGTAAAGGAATGGTATGGACGATGGTGGTACTAATGATTCACGACTTGGAGCGGGAGTGGTGGTTTGGTTATTTCAAATAAAAAGAAAGGACAATTGATTTGGAAGATGTACGATACGGATTGAAGCTACACCACACCCGTTAATACCCTATTCGTCGATGGCACCTTGTTCATGCTGATGTCACGGCGGAACCGCACGCAGTCAATCGCGCCCTTGAGGAATCAATGGTGATTTGTCAGGTAATCAACAGTGACAATGGCGCAAAGCTTGCCCGCTGACAATTGCATCATGGAACTCGTTAGAAAGCAGCAACTTAATATATTCGTCTGCCACCCACGACCTCTCGTTGACTTCATCTCCATCCTTCAAGTCTTTCTGTGTATTAACCGTCAACATGCCCTCCGCAGTCTCTGATTTCCACCCGGGCGAGCGTGCTATGCACCAGCTGCTCAAAGTCCCGCGACAGGGCAACCCTACGATCCCGGGTCTGCCCATGCGTTACGGGATGAGAGTGACGCAGTCTTCACTTGTCGCCCTTGGAACTCTCGACAAGGACGGCCAACCATGGACGACAATCTGGGGCGGCGAGCGTGGATTCGCCAGACCGGTAGCCGAGAATGTACTAGCATTCAACAGTGCTGTCGATACCAAGAACGACCCGGTCTTCAAGGCCCTCTGGGATGGAATCGACCAAAACGGCATACAGCAAGGTGCCATCAACAGGCCGAATGACGGCCAAGGCAAAGGAATGGCTGGGTTGGCAATCGACCTCGAGACAAGAGACCGCGTGAAACTGGCCGGCAACATGATCGCCGGCGCCACGGTGGACGAAGGCAAGGCAGTCCAGATGGCCATGGCCGTCACCGAGAGCCTGGGAAACTGTCCCAAGTACCTCAACAAGAAGGACGTCGTGCTGAACGAGATGAAGCCGGAGCTTGTATCGGAGACCCTGCAG
The DNA here is from genome assembly GCA_027886205.1 of Fusarium piperis. Classification (NCBI taxonomy): domain Eukaryota; kingdom Fungi; phylum Ascomycota; class Sordariomycetes; order Hypocreales; family Nectriaceae; genus Fusarium; species Fusarium piperis. Next base: position 74,782 of record RZGM01000039.1, read on the forward strand.
CTGCCGAAGGAGGCGTTGAATCTGATTTCTTCTGCGGATATGCTCTTCTTGTCGAGTACCAACGGAGAGACCATGGACACGAATCATCGCGGTGGAAGCCCCGGTTTCATCAGAGTGATCAAGAATGAGCCGGAAGAGCTCGAGTTGATATATCCAGAGTGTAAGTCCCTGATATCCCCCCCTCTCTCAATGACACAGCTAACGACTCAGTCTCCGGAAACAGACTGTACCAAACCCTGGGAAACTTGAAAGTTAAACCCTTGGTGGGCATTGCCATCCCCGACTTTGACACTGCCGACGTCCTTTACCTCACGGGCAAGGCTTCTGTGTTGGTCGGCGACGAGGCCTCGTCTCTCCTTGCGAGAACCCACCTCGCTGTCAAAGTATCCGTCACATCTGCAAAGTTTGTCAAGTCTGGGCTCCCCTTTCGCGGCTCTTTGGGCCAATATTCGCCATACAACCCACCTGTTCGCCATCTCCTGTCCGAGCACGACTCGCACATCTCAACCAGCTCTCTGAAGACAATATCTGCAAGCTTGACCAAGCGGGAGGTCCTCACACCATCCATCAACCGCTTCACCTTTCAGCTGTCTTCAGAGGAGCCGATACCAAGCTGGCACTCTGGGCAATACATTACACTCGACTTTGAATCAGAGCTGTCAGGTGGCTATAGCCACATGGCCGATCACGACCCCCAAAGCATCAACGACGACTATATACGGACTTTTACCGTATCGAGTCCACCTGACAGAAAGGAGATCCAAATCACAGCCCGGAAGCATGGTCCAGTAACTGGCTTTCTGTGGAAGCACAATCTCCGCGTGCCGTTGGAAATACCCGTCGTGGGCTTTGGCGGCGAGGAGGGCTTCCGTATCCCTCTTACGCCTCAAGCGTCCAAGTCAATCTTCATTGCTGCTGGCGTGGGAATAACCCCTCTTCTAGCGCAAGCACCGGCAGTTCTCGAGAGAGGCATCCCCCTCCAACTCTTCTGGAGTCTCCGCTTCGAAGACTTGCCCCTCGCGGTCGACACCTTCTCCAAGATCCCAGATCTTGCAGACGTGACCAAGCTCTTCATCACGGGCCAACCGGGGAACAAGGAACTTCTTGATCAGGTAAAGCGGGCTGGCGCAGAGGTGGACGAGCGACGAATGGGCAAGGGCGATGCCGAACAGCTCAAGGGACAGGATTCACGTTTCTTTTTGTGTACCGGACCGGCCCTTTTGTCAGCTCTCGAAGAGTGGCTTCAAGGGGAGAAGGTTGTGTGGGAGGACTTTGGGTATTAAGCAACACCTAGCCAAATTGAATGTATATTCACGTCAGACAACCTACCAGTAACCTCACCCAGCCCTCACCTCACGCCTTGTCCCAGACCAGACGCTTTATCAACCCCATCCCATCCCTGTAATGGCCCGCCCGGCCGGAGGGAGGTTCACGCTAGGCCCCGGTGTAAGGGGAGCTAACGCCATCACAACGTCCTTGACGTTCCTCCTGAATGCGGGGAGTCGTTCAGTGCCGGGTCAAGCCTAGGGTTGTGGGAGGAGGCGTGGAATTGGCCTCGAGGCTGTAGCATCGCCAGCCAACACCAGAACAACTGGTCCAAAGCACCTTGCACAGCCAGCTACACTCGATCTGGCTCCTCTTGGATACAGCAACCATCAATATATTCCGTCATCTGCCCTTCCCCGCAAAGACTCGGAAGGTACGGACTGAACTCCAAGTCCCACTCCCCCGCGCCCGAGGTTGCGGATCCGCAATCTGACCTTCTCCGCGTGGAGTCAGCCTGGAGATCGCTGGGCTGCACTCTCGTTCGTCAGTCCAACGAGGTTGGGTGTGGCGATTGCAAAGAGGATGCAGGTTCCAAGGGATGGTAATCGCATTGAACCCTGATGGAGAAATGTTGGTGTGGGGAGTGACACTAGGATAGTGAGTGGTGTTGAGGCGGATCAGTCAGTAATAGAAACATGCACGAAGCTCAAATCAGTATACCCAGCGCACAACTTTGAGTTGTAAACATGCCATACCCAGTGTCAGACACTTGTAGTCATTCTCCGCTCTGACTCCCGCTGGGGTATAAAATCCTTTCAAGAAAATTTGAGCTCAGAAACAGAATAGCTCGCGCCGAGGTCGCAAACTGGGTCCGTTGTCGGCGGCAATAACTGCGCTTTCTGGTCAGACCCGTACGTCTCACCGGCCAACCCCCCAATGGCATATCGTGACAGAACAGAACAGAATAGCGAAAGACGACATTTCGCCGGGTGGACCTCCGTTGCTGCCCTAGTTGAGAATCAATTGGTTCGCTTAGTCCAAGACTCGTCTCTCCTCTTGAATTGTGTCAAATAGGCTGAGTGAAACTTCACGAGGAATAGGAGGGAATCGTCTGGACTGTTCTGTAACCGTGAACCACTCGGTTGAATGACGGGCTGAAACTATGGCGGAACTGTCAGAGAGATCAACTCAGGGTTCTGCGGGAGCCCGGCGGGCTTTGTGCCTGAAACTTGCGATTAGGCGGCCTCCTGGTGGGTTCCCTTTCTTCAAAGTTCCCCTTTTTGGAACAATGCACCAGTCTGTACGTAAGGCATTGGCTTCCTTAGGTGATCATGATATGATTCCCCTGGAACAAAGACCACATCGCCTGCGTTGGATACGATGCAGTTTTTTTTTTTCGTCACGCGTTGGTAGCAAACCGTTAGAAGGGTGGAGAAGGTTGGGGCTGCTCGTGGGGATTAAGGATTGCATGGGGACAAGTGAGGCTCGAGAAAAGTTCTGCTCTGTTTTGCTATTGCGAGATTTATCGTCATTTATTGGCGTTGTTGTGCTGCACAATTTGTAGAAAGAACGCAGGCAACTTGGCTCCCTGTTGGCGTAAATGATTTGTGTAATGCATATCGGCGAATTCGTAGATAGCCTGGGATATCGCCCCCGCATTTCATGCCTAGAGTAGGAAACGGAAACGGCTTTCCCGCGGAGCCAAGATGCAATTACCGATTGCCCGAAGTTGGTGCGGACAGTCATTGACTCGCTGACCAAGCCGTTCCGTGAGCCATGCCATCCGGTTTGGGTGTTCTGGTGACCAAGAGCTGTCCGAGATCCACCCGAGCCAGATCAACACAGGCTGAGGCGATCCATTCTCTCAGGCCGCGGTTCTGAAGCAGCCAAGAGGTTGACGGCCATGGCCCTGGCTAGAAGACGTGGGTGGTTGTCGTTGGTGTGCCACGCGGGTTGTGTGCTATTATCCGCAGAGCCACTCAGGCAGGTGACCCCAGTCGAGATATTGGTACATGGCCCCAGGAGCATGTCTCACCAAGCTGTCCTGCCAGGAGCTGATCACGCCCTCTAGCTAGAGTCGCAAAGCCATTGAGAGCCGTCGTTCGCTAACGACACGAACTAACCAGTGGTAAGGCGCTGGGGTGAGCTCAAGACCTGGGGTCGCGTTGTTGCGTTCCCTCGACCCGGGTTCGGTGGAGGGGCTTAGATCGCCATCGTCATTCCCCGCCACCGGGAGTCAACGTGAGGGTTTCGGTTGAGTGTTGAGAGTTGCGCCGAATTCACTACGCCGCCGACCAGGACAAGGTGCTCTTTTAGGCATGTTTTTGGTCGACATGGAGCCCATTACGTAGAGGCTGACAGTGGGCAGGCAGCCCGCAGAGGTAGTGACAGGTACCAAACTGGCAGTCAAAAGCCATGTTTCCTGCACTGCAGTAACGATGGCGGCTGATGGCGTGCGTTTGGTGCATGAAAGGGCCTCGACTTTCGTCTTGATGCGTGTGGATGTGGATGGAGCATGGCAGGATCAAGACCTTGAGACTGGAGGCGATGTCGCCTTAGCGGCCTGAAACTGGCCTACCACAGGCTGGAAGGTACCTTCGGTTCCGTACCTTCACTGGATAGTCTGCCCCACTATTTCTTAATAAGGCTCTGGGCACCCGCGGCCACCCACTCACACACACCCACTCACCATCCTCCACTGCCTGGCCTGCCTGGATCAGGGCGATTGATTCTCCTAGAAGTCCGGAAACAAACCTTCTTCCCAACTTTGTTCTTTACTCTTACATCTCTCTTTTGCTCACGCAATCTGCCTTGCTCAGCGAAGTCCCCTCACAGCCTGGCCTTGTATCTTACTCGCCACGCAAGCCCAGCAGTTTATATTGCGCGCTAAGCGACAACTCAACTCGTCTTGGAACCACTCTTCCGGGTTCATTACTCACTTGTCCGGTACTTGGCCACCCGTCTATCTGGTTGTCAACCCTTTGCCATCTCGACTCAACACCAGCCTTTCCGTCTCGACACAACTCGCCAGCCCATCGGCTTGATAGGCACGACTATTTGGATTTTCTTGGTCCCAACGAGGAGGGATTGGCTTGAACCGACCCTACCACCCCTCGCTCAAGTCCGCTGCCAACTATCGGCTCCGGCCGTGAACCCCTCCTGCACCATTCGTAAACTCGGGCCACAACGTCACAGACCGCCAAGATGACCAGCGACTATTCTTTCGTCAAGGAGCATACCCCCGAGGGATATGTTTTCCCTGCGCATCGACTCCAGCGCATGTGTGATCCTCGCGCACAGCCGTTGGTCCTTGTCGCATGTGGCTCATGTACGACCCCCGATTGTCTCCGATGCGCATTTAGCTGACAGTTGCAGTTTCGCCAATTACTTTTCGTACGAGTTTCTGACCTGGATATCGGACCAGCCACTAATCGTTTGTAGTGCACTTAAGAATGTTCCCCATGGCTAGAGACCATGCTCGGAATGAGGGTGTGTTATTCATATGTCCCGATTTCAAGCTGCATTCGGATTGCTAACTCGAGCAGGATTCGAGGTTGTCGCAGGTGTTCTGAGTCCTGGTACGTTTCACACTACACCCATAGTTAGTTACATGTGCTAACGTCGACAGTGTCCGATGCATACGTCAAGAAAGGATTGGCCCCAGCGCATCACCGTATCGAGATGTGCAGGCTTGCTACTGAGAACTCGTCCAAGTGGTTGATGGTGGACCCATGGGAAGCCGAGAGTCCGACTTATATCCCGACTGCCCGAGTGCTCGACCATTTCGATTACGAGATCAACGAAGTCATGGGTGGCATTGAATGCAGCGATGGAACTCGAAAGCGTGCGCGAATCGTCCTCCTGGCAGGCCTGGACCTGATCCAGACCATGTCAACTCCGGGCGTCTGGGGCGAGCGCGATCTCGACCATATCCTTAGCAACTACGGCGTCTTCGCTCTTGAGCGTTCTGGTACTGAAATCGACTCGGCCCTGGCAAACCTCAAGCAGTGGGAACACAACATCCATATCATCCGCCAGGTATGTCGTGCTCTAGTGTAACTGTCACACGGCTGACATGAGCAGGTTGTTACAAACGATATTAGCAGCACTAAGGTCCGACTGCTCCTTAAGCGCGATATGAGCATTGATTATCTGTAAGTCATGATTCGTGAAGTTGTCGACGATTCTAACCAAGATAGAATCCCCGACGAGGTCATCAGCTACATTTACGAACACAACCTGTACCGCGACCTCGACAATCCCAACGCCAAGGGCAAAGACAAGGCCGACAAGAAGGCGATAGCTGGTCCGAGCACCGGCTGAATTCCTTTCGAATAGAACGACAACATAGACTACAGCGCCATGCTGAACCGCTACCGGATGAGCGAACCACCAGCAATCACGAATCATCTGGATCCAGACACCAGAGCCGAGGCACAACTCAGATTGGTTATTCCTAGGAGTTTTGTTTGAGTTGGAGTTGGAATCGGCGTCTTCTTTAGTGTCCATTCTATTGGATACAAATGGGTACTGGATGCACCAAGTTTGGGGATCTAGAGTGGTTGACTCTGGGAGGTGGAATTTTCACTTGCCTATCAGCGCCGCTCCGAGGAGCAACAAGCGTCGAGTCAGCGATTGGATAGCGCACTATTGAGCGGAGTTAATTTCTCCTGAATCGAGGCATCAAGACGGGACATGTCCCAATCTTTGGTCCCTGCTCTGCCTCGCAGGCTACTCACTCCCTCCCATTTATGCCACACATTACGCCTGTTTAGAGCGCAGCGGGTGATAGACTGGCGGGGTTACTCGTCAAAGACTGCCTTTGCCCTGTGCCATGCAAGATAGAAGGAGGACGGAGCGTGTTGGATTAGTTATAGATGTTCTCTAAGCTGGGTCGTTTGGGAAGCTGTTGACTGGCCCAAGCAGATAGCATACCGCCTAGGTTTCGTCAGTGCCAACTATCACATGCTATTGGCTGGGGGGAAACCCCTTTCATCAAGGATTGCACGAATGATGAAGCCATGTTGAGTGCCAAGACTTACAGCCAGCTATAGCTCCGGGTTGCTCCTTCTGTTTGCGAAACTTACTCCTGAAGCAAGCGCGCACGAGGGCAAAATGCCACCAATGACTCGACCAATGGAGGATAGTCAGGTTGCATCTTTTATCATTGTCGCCCGACCAAGACATCAAAAGATCCCGATACCATGAGATACAGGACGACCTGCGAAAACGGGCAAAGCGTCCATGCCTGTCTGGACGCTGACTGGCCCATGGGAGGCTGTGCATGGAGAAACGTGCCAGGGCACCGCAGATCGATAGGACGCGATAAGGCGGGTCCGAGATCCCTGGAAAGAAGGTTGACGATGGACTCTATGCGCTCGGTTCTCGGTGTCGGTGACGGTTTGGGATGTTTGGCCGTTGCACTGATTGTCGGCAAGGCCCGTTATCGTGGTTGCAGTACGTCGTACAAATACCTACGTGCGTCGCCCAGCAGATAATCATGTCGACTCAGCGGCACCGCAGCTGTGAACCCGGACCATGAAGCTCCAGTACCTCCTCACTTCCCTTTTCGGGCCATTGGCCGCCGCCTTGACCATTGCTGAGATCAATGGCGACCGGTACCTTTCGTCGTACAGTGGAAAGAATGTCACCGACGTTGAGGGCCTCGTCACGGCTGTTGGCAGCTCGGGCTTCTACCTGCGATCTACCAAGCCTGACCGCAGCTCTGTCACATCCGAGGGCTTGTACGTCTTTGGCAGGTCGGCTGTTAGCAAGGTTGCTGTCGGAGACATTGTGACTCTAGATGGCCTCGTTGAGGAGTACAGGTAAGACCAATGCACTGCAAGCGAGTCAGTGTTGTGTTGCTAACATGGATGCCAGGTCCAACAATGACTACATCTACCTCACGGAAATCACCTCTCCTCGAAACATTGTTGTCAAGTCGTCCGACAACAAGTTGAACCCCAAGGTCATTGGCAAGGACACACCGCAGCCTCCGCGGAAGGAGTTTTCCAAGCTGGATGGTGGTGATATCTTTGGTGTGCCCAATGCTGAAAGCCGCATTTCAGAGGCGAACCCCAAGCTGCAGCCCAACACTTACGGTCTGGACTTTTGGGAGAGCCTCTCGGGCGAGCTCGTCACGGTTCAGGGCGCCTATGCCATCAGCCGGCCCAACAACTTTGGTGATTTCTGGGTTAGAGGCGACTGGAAGGTCTCTGGCTTGAACCGTCATGGTGGTTTGACCATGCTCGACCGTGGTATGTGAGATGACGGCTATAAAAATGTATGCAGAACTGACCATGTAGATGCCAACCCCGAGGCCATCACCATCGGCTCGCCCCTGGATGGTTCCAAGAATGCCGACGACACCAAGCTCGGCGACTATATCGGAGAAATCACCGGTGTTGTCACCTATGCCTTTGGCTTCTATCGCATTCTTCCTCTAACCGCCACCAAGCCCCAGAAGCGCTCCAACGCCGAGCATCCTGCCGTTAGCTTTATCAGCAAAGGCTCTTGCAAGGGCATCTCTGTTGCCGATTACAACACTGAGAATCTTAACCCCAAGTCGGCTCACCTGCCTCTCGTTGTTGAGCAGATCGTGAACAAGCTACGCACTCCCGACTTGATCTTCCTGCAGGAGGTTCAGGACAACTCGGGTGCTACCAATGATGGTGTTGTTTCTGCCAACCAGACACTGGCGGCCCTTGCCGATGGTATTGAGGCAGCCAGCGGTATCGAGTACGCCTGGACTGAGGTCGAACCCGTGGACAACAAGGACGGTGGTCAGCCTGGTGGCAACATCCGCACAGCATTCTTATACCGACCGGACGTTGTCGAGCTTGTCAAGCCCAGCGCTGGAGCTTCCGATGCCGCCAACGAGGTGCTCGACGGCCCTTCCCTCAAGTATAACCCTGGCCGCATCGATCCCGCAAACGCTGCTTGGGACAACAGCCGTAAGCCTCTTGTTGCCATGTGGAAGCCTGTCAAGGGAACCCAGAAGCCCTTCTTCACCGTCAACGTGCACTTTGGCAGCAAGGGTGGCTCGACTTCGATCCATGGCGACCCCCGTACTCCAGTCAACAAGGGCGTTGAGAAGCGCACGCAGCAATCCCAAGTCACTGCTGTAAGTTGATGTGTCCATCCATGGATGCCTTGGATCTGGCTAATGTTTGCAGGACTTTATTGCCCAGATCCTCAAGAAGGACCCCAAGGCACACGTCATTGCTGCAGGTGACTTTAACGAGTTCGCCCAGGTTGCGCCAATCCAGACCTTTATCAAACAGTCCGGTCTCGTTGATCTTGATGACGCTGCCAATGTCCCTGAGACTGAGCGTTACACATATCTCTTTGACTCGAACTGCCAGGCGCTCGACCACATGTTTATCAGCAAGGAACTGCGCAAGGGCGTCAAGTATGAGCATATGCACATCAACACGTGGCAGGACAAGGCGGGCGAGGTTAGCGACCACGATCCCAGCGTGGCCTTGTTTGATCTGTGCTAGACTATAGAAACATCAATTAGATATGGGCTTGATAAAATAGCCAAGTTGTACAACCAGAGCATCATTCACTATCGCTACCATCGCTGCCGTTGTCGCCACCGTCATCGTCACCGTCATCATCGCCATCGTCGTCGCTATCATCGTCGGCGTCCGGATCCGGCATGACAATGCTATTCAAAAAGGTAATCTAACGATGTTAGTCGTTGACTTCTATCAGACAGAGCAACTCACATATTCAACCATTGGACGGATAATGTCACTAATCTTGTCCTGCGCGTCGTCGGCAGACAAGACATCATCGTCAATCTGCGTCCCAATGGTAAAGTTTCTCAACTTCAACAGTGCAATGTCACGGTGCTCGGCGATAAAGCCCTTTGGCTTCGTCTTGAGCGCGTTCGACTTGTTCTTCTCGGCAAACGCCAGCAACGCGGCCTCTGGGTCACTCTTTGACGCGGCCTTGGGCAAGAATACCCGCTTGAAATCTTGGTCGTTGAGAACCCGACGCCATCGGTTCGGCCGCTCGTCGATGCTCGCGCGGAGCTTTTGCATCTGCCCAGCGTCGGGACACCACAGACCACCACCGATGAAGGAGCTCTTTGGCTCGCAGTGGATGTAATAGCATGCGTATGGGCCCTTGCGGCCTGTGCGAGACCACGCGGCAGAGAAGTGAGGCTGCCATATGTAAGTTTAAATCACAAAGAGTCGGAGTCTTCAGACCTTGTAGGGTGTTGGATCCTTGCTGAAGCGGATATCCCTGTGGATGCGAAATGTGAGGTCCTTGACGGGGAGTTCGGGAATAGTCTCGTCGGCTTCAATAATGGATTCCGATGTACGCTCGACAAACGAGTTCCAGTCCTTCAGTGCTCGTCTATACTCTCCGTCGTGCGCTACGCAAGTCGTCAGCCATTGTCTTTGATTATGCATGGTGTGTACTCACACTTTAACCACGGCCTTTTGTTGTTTGCCTTCAAGTCGCGCAAGAACAGCAGTGTATTCTTGTGTACATTGAAGTCCTCATAGTCCACTCCATCCGTATCCCTCAACTTCTCGACCGGAATGACGGTGATCTTTGGGGGGGCATCCTCGTCATCTTCATCTTCGTCATCTTCGTTCTCGTCTCCGAGTTCCTGTTCCGGTTCTTCTTCATAGACGTCCTCTGAAGGTTCCCTCTTGGTCTGCTTCTTGGGAGGTCTTCCGCGTCTCTTTGGAGGAGGAGCATCTTCGTCGTCGTCATCGCCATTCTCTTCTTCAGGTTCCTGTACAGGCTCCTCTTCATAAACATCTTCCGATGGTACCCTCTCGACCCGTTTCTTGGGAGGTCTCCCGCGTCTCTTCTTCGGGGGCGGGTCGCTCTCTTCCGTCTCGCTGGCCTCAAAATACTGGCTTTTGTTGGAAGTGCGTCGGGAGCTTCGGCGGGCTGCCTCGGCAGAGCGCTTGGGAGGCATCGCAACGAGAAGAATCTGAAATAAATGATCAAGACTTATTGAAAGATCAATGCGCAATGTCGAGATGGCATCTCAATCAAAGAACAGTCAATGTCGTCATGGGCTGACGCGACTGCCCCTTCGCGTCGGCAAGTCATCGCGCGAAGTCACGTGAGAATTGATCACTCCTCAACACCTGGTCAATCCACCCATCCACTTACAACCTCACATGGCATCAACTTCATGAATACGGAGTAGTTTCAAAATGATTGATGATGTTAATTTTACAGGGTATCTACACACGTCCTAGTTTCCTCAAAGCAAGTATTCCATCGTCCTGAACCCTATCGTCCTGAGCCTCATCATCCTGAGTACCATCATCCTGAGTACCATCTTCATGAGCTTCCAGTCACCTTTTTGAACCCGTTGAATCCACTTCGTCCTTCCAATCCGATCACGTCTCTCAAGGAACGTGTATGGCCGAGATTCTGTCCCGGCTGTTGAGGGCCCTCTCGAGGAAGGCGACATTCTCGAGCTTCTCGACCAGCCACTTGTCGATGGCGGCGCGCTTGTTGGGCTCCTGAGGGGGCGCGGTCATTTCGGTGAGGAGGGCGGACAGTCTGGCGGCGGCGCGGAGGCGGTCCCAGTTTCTGTCGACGATGACAACCTCTTCTTCCTTGAGGAAGCAGATGCGGCCGATTCTCCAGATTCTGTCGTCCCAGTTCTTCTCGAACCAGCCCTTCTTGGCCTCCTTGACGAGCTTGGTGTGGTACTTCTGCCAGGTTCGGTCGGGGATGAATTGTCTCTCTGGCTTGGTCTTGATGACTGCCTGTTCGAGACGCTTCAGGGCGGCGACGACTTCTTCATCAGTAGGGTCCGCTTCGATTCGGGCCAGCATGTCGAACATCTTGGCCTTGAACGTCTCCACTCCTTCGCCATCAAACTGGGCGACGACGGCAGTGACTTCGCTGATGTGAGGTCGGCGCTGAGCGGAATCCTCAATCTTGGGGACAACGGCGCCCCCCATCTGGGTGTCTCCTCCATTGTCGGAATAGGTGATAGACTGGTCCTCGGAGCTAGAGGTGTCCGAACTTTCGCTCGAAGCAAACCCCTCGCTGGAGTCGTCATCGTTGGCATCGACATCCATGGGACCCGGCAAGTTGTGGGCACGACGAGGCTCGGGGATGGGCTGAGGGGGTGCCTGCTGAGTGACGACGACGGGGCGCGATTCTTTGGCAGTTTCGGCCGGCTTGGTCTGGGCCTGAATCTTCTGTGCCTTTTCATCAGTGCCGGGTCGCTCTCCACTGCGTCGAAGCTTGATTCGAACCGGCTGCTTCTTGTTCTTCTGGGCGGCCTCGGCACGCTCCTGGGCCTTGCTCTTGGGGCTTTCGGGGGCGGTTTGCACTGGGCTTTTGTTCTTGTGTCCTCTGGGGCTTCGGCGACGGGGAGACACCTGCTTGGTGATCAGATCTCGGAGGATCTCGATAAACTCGTCTCCGGTGGTGGTGGTTTCGAGCTGGGCGCGCATCTTGTCGTCGATGCGGAGCTTTCCTGGGGGCAGGGCCAGGAGGGTCTGTGGCTCGGTGCCATCGACGAACTGGAGGTTGTGACTCGCACGCGCTTTGGCGGCGGTCATCCGGCTGCAGGCGGTGACGAACTTGATGAGAATGCCACGGAGGTGCGCAAACTCGATCTTGCCATCACGGCCCTTGGATCCAGCCTCGCTGAACAGCTGGCTCAAGGAATCGAGAAAGTCGGAACCCGGTCCAGCCATGGTGAATGAGTGAAGGGGGGTTGCGAGTGCGTGGTGAGGTTGTGCGATGAAAGCGCAGAGTGAAGATGAAAGTGCAAGGGATTGATTGTGCCGAGCACGATTCTGCTGAGCACAAGAAATGATGAGGAGGAGGAGAAGAGAAGGGAGGAGAAGAGGGAGAAGAGCGAGCAAGATATAGTGCGGCATGCTGAATCCTGCCGGCTGGTGAGCAGTTGCAGTGCATCATGAGATTCTCATCTTTGCAGGGCCGTCAACAGCACTGGCGGCCAGTGCTGGCCGACAACACCTGCCAGTGAGTCTCTGACTCCCAAAAGGGGAAAAAGCCTGGGCGGCAGAAAAATGCCAGAAGCGGATTGACCCCCCTAATGTTGACAGGATCGGGGCATATGCGCTAACATGGTTGTGTTGATTCAATGTAGGTGTTGAGCCTGTTGACAACTCCTCGATATACTAGGAGCGACTGCATAGGAACTATGCCCTACATACTCCACATGTCTAACACACCAGTCGACAACTACTATACAGTAGTCTATGGGTCGCACTGACTTTCAGGCATTGTCGCTGGTTAACTGGACATTGAGTCCCTGGCCAGTGGATGAACCGGGGTAAGGGCTTGGCCAACTCAGGTTCAACTTACACGCAAGGTCTTGGACGTGAAACAACACATGGAACATACATCACTATCAACAAGTCACAGCAAACAAGTCAATGGTGTGGTGTGGTCAAATCAAGGCATTGCGCTATCTACTTTGCATCCTGCGCACCCATCACCACCCAAACACCGAAATGAGCAATCAAAATGAGCAATTACGTTCTTTTCCCTAACCTGTCTATGCATTTAAAGCTCATCGTGGAAGGAAGAGTCCTCCTGCTGCTCGCCACCAGCGCCCTGGTACATCTTGGAGGTGATGGGGTAGGCGACGTTGGACAGCTTCTCCTTCTGCTCCTCAAAGTCCTCGGCGGTGGCGTCAGCGCCGTGCTCCTCGAGCCACTCGGTAGTCTCCTTGACAGCGTCGAGGATCTGGGCAAGTTAGCGTGTGGTCTTGGATGATAATCAGGGTCACTTACAGTCTCCTTGTCCTCCTCATCGATCTTGCCACCAAGACCCTCCTCATCGGCGAGCTGGTTCTTGAGAGAGAAGGCGTAGTTCTCAAGGCCGTTTCGGGCCTCGATGCGCTCACGGGTGGCCTTGTCCTCCTCGGCGTACTTCTCAGCCTCGGCGACCATGCGCTCAATCTCCTCCTGGGTCAGACGGCCCTTGTCGTTGGTGATGGTGATGGACTCCTGCTTGCCAGTGCCCTTGTCGTGGGCAGAGACCTTGAGGATACCGTTGGCGTCGAGCTCGAAAGAGACCTCGATCTGGGGAACACCACGGGGAGCGGGAGGGATGCCGGTAAGCTCGAACTTGCCGAGGATGTTGTTATCCTTGGTAAGAGAACGCTCACCCTCGTAGACCTGGATCAGGACGACGGGCTGGTTATCAGCAGCAGTAGAGAAGATCTGGCTCTTGCGGGTGGGAATAGCAGTGTTGCGGGGAATCAGCTTGGTCATGACTCCGCCAGTGGTCTCAATACCGAGGGTCAGGGGGTTGACGTCCATCAGGACGACACCGGAAGTACCCTCCTCACCAGAAAGAACACCAGCCTGAACAGCGGCACCGAAGGCGACAGCCTCATCAGGGTTGATACCCTTGGAGGCCTTCTTGCCACCGAAGTACTCCTCGATGAGCTGCTGAACCTTGGGGATACGGGTAGAACCACCAACGAGGACGATGTCGTCAACCTCGGTCTTCTTGAGCTTGGCATCCTTGAGAACCTGCTCAACAGGCTTCATGGTCTTCTTGAAGAGGTCAATGTTGAGCTCCTCAAACTTGGCACGGGTCAGGGTCTCGGAGAAGTCGTTGCCCTCGAAGAAGGCCTCGATCTCAATGCGAGTGCTGAGCTGAGAAGAAAGGGTACGCTTGGCCTTCTCGGCCTCACGCTTGAGCTTGCCCATGGCCTTGAGGTCCTTGGTGATGTCGACGTTGTTCTTCTTGTTGTAGCTCTTGGCAAAGTAGTTGATGACTCGCTGATCGAAATCCTCACCACCAAGATGGGTGTCACCAGCGGTGGCCAGGACCTCAAAGATGCCGTCGTCGATGGACAGGAGAGACACATCGAAGGTACCACCACCAAGATCATAGACAATAATCTGGCGCTCACCGTCAGTCTTATCCAGGCCGTAGGCGATGGCGGCGGCGGTGGGCTCGTTGACGATTCGGAGGACGTTGAGACCGGCAATGATACCGGCGTCCTTGGTGGCCTGTCGCTGGTTGTCCTGGAAGCTGTTAGCTTGCGACTGGGCATTGGAGGAGCGGGGAATACTCACGTTGAAGTAGGCGGGAACAGTGACGACGGCGTGGGTGACCTTCTTGCCCAGGTAGCCCTCGGCGGTCTCCTTCATCTTGCCAAGGACCATGGCAGAAATCTCCTCAGGAGTGAACTGCTTCTTGGCACCATCGACCTGGACTTGGACGACGGGTCGGCCATCCTTGTTGATGACCTTGTAGGGGAAGTGCTTGAGATCGTTCTGGAGGTCCTTCTCGTCGAACTTGCGGCCAATAAGACGCCTAAACAGTTAGCAGCTGTCTGGATTGTAATTGAGTCGAAACACATACTTGATGTCGTAGACGGTGTTGGTGGGGTTAGCGGCGGCCTGGTTCTTGGCGGCGTCACCGACGAGACGCTCGTCCTCGGTAAAGGCGACGTATGAGGGAGTGATTCGGTTACCCTGATCGTTGACGAGAATCTCGACCTTGCCCTTCTGCATCACACCGACACAGCTGTATGTGGTTCCCAGATCCTGACAGGTTAGCGGGGTCGTGGAGAGTCAACCAGAGCAGCAACGTACAATGCCAATAACGGTTCCGTAGTTGTCAATCTCGTCGGCCTGAGCAGTCTGCACAAAGGCCAGGGGAGAGAAGAGGAGGGCGATCCAACAAAGGAGTCCCAGGCCAAGGGCCATTGAGCTCCTTGAGCGAGCCATGATGCTCTGTGTAGCTGCTTGTCGTCGCAACCAAGACGGGTTGGGGGAAAGGGAAAGAACAAGTATGAACCGGAATGCAATGCAAAGCAAAGGCTCGATTCAAGAGTCACACCGATCACTTGGTATGGAGGTGAAAGGGTATCTTGGTGATGTTGTTGGAAAGAAGCGGGATTCGGGTGGGAAGGCCAACGACTTATGAACCTTGGTGCTCCAAAAAAGTTAAGGTGTCCAGATTGCACAAGAGGCCAGATTTCACATCATCCGCGGCCCCACGTGACAGGGGTCCCATCCACAGGCTGTGGAGACGCCGGGAGGGGTTGTGCACTGTGCATTGCCGCCCTCCCATGTACCGAGTCGGGCAATCATTGGTGGTGAGTTACTGTTTGTGAAAGCCGGGGACAGTGCTTGTTGGACAAGGCTGTGACCCCTGACACACACCTCCGGCGGCTTTATTCCAGAGGCAGGGGTTGGCCACGGTGCAAAACGCCACCACTGAGAGCTTCAAAGAGTTGCAACAAAGGAACTAGACATTCTACCGCTTTCTACAGTGTACGTGGTGAAGGTGACTCATGTCAGCGCTGCCTTGATTATGCCCTGGTCTGACAATTGAGGCAATGTGATGCCCAATTCCGCCTCTCAGAAGGTGTCAATTCTATCGCAAAGTGTCCTCTTTAACCACTGGACCTAGTAGAATATTCCAGAGCGGTGGGGCTCGGAGCCTAGCTACCGAATGTGTCCTTTTGGACAACTAGACCAGGAGGATCGCTACATCCTTAATATTGCCAGGTGTCAGCTTCAACACCCAGCCAATTGATTGATATATTTGTCAGGTGCTGCCGTTTGTGCGAAAATGCTAGGAATCCCCTGCAGCATGCCGTGCATGAGTTGTCATTTTTGATAGGCCACCGTAGCATTTTCGGATAGCTAGGTGGTGCCTAGACGGCAGTTGAATTAGGCGTTACCCTAGAGCATGACAGCAAACCGTTTGTCAAAGCCAAGAAGCCCGTATTATAGACTATCTTTGTTGTTGTAAATGTCACTCGCTTGCTTGTATCTAACTGAAACGCCACCGTTCTACATCATCTTCCTTCCAATCTCATCTGGGATCCTATACACTTCGCCAGTCTCAGTTTGAAGCCAGTGCTGCTCAGGCAGTATCGTCGGATCCGGGTCGGCAATTGGTTGTATGTACGTCCTGTGCTCGTGGTGGTGGATGGAACGTGTACGCTTTGGCTCGTAAATGGTGTGAACATGAGGCTTGATCTGTTCGTGGACGACTGGAGTCCGTGGGTGGACTGTATGGTCAATGTCGACAGTGTTTTGCAGACGGAAACCTGCTTCGCCGTTGGTGGCTGCAAGAACCTGGTCGTTTACAAGCTCGTACTGCGCTTCTTGGGTCATATCGGAGTCCTGGAGCAAACGCCTTGCGATAGGGGGATCCGTCTCTTGAGCTATTGCCAGTCGCGACAGTCTATCATGGAGATCTTCTGGGTCTGCCGATTGGCTAAGCCCTCTTTCTCGCTTGGTCTGCTGCACAGCTAGACGGGATGAGGCATCACTAGCCTTGGAGCTGTGACGAGATCAGTTCTCAGCAGGTGGTGCAAAGTCCAAACCGGGATTCGGCCTTTCCAGCCTGGGAGTCCGTGGAGCTGCATCAGCAGCCAGAGGGTGGACGGCTGGATGAGCTAGGAAGTCATCGCGTGGAGGTGGTTCTGCCTGACCAGACTTGGATTTTCTGCTCAAAAGACTCAATGATTTCCGATGGCGAGGCTTCACAGAGGCATCCGGACTGCTGTCATTGTTTGGAGAGATTGTTCCCTCTGACAGATTCGGTGCACGATCTCTACGAAAGAGACGTGATGCCCGTCTCTTGATGCTTCTGAGACGCTCTGCCATGGAAGTTGAACGATTGGTGATGCGAGGGAGAAGAGTGTCGACGTGTCTTGTCTTGTCTTGATGCCTCACGATGACTCCTTCCTTCCCGTCTATCGCCCATCATCCTTAGATCCCGTGATCTAGGCATCGACGTATTTGATGCCATGACCCGATCGAGATAATTTCACCGCCGATGACATTCTTCACGATCCTCAGACCACGGCCAGGATCGACGACTGGGATCAGGACGGAACTTTGCGTATCCCGCTGCTCGATGACGCTCTACACTGAGCCACTTGGCGCTAACGCATGCCTAAACAACAAACAGTCCCCAACTAGTCTCAGCCTCTGGTCCAACTGCAGCTTCATTTCCTGTTTGCCTTGGCGTCCTGTCCCTTTACGGGAGAAGCTATTCGCGGCTCCCTGCCGGTTGCAGATGATTTTCGGGCCTGGTCCCTGCCGTCGATTGAGGCTGATTGAAGCTTGACCCGCCGATTCGGGCTTGTGAGACATGCTCGTTGCTTCCTCGGAGCTCCTGGTCCTCCATTCCAGGGACCATGACGTCGATGCCTGCCATCGTGTGTCTCGTTCAGCTGCAATGATCACAATGATATCGACAAGCACGTTGACATGTGTATCGGGCCTAAGGGGGTTTAAGCCTTCATCGAATGACGATCGCGGGATGACATGGACGGCTGGAGTTCACCACTGCCCTCGTCTGGTTGCGTCTCCACACTCCAACAAGACGTTTCCAGTCGCCGTTGGCTGAAACCTCAAAGATGACGTCCATGATGCTGAACATGATGAAGAGGCGGATGCTTCGGAGGCATACTCGCAGCTATTTAATCATGACTGTGCCTCTGCCATTGCTGCATCTCATCATCATCATCACCGCCATCAACACTATCACAATCACCACCAACACAACCACACAACTTACACAAACTCAAAATGGAAAAGGCAAAGCAAGCCGTCTCTAGCTTCCTCTCCAACGATGGAAAGCACAAGACCACTGTCGACGAGGATGTCCGGCCTCATGTCACCGAGGAGCATGTTCGGCCTCACCGACATGAGGAAGTGGTTACTGCCCTCGACAAGGAGGTTCACCAGGAGCACCATCACACAACCATTCAGCCCATCGCTCACAAGGAGACTCTGTAAGCTTTACTTTGCACGGGAATCTCCTCATGAACTAACAATTCCAGTCCCGAGCAACACCACCACAACCTCATTCCTGTCGAGCACAAGACTTTCCACCATGGCAATGAGCAGGAGACTCGTGCCACCCTCGACCGCGAGGCTGCCAAGTTCAGAGATACCAGCGAGACTCACAGCACTACTCACTCTTCCAGCACTGCTCCTGTTGTAACTGGCGAGCGTATCCATCACCATGTTCACGAACATGTTCAGCCTGTCATCCAGAAGGAGACCATTCAGCCTCATGTCGTCCACACGACCATTCCTATCCATGAGACTCACCATGCTGCCGCTGTGCACCATGGAACTTCCGTCCTCCCTATCAAGACCTTGGATGAGTTCACTAGTGAACGAGGTGGACTTGCGGAGAAGGCAGCTCAGAAGCTGACCGAGTTCGAGGGTTGCCCCAAGCCTTACAGGAAGGAACTGCAGAGAGAGCAGCTGGATGCTGACAAGAGCATGCACCTGCACGGCCGCGGTGACAACTACGGAGAGAATTTCACACAGGGCCGAGAGGGTGCTGGCCTTGGTCAGACCGCTGAGGGAGCTGGTCTTCACTCCAGCCGTGAAGGCCACGGAATGGGCCGTACCACTGAGGGTGTCCTTGGTGGTGCTGCTGTTGGCGCTGCTGGCGTCGCCGCTACTCGCAAGAGCCGCCATGGCCTTGGCAACAAGGACCGCCGTGGCTCTAGCTCCAGCTCATCCAGCTCCAGCGATGAGGAGTCTCGTGGCCTTGGCAAGTCTCACAAGAGCCGTGGCCTTGGAGCTGCTACTGGCGGCCTTGCTTCTCACCCCAAGACTACTGGCACCTCCACTGGTGTTGGCGCTGGCACTGGTTTCGGCTCTACCACTGCTGGTACCGACTACAGCCATACCAAGACTGGTGCTCTCAGCAACGACCCCATGAACAAGGCTCATGTAAGTTCCCTAACTACTTCGACATGATGAAACTAACATGTCTAGGCTCGACCTGACTCTGGCGTCGACATGCATAGTCCCTCCAGCGGTGGCACCACCACCACTGCCCGCAAGCCTTCGCTGATTGACCGACTGAACCCCCTCAAGGATGCTGATGGTGATGGCAAGAAGGGCTTCCTCGACTAGAGGTTGCCGTAATAGTGGATTCATGTACTACTAGTGATACTTGAGCACATTTCTTAATCTATCTCAATATTCTTAAACTCTGATGCTTGTGATGAAACCAAGTGGAACGTGAACGATTAGATGCTTCGTGATGACACCTGCGAATATCACCATAGCCCTTGGAGGTGGTAGGAGATAGGTGGCTAGCATTGATACACGAATGTGCAAGTTCACACCAATGCTTAAGCTCTATTCACTGCAAGTCCTACACGCAACACTGGAAGACACTGTATGAAACGTTGACAAGATTTGATTCAACTACTAACATCACTCTAATAGCCCAGCTGCAACCGTCTCGCCACCACTCCGTATCACAACTCTCTGTCCTGGCTCGAGAGGAACCTTTGCTGCCAGCCTGATGACGACTCGTGCAACACCACCAGGCTGAACAACTCTGGGCTTCTTCTTGATTATGGCTCCGCTCGCCTTGTCGAGTGTCGCCGTGATGGACACAATCTGACCAGCCGAATGGAGTCGCCCCCGGTGGAGGTCCACAGGCATGGGCATGAGATGATCAAATGCCATGGCCTTCATGGTAAACGTGTCGCTGCAGTTGATGGGGTCTGTTGTGTGGCAGAGCATGTCACCGACTCGAATGTGGATGGGGTCGATGTTTGTCAGGGCGATGCTGACGCTCTGTCCGGCAACCGCCCAGTCTTGCATGTCCGAGTCCACCATGATGGACTTGATGTACGCCTCCTCCCCGCTTGGTTGCACCAGAAGAGCATCTCCTACTTGAATGGAGCCCGAGTCTATGCGTCCAGCAATCGTTGTTGTACCCAGCTGAGACCGAAACACCTCGGAGATGGACATTCGGAAAGGCTTCTTGAGGGCTCGCGTTGTCGAGGGCTCTGAATCTTCGAGGGCATCGATCAAGGTAGGCCCAGTGTACCAAGATGCAGCTGTGTCTTCTGTTCGACGGACGAGGTTGTCGCCGTTGAGACCAGAAATGGGAACAAATGTGACGTTCTTGCTTTGGAAGCCGAGGCCAGTCAAGAAGCCACTGACTTGCTGTGCAATCTCATCAAACCGCTCCTGTGACCATCCAACCATGTCCAACTTGTTGACAGCAATGACGAGTCGTTGAACACCCAGACTCCGCAGAAGCAACACATGCTCTCGTGTCTGCCCCTTCAGACCCCTCTCGTAAGCGCCGGTGTTTGCGTCAATGACGAGGATAGCAAAGTCTGCTTGACTGGCTCCAGCAATCATGTTGGGTACAAAGTCTCGGTGTCCTGGAGCGTCGAGAATGGTAAAGTTTGTCTTTTCCGTCTCAAAGTGGTTCGTGGCGATGTCGATGGTGACGCCGCGTTCTCGCTCCTCACTCCTCTGGTCCATGACCCATGCAAGAGCAAAAGACTGCTTGCCAGACTTTTCGGCTTGCCTTCGATACCGATCGATGGTGTGCTTTTCCACAAACTTGAGTTCCAACAGTAGCCGGCCCATGAGTGTGCTCTTTCCAGCGTCGACGTGACCTGAGTTGTTAGAAGACTTGATGCAAGCATGTAGAGGGAAACTTACCAACAACAACAAAACTGATACTCCTCTTGTTGACACTATTTTCAAATTCCTTGAGTACATCAAGCCCCTTACTCTTGGGTGGCGCCGCTTCAACAATCTTGAGCTCAGCCACATCCTTTTCAACCCCAGAAACGTCCTTCTCTTTCTGAGATTTCTTGGCAGCTGAAGCCTTGACTGGCTTCTTCCCCGCTGGATCGAATTAGATTAGCCCATTACTTTGTCCTTGTAAAGTTCGAACCTTTCGCCTGAGCTGCAAGCACAATCTCATCTGGACTGGGCTCGGCGAAGGCTTTGGGGTTGAAGAGTGGGGAGCGTGTGTATGGCATGGGAAAGAATTCGGGTTCTTGGGGTTTGGCCGGAGCAGATCCACAGAGCACCTGAGCAAAGGCAGATGGACGGGCTCGAGGAACAATGATGGGCATTTCCGCGAGAAGTTGCTTGTAGATGTCGTTGTCTTTGGGGGCGTCTTTGGCGGGTTCTAGCTCAGGCTGAGGCACAGGCTCAGGCACAGGCTCCACAGGCTTTGCAACCGGAGTGACGGTAGGTGGTGTGAAAGCCTGACGTCGTACTGGCGGCTTGTTTTCTTTCTGATCGGCAAGAGAGAGCGTCTTGATGCCCTTGGTTACTCTCTCGTGTTCCTTCTTCTCCTCGTTCTTTCGTTTCCTCGCAGCGGCTAGAGCCTGAAGCTTCGACATCTTTGGAGGCTCTTCTGCGCCTCCCAGCAACCCGCCTCGAGGACGATCCGGCTCGATGAAGACGGTCTGGCGATCTTGGGGTGTGTTGAACCATGGCATGTCGTCGAAATACCAAGAAGGGACTGGGTTGACTCGCGGAGTGTCGGTGCCCAAGGTGTATCCATTTGACAGACGCCTGTGGTCTGCTCCAATCCTTAAGAGGTGCTGTGAAGTGTAAAAAGACGCAGACATACCTTCTGGGGCTTTCTTGGCTGGCTTTGGGGCAGGGGCGATGAATGTCTTCATCAAGTACGTGACTGACTTGTCAATGTCGTAGTAGTAATGCCACAGAGCCTCCTCGATCTGCGCCTTGGTGACCTTGCTTGCTTCGGTTCCCAGCGCTGTGCGGACTTGGGCAGTTCCGTTGTCCATGGCTTGACGATCCTCAGGGCTGAGCTCATCCTCTTCTTCCTCATAGTCATCGCCATCGAATTCGGATACGATGTCGTTCGCATTGAACGTATGAACAATGCGATGACGGGACATTGTGTAGAGTCGTTCGAGGCAGATGAGTGTTGGTGTCTGTGATGTTGTTGTGTTGATGTTGCTGTGTTGTTTTTCGAAGAAACAACGCGTCAAGAGTTGGAGATTTATATCAACAAGAAGCAGAAACTCTGAAGTATAATAGAGTTCTAACGGGCATTGTTGGGTGTTGAAGTTGCAGTTAACGTAGATGATGCCGACGAATGGCGGGGCACAGCTGTAGTGGGGTGGGATGAAGTCACACCGAACGTCGAAGCCTGGCGTGGCGGGGTGAGGCCTGGGAGCCCCTGATCGGACTTTTCATTCCCCGTGTCCGATCGGTGTGCAAGGCAAGGCAACCCCAATCTTCCAAAAAATTCGGGCTCATCAAGAAAGCGACAGAAGCTCCAGGGTGCCACCATATTCCGGGGGACTTTTTGATTTCGCCGTAATCGTCTCTTTTATAGCCGATACAGCTCCCCACGGGTGGTCAACCCACAGTCAAGATGGATTCGTTGAGTGAGTCCCGCACATTTTCACAAGACAAGAAGACGAGGGGCGAGGGGTAGCTAACGAGGGACAGATTTGGATGTGTCGAATGGTACTTGCGACGACCACCTTTCGCCATGGTTCCCAGCTAATAGTGACAGCGGCCGTTATGAAGGATGAGCAGGGTCGGCCCTTCATTGTCGTGAGAGAGTATGTCTTCCAGCCCGCTCAGCATCGCCCTCCTAACGTCTCGCAGCCAGGGGAGGAAGAAGCGCCAGTTTGGCAACGAAGCCGTCAAGTCCCACATCCTCGCCGCTCGCACCGTCGCAAACATCATCAAGACTTCTCTTGGTCCTCGTGGACTCGACAAGATCCTCATCTCGCCCGACGGAGACATTACCGTGACGAACGATGGTGCCACCATTCTACAACAGATGGAGATTACCAACCACGTTGCCAAGCTATTAGTTGAGCTGTCCAAGTCGCAGGATGATGAGATTGGTGATGGTACCACCGGTGTCGTTGTCCTCGCCGGTGCTCTTCTGGAGCAGGCCGCCGACCTGATCGACAAGGGCATCCACCCCATCCGAATCGCCGACGGTTACGACCAGGCCTGCGATATCGCTGTTGCCGAGCTTGACAAGATCTCGGATACGATCGAGTTCTCGCGCGAGGAGACGGCCAACCTTGTCAAGGTCGCACGAACCAGTCTGGGAAGCAAGATTGTGTCCAAGGCTCACGACCAGTTTGCCAATATCGCTGTCGACGCCGTCCTCTCGGTTGCCGACCTCGAGCGAAAAGATGTCGACTTTGAGCTGATCAAGGTGGATGGCAAGGTCGGAGGTGCCCTCGAGGATACCCTCCTCGTCAAGGGTGTCATTATCGACAAGGACTTCTCTCATCCCCAGATGCCCTCGGAAGTGCACGACGCCAAGATTGCCATCCTTACTTGCGCCTTTGAGCCCCCCAAGCCCAAGACCAAGCACCACCTCGACATCACCAGCGTTGAAGAGTTCAAGAAGCTGCAAAACTACGAAAAGGACAAGTTTATCGAGATGATCCAGCAGATCAAGGACACAGGTGCCAACCTGGCTATCTGCCAGTGGGGCTTTGATGACGAGGCCAACCATCTCCTCCTCCAGAACGAGCTGCCCGCTGTTCGATGGGTGGGTGGACCTGAGATTGAGCTGATTGCCATTGCTACCAACGGCCGAATAGTTCCTCGATTCGAGGATCTTACCGCGGAGAAGCTGGGCACTGCTGGTGTCGTGCGAGAGATGTCTTTTGGCACAACACGAGAGAAGATGCTGGTTATTGAGGAGTGTGCCAACACCCGTGCCGTGACTGTCTTTGTCCGCGGTAGCAACAAGATGGTATGTGATATGTTTTACTCATGGGTGAAGTTTGTGGGATGCTAACAATAGCCAGATCATCGATGAGGCCAAGCGATCTCTGCACGATGCCCTCTGCGTGGTGCGAAACCTTGTCCGCGATAACCGAGTTGTGTACGGTGGTGGTGCTGCCGAGATTGCCTGCTCTCTGGCCGTCGAGGACGAGGCTGTCAAGACCCCTGGACTTGAGCAGTATGCCATGCGCGCCTTTGCTGAGGCTCTCGACACTGTCCCCATGACCTTGGCCGAGAACAGTGGTCTCAACCCTATCGCTACTCTTGCCGAGGTCAAGAGTCAGCAGGTCAAGGCTGGCGCCGAGAACCGTGGAAAGCTGGGAGTGGACTGCATGGGACGAGGCAACAACGACATGAAGGATGCGTTCGTCATTGACCCGTTGATTGGCAAGAAGCAGCAGCTTCAGCTGGCAACACAATTATGCCGTATGGTGTTGAAGGTCAACAACGTGATTGTGGCGGGGGCAGATGAGAACGACTTTTAGAGTAGATGAGCTGAGCCATGAATGAATGCTTGTCGATCTACGAGGCCATAGCAGATGATATCCATGGATAAATGAAGCTGTTGTCTAATTTGTTGTCATGAGTTGAGGTTATCGATATGTGGCTGATTAATTTTGTTTGGTAGGCATGGCACGGCACGGAGCAACTTGGTTCCTATTCCATTCCATAACCGCTTACATGGATCTTCTTCCTTCAACCTTCAACTTGACTTGGCATTAATTCAACATCTTGATTTAACTCGTAGCATTTTATGGCTCACCATTTCAAAGACACATAGTAAAGCCATGTCAGAATCCTCTGTCGGGTCTCCTGCCGCTGGCGCTTCTACGGCATTGACCAAGCGAAAGCCAATGCCAAGAAAGGGACATACCAAGTCTCGAGCAGGTTGCGTCTGCTGCAAGAGGCGTAAGGTCAAATGTGACGAAGTAGCACCCCAATGCGGCCAATGTCAACGACTTGGTTTGCCTTGCGAATATCTCGGCAAACAGAACCGGAGTCAATCATCCAGCCTGGCCCGGCCGTTGCGAGCAACACCAGCCATGTACGATGTCAACGATATGAACTTTTTTCGACACTTTCTCTTTGAAGCGTACCCGCCTCTTCCTATTGATGGATTTACTGTGTGGCAGCAGGCCTCTAAACTCTCGCACGAGGTATGTTAAGGGTTAGATTCAAGAGCTGTACTGACCTGAATCAAGTACGAGTTTCTGCTACACGCCATGCTTGGCCTTGGGGCATCACATCTTGGTCTGCTGACGCCGACCGACTACAAGAAAGTTGCCTTGAAACACAGAGTCACGGCAATCAGGGAGCTAAACAGCCATCTCTCGAAACCCAACATCTCAAAACCGGGGGCTGAAGCCGCATTTGCTGCTATGCTTGTCCTGACCTTTCAGTCATCCTACATGGCTGATGGCATGATCGACTTTCTAACAATGGTCAGAGGCTGTAAGTTTCAGTTTCCCTTTAATCGTGTCAACGTAAGCTCATTGTCTAGGCTGGCTCGTTGGTTATGGCCCGGTGGGGGATATGGACCAGACCATCTTCAAGACGTTTGCGAGATCTAGCTACTACGAAAAGATCAAAGCACTTGCTCAGCAGGACGAGACCGTTCATTACCTCGATGCCCTCATTGCCAGCCAGTTCTGCGCCAGCGTGAGGAGAATTGCCCCCTTTTGCAAGAGTGTCCCAGAGCTGCGTTATCTCGCACACATGGAGAAGATTGCAAGTCTGGCAGCTATAGACCCGGCAGAAAGTATGAATCCTACCCTCTGCAAGACCTTGCTGACTTTCAGGCTATCGTGAACTGTCCTTCTTTTACGACGTGTTGGGGGAACTTGACAGCAACGACTTTTCCCACTTTGTCGACCCTCAGAATCACGTTTCTCAACTGGTTATTATGCATATTCTTGTTCTCGACTTTGTCATGAGTAAAAAGTCAGTCGACGAATTCGGCAAGACTGGAATAGGCAGAAATGGTTATGACTGTCGAAGGGCCATGTCGAAAGTGTGGATTGAAGAAATCCAGGGGCGACTCCCAGCTGAATATCAAGAGTATGCAGAGTGGCCGGTCAGGCTTGTCAAGAGTCTGAATTACTCTTTTGATAAAGACGCTGGAGTTTGGGAGCCGTTCTTGTTGAGTAGGGGTACAGCAACTCTGTCTGAGATGGATACCTGGTCGTTGGTGGAAGGGCAAGTCTATTGTTGTCTATTCTGACTCAAGCCAAACTAACTCTATGTAGGTACCATGATACAGACCAAGCTCCCATCGAAACATCCTCCCTATCGCCTTCCTAGAGGAAACATCTCATTGATGTAGTTCAAACTCCCAGCAGATCGCCATCCTTGAACCGTAGCCAGACCATCCTCTCATTGCCTCTCGACGAATTCAACACTGTCCTGAGAACCAACAGCCTTGCGACGAGCACCATCTCTTCCAAGATAGCGGCTTGGGTGATGGATGCAAAAGATACCAATGGCACCGATCATGGGCAAGCATTCGAAAACCCAGAATAGCCACTCGGTTCGGAACGCGTATCCGTTCATTCCCTCGGCGAATTCGCAGACCCGGTAGATGCAGCGGATCTATTTCGTCAGTCGACGTTGCCAGGAGTGTTCAAGATGTGCAGACGACTTACCATGATCAAGGCACTGGATATATATACCGCCAACACTACCTTTTGCCATCCGTTAGGGGCACCGTCAACAGCCATCCGATTCGCCAGGACGTGGAACCGACGAAACACGCAGAGGAAGAGCGAAAAGGCAACAAGTTGAAAGGCCAGACCTCCGATGAGGATGTTTCGACCAATCTTTTCGTTTGGACCCTGCCAGTCGTCGGAACTCGCGATGCCAGAGCCACTGCCCTGAACGAGAAAGGCGACGATATCACAGGCGACAAAGATGGGCGTGAGACGCCGTCCCGGGATCTTGAGGATGCGGTGCCGTGATGGAGGAAGTACGGCAAGGATGAGACGGCTGATGAGGAGGTAGTTGCCGGCTGCGATGAAGACAGGGGCGAGTACTGTAAAGGTGAGGGTCATAACAAAGGGGCCCTGGGATGTTAGCAGAAAGAGAGAGATATGGATGAACAACTCACAATCTCGGACTGGTTCTTGACTGAATATATGCGGAGGATATAGGCGGCGACCTCGATGGCAGAGCCGATAACCACGACCAGGAAGAACCAAGCTCGATACTTGATGAGGGTGAGGTAGGAGATGACGAGAAAGATGATGCTATACACGATAGTACCGATTACAGCGAGGGCAAGGGATGGATTGTACATCCATATAGAGTCTTTGTCGGCCATTTTGGTAGATTTGATGGTTGATATTGAATCAAGCTGTCACGATTGATGCGCGGAACTGGTCTGATGATTTGGGATTGATCTATATCTACATCTCTATGGCTATGATTCTATATACACTACTCATTACATAGGCCACGCATCTTTTCGGGTTGAAAGCGAGCAAAACGCCGCCAAGGCTGAGGCTATTCGCAAGCTGACGGTGGAATAGAAGATGTTGGTTGGTTCATGTCCGCGGCAGAGTGTGGAGTTGCGCGGCCAGCGGCTCTGAATGCGACGAATGCGAAATTACTACGCACGCAAAAGGAAGCGATGAATACGAGAGCCAATCAGGGAGGGGCACTTGATTAGAGTGTGTTTTGGGATGAGTTTATGACGGTCAAGGTCCGATATGCTTATGCTTATGGATAAAGTGTTTTGGGATGGGATAAAATGTGCTTGTCTTTTCTCTATCGACATGGGCGACGTTGACGTATTCGTCACGGCAGTCATGGACACTGATGGCGGTGATGACATGGCTAGATCTCATTGCATGTGAGAATCAAGATCTTGGGCATCAAGACCCTGATTTTTACGGGTCAAGGCCCCGGGCAGGGAAGTCGGAGCCGAGGTGACGTGCGACCTCACGCGATGAGGGCATTCACATGGACCTTTTTCACATTTTTTTTTAATTCCTTCTTCCCGATGGGCCGACGCTCAGTCATCATGGGATCTAAAAAAATGGGCGTGCGAGACAGATATGTCCTCGGACCCTGAAGGTTCAAGGTCAGGCACTTGAGACAGCCGGGTCAATCAGAAGCGGCAATTGAGGCGGATGATTGGGGGTCGGTTGACGTGGTATCATGGTGTTGAGTTGTGCTGTTGAGCATCTGAGACGTGGGAGAAGCGTGACCAACAAGAGAAGTTGTTCAACGACGAACGGGGGGCATGAGGTTAACCCTCACCGTCTTCTCTCTGTCAGCTCGTGAGTATCACTCGGCAGAGGGCAGGCAGCCTCGCCACACACTTGAGGAGCGGAAACGGCCCGTCAGCTGAAAGAGGGACCCGTCCTCACCGACGTTTTTGAAGGGGAGAAGATGGCTGGCAGAGAGAGAGAGCATGTGAGTGAGTCAACGCTTTGCATGCGGGCGACGATGGCGTGCATGCGAGATGCATGAGCATCTGGGTTATGCGCTGTAGTAGCAGTCTGGATAAATTGGCGATGGATAAAATAATAAAAAAAGATTTAATCGTGAGAGATATTTGTATGATTATTGAGAGAGTCGGTATAGATAGATACGCATGTGTGGAGGTAGTAGTAGCGGTCAGTAGAGCCAGGACAAGGCGTCCAGGCCACAGCCCCGAAATATCGACAAACGGGAAGAAAAAGCGCCGAAAAGTATATAATCGATTAAAAAAAATAATAAAATAAAATAATCATACCTGTACTCCCCCTCGATTAAATTAAAATCTAGCATCCATCACTGCCGGGGATGCAAGCACCCGCACCGGGTTCCCGGGCCTCACCCTCACCGCCCACCTGCGCTCTCACAGCACACACACAGAGGCCTCTGTTTCTGGCCGGCAGGTGCTTAATAGCAGGGCCATTAAGGCAGAGGCCTTGGGTCATCTGCTCACAGGTTTTTTTACCCTTTTGCTGAGCTGGCAGAGAGATTTCCACACCACCACTACAAGAATGATGGGGTTTCTACTTGATCTTTGTCCCTGTTTTAGAAAGGATAGCGCTCCTATCAAAGAAGAACCCCCATCAACATCTCCGGGCGTCATCATCCCACCTACCGATGGCCCTCTTTGTGCTACAGACGTGGCGGCCTAACCCCAACCATTCATCCATGGCTTGCAGGGCTGTCAAAGTTGTCATCCATTGTTAATTGATAAATCAGATTTAATGTGTATTTTTCTTTTCTTTCCCCTCGTGGAGGGCATCACGTTTGATTGACGGCTTCTCTCCCCTGGTGCCACGACAGCGCCGCCTCGTATTGTTTGTAGCTACATCACCTATAACGAGAGGTCCTCATTCTTTTGATTGTTCCATCGTGTGATTGCTTTCAGCCTGTTTCAAATGTCTATCTCCTTGGGCATCGTCACCTTGGCACCGTCACTTCCATCTCTTTCTGGCGCGTCATCCAAAGAAACTCGTGATAGATCTCGACGTCTCATCTACTGTGCACCCCCTGTCAACTCTGCTGTCTACACTCCCGTCGATCTTGTCAGCCACAGCCCCGCGAGGCACAACCCCCGTGACTCACCCCCAAGAAAAAGGTGGCATGTTTTCTCATCTCTCCTCTCTCCTCTCCAATCAAGCCCTCACGGGTGTCTGTACGGATGGATCCCAGGCGGGTGGCTTTCCGGCGGCTTTGTGCATCGAGTACTGCACTGTAAGCTGCTTGATGCCGCCGTCGTCGAGCATACACCTACAGAAAGGTAGGTACGCAAACCGCGCGTAAACCCGATCGACAATGTGCTTGTGCTTGTGCTTGTACTTGTGCTTGTGCTCGTGTCCCGTGGGGAAAGTACAAACTCGAGTCCGACAAACATTTACCCCGTCTGTCTCGATGGTCCGCGTGCCCAGTCTTGTGCCGCCAGACTTCTGACAGGTTACGCATCGCATAAGCACAAGCCTCCTCTTGCCCTCGCAATCTGCCCCTGAAGGGGACGGGGACGCCTTTGTTTGCTTGTTTGCTTGCTTGCTTTCAGATCTGGCATGGAACTATTGGTATGTGCGCCGTTGGCTCTCGAAACGGTTGGGAAACGGCGCCGCATCATTTAGGGGACGATGAGTTCACAGACGTTTCTCTTGCTTTCGAATTGATAATCTGGGTTGTCCATACCAACTGATATCATTGTATGTTGTCCAAGTCGAGAAAGAAGGCTGTAAAGCTTGTATACTTCCTCCTCGTAGGCTCTGACGGTGGCTCAAGGAGTTGACCAACACATCTGATTTGCTCGTATCTCAGAACAACGACTTTTACATTGACTCATCTAGTAACAAATCAATCCTGACTCAAAAAATGATTTCCCATGAGTCGAACCTAAACATTCCAACATCCATCTCAAATTTGCCAGGCGCAATGACGCGCTGTGAGTCACTCACTGCCTATTACCACTTTCGTTTGATCACGTAAGGAGCTTTGAGCTTTGTCTGTGGGGAAGCTCGCCACTCGGCCATCTTCAACATGACGATAAAACATCGGCTCGCCTCGCCTCCATCGTCAACTCGCTCATCATCAGAGCCTCACATTCGATTCAATTCGCTTGACACGAAATCAATACTGTTTGCGCGGCGTTTGGGTTCTTTGAGTCACTCACTTCCATCACCAACCTCTCACAATTACCGCCAACACTCCACCAACAACCTCAGCTCTTACATCCGCCATGATCTCAACAAAGAACCAAACATCACAGTCCCGTAAACAGGCTGTGGCTGAGGCTTCTTCATCTCGAGTCGTCTCCAAGCCCGTGCCGGAGTCGCAAGCCCAAGACCCGAGGACGTATCAGATCGAGCAGCTCCGCCGGAGGTACTCGCCCAAAGAGTCTACCGCCCCGGACGGCGCAACCTCGCTCGTCTTCAGCATCAAACCCTCGGATCCCGACTTTCCCTTTGAGTTGGCCCATCTCGAGTGTGATGTCCGCGTCCCGCAGGCGTATCCGGATGAGATGCCCGTGTTGCATGTCAAGAACAAGGACATCCCCAGGGGTTTCGGTATCAACATTGAGAGAGGATGGGACAGCCTTGTTGAGGAGAGGCCGCGGGCTACTCTGCTCGCCCACACGCGCGAGTTGGACAAGAATCTGGAAAAGTTCCTGTCTGAGCAAAAGGCCGAGACAGTCAAGCTCGTGACCTTTAGAGACACGAGACACTTGGACGCACAAGAGGCCAAGACAGAGCCCAAGTCCGAACCCGAGCCAGTCCAGCCCGCAAAACCTGCAACTGCGCCGGCACCTTTCCCGTATGTCCCAGAACCGTCTTACACAAAGGATGAAATCGCCGCCGCCAAGGAGCGCAGGGCCCTCGAAGTCCGACAGCTTGAGGCGCGGATGAAGCGGACACAAGAGTATCGTCGCTCGCCTGACGGTATCGTCTATACTCTTCCTCTTGAGCCACAGAGGCGGTCAGAACTGCCACCGGGCCTACAGTCCGTCAGAAGTCTTCACTTGATTATCCCAATAATCTACCCCCTGCAGAACCTCCGCATCCAGCTCAATAATGTTGAGCCCGAGGATGCAGAGCCGGTGGAGGACCTCTTCTGTGATAAGGCGGCAGCCCAACCCCAGATGACCCTCATGAGCCATCTTAATTACCTCGCGCAAAACCTTCATAAGCTTGCCAAACAGGCCCAGGCTTCAGCTCAAGCCAAGGCTCAAGCTGAGGCTCAAGCTCAAGCTCTAAAGGCCGAAGCAGCTAAATCAGCGGCTCAAGCCCAAGATGATGCAAGAGAGGCCGACTCAAGACCAGAGACCAGTCACATCCAGGTCATCCCTCGACCTCCCGAGTGGAGTTATATCTATGGAGAAGACTCGGAGGAGAGCTCCGATTCTGACAACGCCGGCGATGGTGGCGTCTCTCTGGAGGAGGAACATGCTCCCGTGCCGGGTGAAACCCCTGAGCGCGGTACCATGGTGTCGTTCCCCTCCATTGAGCTGCACAATATCGAGATCCTGCAGATTTCGATCCTGGGCATCACCGTCAAGTGTGATCGATGCAGAACGGTCAATGAAGTCTCGGGCCTAAAGCCTGATGTTGAAAAGACGTCAAGCTGTAAAAAGTGCGCCACTCCGTTTGCCGTCAAGTTCCGGCCTACGCTGGTTCACGAGAATTCGTCTAGGGCAGGCTTCCTCGACCTTGCAGGTTGCAAAGTCGCAGACATGCTACCAAGCACCTTTGTCCCAACCTGTGCAAGGTGTTCGACCCCTAGCTCCGGCCTCGTCTCGGTCAGAGGGTCGACGGTAACAAACGTTTGCCGGGACTGTCACGGCCACTTCACCTTCAAGATTCCCGAAGTCAAGTTCCTCTTCATCACATCCGGCTCCCTTCCCCCGCCGGCGACAGGTCCGCGCCGGAAACAGGAAAAGCTTGGCTTACACGCGGGAAATCCGCTGCCCGGCCGGGGAGCATGCCCGCACTACCGCAAGTCGTACCGATGGTTCCGCTTCTCGTGCTGCAGCCGCGTCTTCCCTTGTGATCGTTGCCATGACAAGGAGTCTGATCATATCAACGAATGGGCGAACCGCATGATCTGCGGGTGGTGTAGCCGCGAGCAGAATTACGCCGTCGAGGCCTGCGGCTTCTGCGGGAGGAGTGTCATTGGAAGAAAGGGCAAGGGTTTCTGGGAGGGTGGAAGGGGGACCAGGGACCAGAGGACCATGAGTCGAAAGGACCCGAGAAAGCACAAGAGGATTGGAGGTTCTGCAAAGGATACCAAAGCATAGGTGATCTGCAACGCAACACTGAGGCTGATATCCGATGTCGCTGTCAGCTTGGCAACCTCAGCTAGGCTGGCTGGCTAATCACATGGCCGCATGACCAGTGAGCGGTTACCAGCCGCCAGCGCCCACCAGTAATCAACTGTATCTGTAAGATAGTCACCGTCTCGCAATATCACGGACACACCTTTTGCAAATCTCGCGCATGTGAAACGTCAAGATACAAAGAGAGTGGGGGCCACACAGCCATTCTCGTGCTCCTTTGTTCTATTCTCGTCAACCCTTCGCTGTAGATGAAATATGATTTGAATGCGTCGTAATGGAGTGCTACATTGTGCGACAGGGCGTTTGTGTGGTGAGTGACAGCAGTTGTGGTGATTTGTTGGAGATTGGTGTGTTGGGAGTCGGCAGTTGTGTTGGGGTCAATCGACGGAGAAAGGTGTGCGAAAATAGGAAACTGATAAATTAATCATTAAATGTCGATTAATTGATTTATCGACGGTAGTATCGCCGTTAATATCGACGGCACGGTGATTCTAGTAAACCCGTAACTCACCTTGACCGCCGTCAATACGATACCTCTGGCCTAAACCTAGCACCAAGTACCGCGGAAAGACGGAGACACTCCGCGGCGTGATCTGATGTGGAGAAGACAAAGATGCTGGGTTCGTCTTGGCTCTGGGGTTTTGCGATTCGTCGCATACGAGCGCAGGCCAGCTGAAGCATCAGTGATGATAGACTGGCGTGATGGTTGAGCCGACCGAGGGTCATGTTGGC
Source organism: Fusarium piperis (assembly GCA_027886205.1). NCBI lineage: Eukaryota > Fungi > Ascomycota > Sordariomycetes > Hypocreales > Nectriaceae > Fusarium > Fusarium piperis. The sequence continues at coordinate 108,112 of RZGM01000039.1, forward strand.
ATATCAGGGATCAGACACGAAATAGGAATGAGACTCGCAGAAAGCGGAACCAAGAGAGTACAGGTACACGATGCAATCAAGGGATTCCCAGCTGCGGATCCGGCTTGACCCCAATTTTGAGTGACCCTTAGAGGGTGAGTGTCGATGGCCAACACGTCTGCACAGAATTCTTGCAGCTCTCATGCCATGGCGGAACCGATTGCGGACTTGACGGGTTCTGCACGAACATGTAGATTGACAGATGCGCACATCCAACGTACGAGACAGAGGACCGAAGAAACGCCATGACCAGCCGTTGACATTACCGATTGATATATCAGGAATGGCCGTCGAGCAGGGGCTTCCCGCGCGGGATGAATGATTTTGGTATGGTTGGGGGCTGGGACGTGGGATGTGGTGGGATGAGCGACGAGATACGGCGAGATTGTCAAAGCGTTGTTTCTGGAATCATGGCGTGCACGCTTGAAGGTTCTGTCTTGTCAAGGTGTTGGCCGTAATCATGTAACAGGGCAGACCATCTCGGGTCTCGTAGACTCGGCATCGTGCATAATGCAGGTACGGTGGTGATTAGTGGTTTGTTATCTAGCGAGGCCATCGTCAGCTCAGATTGCTGATTCTTTACAAACAGAATGACCCCCTCACCATGGCCTTGACGTGACATGGGCAGGCCAACGTACCTGTTGAGGCCATCGCCAGGAGTGAACCGAGTAATTAAAGGCTCGAATCGACGACCAATGCCATGGCGTACCAAATTACCCCACAGCCGTCAACCATGGGCACACCTTGTCAAGCGTCACCAGACCTCTGACCGTTTGAGGGTATTTCTGACAGAGTGTGAGAATCGACAGAGGGTCCATTTCCCCCGCTCGAGATGATGCCACATTTGGGCATTGTCGTCATCGGCCCCAGTGGGCACTCACGATGCTGTAGTGGAAGTATCTCAAGGCGATGCAACAATGCCCGCAACTCAGCTGCCAATGCATGGTCAGCCAAGTTTGACAGCCCAAGAGACAACGTGACGTTTGGCTAGCGCGCCTAGCTGTGTGCTGAATGGTTCAAGGGGCCTTTAGGCCCTGAGGAGGCGTCTTACTGTGCGGGCGGACGCGCCACGGACCGTCACCCGCCATCACGGGACCTTGTCGGCTTCTGTGGCTGGACGGGGATGGGATCCGGTGCCTTTTGAGTGGTGAATCAAGGGCTCAATAAGCCTCAGACGATATCATGAAACTGGTTGATTTGATGTGTAGGAATACTTTGAGTCAGGGCGTTGGTGCGAGATGGTTGATTGACGCCTCTGGAAGGAACGACGCGGTACCTGCCTCTAGAGTCTACATCGGATCCAAGCACCTCCAGGCCTCAGTCCGCCTCCCGTCCGCACCTGCCTCAGTTTCACGCCCCAACCTCTACTCCAACACCACTGAGTGCAAGTATTCTGTACAATTGCTGACCTTGCATCCCATCTCAAATCGCAAAGGTCGCACTAGGGGACTCTAAAGTCCAAGGAGGCATCCGCTCGGTCAACCTTTTAGCATCTCGATGGTCCTCCCCGCTGCCACGGCCGCCCCGGCATCCAAACACCCTTACACGTGCGCGCCCCCCATCAGCTCGATTCATCTGGTTCCCTGGTTGCGCCAATGGTCGCCAAATGAAAGCCCCAATGCTTGACTCGAGCCAGCCCGCGGAGGGTCTTCCGGCGCCGGGCAGCCCCTGACGTGGCTGGGTCATGGGTGTCTTCTAGAAGCCATGAAATTGCCCGCCAACAAGGTTGCCGTGGGTTGATGCCCAGCATTTATCGTTTAATTATTATGGTATTTTATCTTTTTTTCTTTAAGCGATGCTAACGGTGGCCTGATGAAGCCAAAACGGTGGCTGATTTTGTCCTTGACGGTGGAATGAAGGGAATCAAGTCTTTCCAGAGTACTCGAAAGGTTAAGCTGATAATATCAAGTGTCAGCTTCATCTATTGTCGTTGTCAACATCGCCCAATAACCTCAACACCAACTGACCACCATGGTGGACGGCATGCAGAAACAAGAAAGGCGCAACCAACCACATCGCCGACCGTTTCCTGCCACCGTCAAATAATAATCAACTCAAAAATCAAACAATTAATCCTTCAGAATCCCGGCTGAATCATCACCCTGGCTTTGCCGGGACCCCCAATCCTCATTCGCCTCCCTGGTCCGATTCATAACCCAAACGTCGGACCCATGACCCCCGCTGTCGGAGCCAAACCCGAGGACCGCGGGCTGTTATTGCTGCCTGGTACTTACGAATGGCGAATTCTCCGGGGTTCACCTGATACCGTGATTGGATCTCCTCTATCTCGTCGCTCGGTAAAGTGAGGAGAGGTGACATCCAGGATTCTGACCCAGCTGTTGGGTTCGGAATGCCGGGGTTGTTGGTCCCGTATCGAGAGACATGATTTCCTTTCTAATGAGCATGCGTGCGACAGGCCCTCGGTACTTTCGATCGACACGTTTGAACCTGATCCCGGCTGCCCTTGGGCTCCAACAGAAGGTGTGATTTTCCTGAGCTCGGGACAGCGAAGCTTGTTGCTGGCTAAACCGGATACATGTCGGAGAAGTCGGCCAGCATGGCCGAAGATACTCGTATAGGTAGTCTGCGTCTCGGGTTCAAAGTTGACTCCGTTGCGAATATCCCTGGCTATCGAAACTGCTCCCAGACTCGGCCTATCGGGGTTGCAGGGAATCCAGTGGGCTGCTCGACACGATCCTCTGGGTTCTTTGGAAGCTTAGGACATCTTGCAAAGAGGCCTAGGATGAATGCCAGGCCGGCCAATGCACTCCCTGTCGCCCAGAGATGCTTCAGAGCCATGACAACGGCCTCAGTCATTCTCTCGTGGCCAAATCCCCCCTGCTCGATGGAGACTTTGATAAGTTTCATGGCATTGTTCGCGTGATCCGTGTCCTGGTTCATGCCCTCGAGCTCCGTCCTGAGCTGGCTGGAAAAGACGGTAATCCCAGCGGCAATACCGAGGCACTGACCCATGGTTCGTAGGGCATATATCATGCTAATGGCATGCCCAACATCACCCTCCTCGACTGTGGCTTGAACACCGATCGACATGACCGGGATCAGCAAACCCATCGCTATCCCCAGCAACAGGATTATTATGAGGGTGGTATGAGTTGTTGTGTCTTGGTCTATGACAGTCATGGCGCCAAGGATGGCGACGAGAAGGCCCCAGCCCCCTATCATGAAGCCCTGGTATTTGCCCGTCTTGGATGCAACTATTCCCACGACGGCGGCCACCGGCGCGACGGTCACAGTCGCAGGGAGGGCCCATACCCCTGTCATTAGAGGCGACTTGCCTTTAACACCAAGGAAGAAGACGGCAAGATAGTACAAGACCATCCACATGAGAATGCCGTGAATCATGGCGTTGACAAACTGCAAGATGGTTGAACGGTTTCGAAAGAGGCTTTGCCGGAACATGGGCTTCTTTGCTACCCTCTCATATGCTCCCAAAGCTACGAAGCTGACGATCGAGACCCCAATGAGAACGAGAACTTGAGCTGACTTCCATGGGAACCGGGAACCGCCCCAGGTTAGCGGAAGGAGGATGGAAACCGAGGATATCGCAAAAAGAAGGATGCCAATCCAGTCCAGATCCTTGATGAGTCTCCAATTACGCTGGTGGCTGTCGTACCCAAGCATGAAGATAGAACCAACGAAGCTACCACCGAGGAAGGGAAGGGTGCACCAAAATATCCATCTCTGCTGTTGTTAGCATGTCGATTCCTCTGGGTTGCTAAACCTACCCAGTTCGAGTCAACGTTCTCAACGAAGGCACCCCCAACAAGCGGCCCAGCAATTGTTCCCAGAGCCCATGACACATTCTGATACGCCACCCATCGGGATCGTTCACGGATCGGGAAGAGGTCAGCCAATATCATGCCTGACAACGCTTGTGGTCCTCCAGAGCCGACTCCTTGTACTGCCCGGCCTGCCAGGAGCATCAGACTATTTCGAGCGGCGCCACAGAGGATCGTCCCGGTGATGAAGATAATTAAGGAGGCAATATATGCAGGTCTTCGACCGATGACGTGAGCGAGTTCGGCGAAGATGGGCTGGGATATGGCTGTTGTGAGGAGAAAAACCGAGCCCATGCTCAGGCTTTCGGAAAAGGAGGCATCGAGTTCTTTTGCGAGAGCCTAAGGAGGTGAGAGGTAACTCGGACAAGACGAGGGGACTTACTGGAAGGGTGACACAGATGCATGTTGCGTCGAATGCTTGGACAAGGGCGACTGTATTCATCACCACCAGGATGCCCACCTTCCTGAGGTTGTTGACCTGGAGAGTCCGGATGACTACCGGAGCTGCTCCAGCAGAACCATCATGTTCCTTGGGCACCATATCTACGATGCTGACGGCAAAGAAGTAGCCCCGCGAACATATGTGGACAGTTCACAGAGTTTATAGGACATACGGGCTTGCTGCAGGTCGGGTTCTATGATGAATTACAAGCGAAAGCTAATTCTCAGTCGAGGGCAAGCCAGAACGCCAGCTGGATCACGACTGAATCATCATCACTCGTAACAACAATATCGCATCGAATGCTGCCTCAATGGAACACTTGAGCGGTCCAGTCATACTGTGCTGCTTCTGCATGTTCAGTGTTGCATACTGGCATGTCTTTATCCTTGTTGATTATCTGCTCCGCAAATGGGCACCCGACGTATATAAACGACTCGAACGCGAAGACATTGTTCGGAAGCTCAACCCATATCTAGTCATGATCGTTCGAATGATCATTGGCCTTTTCGTCTCACTACCGGCCTGTGTACAGGCAGTACACACAACCCCCTGGGGGGTTTACCAGCCCCTGAGCATATCTGGTCAGGTTTGCGTTGTCTCGCAGCTTGTCGTATGGTCCAGCGAGCTACCCGTTGCCCGACTCTTCTCCCCCGAGCTCTTTGTTCACCACCTCTTATGCCTCACCGCCACGTCCAACATCCTCCTCTCGCCGCCGGTCCATCAGATCAAGCCGTTATACATATACTTTGCCTCTCTAGTGGGCGACATTGGACCAGGGTCGGTCATGATTCTGAAGACGATTGGCTATCATCCACATACATCCAGGCTGATGTTTTGCGTGTCTTTGGCATCAACATCAATCCTCATCTTTTGCCGGGTCGGCTGTGCTTTCTACACCGTCACCCACGTTCTTACAGACCCTTTCAACCTTGCCGACTGGGTTTGGGTGCTGGCGGTGATGCTTTTCGGCTTCTATTCGCTTTACAGTGCATTCCGCAACTTGAAATGGCTAGGGGTCATTCGGGTTCATCCGGTGCAATACAGGGTCACCTACTTCTGCCGGTTCATGGTGCCTGTGGCACATACGATGCTTGGAGTTGCATGCGGCGTCACACTTCTCTCAACCTTGTTCCTCTACGGCTTATACCTCGATCGACCTCTAGGAGCGTCAGAGATAGGCTTGATATCCATAAACGGACTGGTGGCCGCGGCAATCGGCCTCACGGGTGCTATAATCACAGGGATAGCGCTTCCTTACGGATCATCCAGATCAAATCCGTGGGGAAGCCAGTATCTGCAGTTCGGAATACTATTGACGGGACTCTGGGTTCACAGGATCACCAAGTTGACGGATGATGTGGATCGAGAGACAATGCTCCCGTCAATGGGGGTCAGCTTGCCCCTATTCCAGGCCATCGCGAGAGTGGCGCACTACTACTCGGCCAAGGACGCTGTTGCGGCCTCAGATGAGAAGCTACACCTTGACGAAGCTCCAGCAAAGAGGCATCTGCAGATGGTGTGCGAGAATGTTACCATCTTTCTCGTGTCTCTAACCCTCTTGGCCTCCAACTTCTTGACCATCTCGGAGGCTGGGCGGTTGGCTCTAGCAGCTTGCGCCGTGAACCAACTACAAGCTTGCTCAAACATTATCCCTCTCCACAACGAAACCTCACAGGGGGTTACTAGGGTACTGTTTGTCATGGCACGCATAGTTGTGGATCACTTTGTCGTTGCCTTTATTGTTGCGGCACGTCACATCCGGCCTGAGGCCTCCTGGTCCGATGTGGCCTTTAACTATCTTCTCCTCGGTGGCACTGTAGCAGCAAGTCTTGCCTCGAAAGGCGCGGTCACCGTCAGGAAGCCATGCGAGGTTGTCACCAAAGTCCGAAAGACAAGGAAATGGAACCCTGCTGTCTTTATCTTTGTCTTTATGTGCATTCTCCAGGCCATGCTGGTCAAGAAGTACCATTCCTTTGAGGCAGGAAGCCGGGAGATCAGTACTGGGTTCAAGAATTTCCGTGCCATTTTGTCGGATCCCATTACCTGGGCTGGCGCGCTGCACTTGAGTTCTCTGCCTGTGGTTGTCTTGAGTGGATTGGGTTAGAGTTCGACTGGACTCTGTCAACGAGTGTTTACACTGGGGATAGGGGCTTGTATCAGTCTTTGATACGCGACAGCTTCAGAGTGGGAGAGCAAATCAACCTTGAAATTCCTTTTACATCACATGATGTGTGACATCAAATCTCCCAGCTTGCTCATTTCTCTGTCATCTCCCAATCCCTTCATATTCTCACACATTGAAAAACCACATCTCGCTTTCGCTCGCTCCATCAAGTCCTGACAATGTACCCTGCCACGTCCCTATTCTTTCAAATCTCAAATCATGGGTGTCGTTTCCAGATTGACTTGTCATGCTTCTGAGGAACTCGAGAAGAATGGCGAAGTTGGTTGATCACCGGGGGTTGAATTGGCTACTGAAAGTACCTCCTCTTCCTCCCCTCTTGGAGGGTGTTGGGGTATGGCCTGGGGGTCCCCAGGAGTCTGTTTTGGCTCGCTTGAAGCAAGTGGTCTGGGCCTGTCCATTGCTTGCCTCTAGGTCCTGCTTGAGTTGTTTAACTTGGCTCTCGAGGTTCTTCTCACGGCCCTTGGAAGCCTCGAGTTCCAGATTGATCTTGTCGACGCTCAGGTTGGCCAGTATCTCCCGCTCCTTTGCCGACTCCAGGTTTTTCTTGAAGGCATGAATCTGTGTCATCATATCATTCTCGACCTTCTGCCCATTCTCAAAGTCGGACTTCCACTTCTCCAGCTGCGCGGTGAGAGTCTTCTCGTGTTGTTGAGCGGTCTCGAGGTCGGCCTTGACCTTTTGCAGCTGGGTCGTGAGTCGCTGCTCACGCTGCTGCGAGGTCTGAAGGAGGGAAGTTTTGGCCTCGAGAAGCTGGGACAGAAGCTCTAGCTCACGCTGGTTCTTGGCCTGTATTTCCTCCCTCGCGCCCTTGAGCTCATCGGCTAGGTCTTTTTCGCGTTGCGAAGGGGTCTCGACGGAGAAGGGGGACATGAAGGGGTTCGTCATCTTGAATACAGGGGCGGACGAGTCGCTGAGGGTGGTGCAACGGAAGGTAATCGGGGAGAGAGGACTGTAGTGTTTGCGCAGATGCAGAGAAAAGAAAAGATTCCTGTGATGAAAGAGATTGGTAAAGGCATGTGTAGGTGCTTGAGGTGTTTGTTATGTAAACAAAGACTCTTAGGTAGCTTTAGAGTGCATCATCCTAAGGATTTCCGAATAGCTTCACACGCAGGATGTGAATCACTGTCACTGATAACGGCCTGTCAAGCAGCTTTTCTGTGCTTATTGATATTCGCGAGTGAAGCTGACCGCATAATTGATAGTACACAGCTTGTTCTCTTGCCGTAGCTCGCAAGTACAGCTCATTTTCTGAGGTACTCGATAACCCCTTACACCACCAAGTTAGAATCAAACCCTTCGAGTCCGCACCAGCAGCTCCCTCGATGGCAATCTCTCGTCTGCACACTTCTAGATGTGGCTCTTCACACTGTTTTCTTTAGTTATTCACCCAGTTCCCCTTAAATCTCTGATCAGTTCTAACACGCGCTGCAGCTCGATCCGACTCGGCAGCCCCGTCAACTTTCATGTGCTCAGAGCTAGATGCCATGTTGTTGAGACTACCGTCGACACTCCCGAAGCGTCGAGGTTCAAGTGCTACAATGATCATCAATTACGTGGCATATTCACATCTAGCCATGATGTAATCGACGTTGGTAGACTTTCAATACGGAGGTTTCAGCGCCACTTTATGGTCTACTGGTCCTATTGGATTAATCGATATTTTCTTCACGCTTTAGAACCAACTACAGCAATAGGGCTTTCCAAGAAAATGGGCAACTGAGACAGGAAATGGGTTGCAGCAGCTTGGCAACCAGTGAGGACGGGGGTGTTCAATCTACGCACACCCTTCTGCAAAGACATTGCCGTCCAAGTCCTCATAGCCTCCAAGTCTGACCGAGATCAACTGGAAATCTTCTTACCTAGGAACCTAGACAGCTCATCTGGATGATGCTGACGTCTGAAACCGGCATCACGTGGCGACCAGAGCTCTACACACCTCCTGCCATCAACTCCTCGGCTGCCACTCGGCGCTTCATCGACATTCATCTCATCCTTGGTTGTCAACATCACCCCCCTCCCTCGAGACGGGCCGCGGATCGATCCCTCACATGGGCAGACGCAGACGCCAGGGACAACGTTTCAACGCACCCTCCCTCTTCCTCCCCAGGATCGCGGATCCGACGCTCGATTCACCCACATCAGTGAGATTGCCAGGTCCAGGCTTCTCCGCATCACAAGGCCTCCTCCTCTGCCATCACATGTTGGGATGCCCGACCGAATCTAGAAGCTGGACTCGGCGGTCCGTCCAGTTGCGGCCCTCTGATCCGATCAGGGCCCTTTGACCCTTTGACACGGCGCTGCTTCTCCGTCGGGTGACCCCCAGGGCCTCTCCCCCCGGACCGGGGTCCTGCTGTCGCCCTAGAACCGCCCGTCTGGGACATTGGGGAAATCGGACGAATTTGGGGGTGGATGCTACCCCAGGCCAAGAGTCCAACATTCGACAGAATATGACGTGTTAAGATCAGCGATCCAGAGGCTGGCCACAGCTGGTCATAGCATGATTTGGTGTCAGGTCTTATGCCACCAGGCCTGCAGTTCCCGTGCCTGATAAACCTGGGGTAAATGGGTCGATGTCTGGGATTCGCTGCTCAGGCAAGGGGGCGCAGTCAAAGACAAACTGGTGATGGAAACACCAACTACACCATGGTCAGTTGTCTCGGTAGGTTGGGCTGCAACTAGGCACAGAGACGCCCGTTTAGAGACGGACTGATTGTTGCAGGCATCCAACAGAGAATCAATGCCTCGTCGTTGCGGCCCGGCTCACGCAACCATCCGACATGCTCATGATGCGGTTTGATCTCATGCCCAAGTACATACGACCACAGCCTTTAGACAGCTCGGGATCCCGTCCGCTCTCCCACGGATAAACTGAAGAGCGCCCGAGTAGTAGTCAGGTCGGTGACGACTGGCGAATGCCGGGTGTTGTATGTTTCTTTTTGTCTTTTTACCCGTCGTTGGCAATTACACTTGCACTCTGGACCCATGCGTGAATACGGAATTCAAAGAATACCAAGCTCAGCACTAAGATAGACTCGGATCAGGATCTGGTTGGCCGGGCCGTCCTCAACTACCGATGCGAAGATGAGCTCCCGGCAAGACCGCACGGAAAAGGCAACAAGAAAGTCAGTTGCTCTTGTCTGCGGGGGAGTCCTCCACGTGGCGCTCACAAGGACAGTACCTGAGATACCGCGAGAGTCATGAAAAGGGACATTGCTCGTGGTTCAGCGCTAAAGAGAGAGTTTGGGCAAGGTTCCCCGAACGAGTTGCCTCGGCCAGCTCGCCGGGGCTAGAATAGGCAGGTTTTGAGGCGCCAGTGCACCACAAAGCTTTGGAGCGGGCGAAGGAGATTCAGAGGAAATGACCATGGACATCAGCCACAGCAATAACCAGTTTCACCTGAGTCGTTTGTCAACTTGCTGAAGCTGGCTCTCTAGTCGGTGATGCCGCCGGAGGCTGTCGGGGCATGTCCACAGAGGCGCCGAACATGACAATGCATCCCGGACCGACATCCTTTGCCTCCTCGTGGTGCCCCGAGACACAGGCCTCCCATGAGCCCTACCACAGTCGCAGCCACGCGGATTTCACGTGTTGGAACGTTGAGAGGAGCCAACAGAGCATAGCGCGAAACCGCGGGCAAAGACTCGGCTCCAATCAACACCGAGAGTGTCCCAAGCAAAACTGGGTGCCGGTGGGACTCGGTACGCAATTGAACCGACACGGACCGACAAGGAATTGCCAGGGGGAGAGGGACCGAGCAGGACCGCAGAGTGGCCGGGAACAGTAGACTCACGGAGATGACTGATGCGATTGATGTGAGTGATTGTTATCAGCGGAGACGATGGATCTGATCTGGGTCGGCGGTGGGCTTCTACATGTCGAGGGCTGAATCTGTCTGGACTCTCCCAGGTCCAGCGGGTCTGATGAATAACAGTTTCGCTGCCCAACGGCGGTTCCTCCTTGGAAGAATTTGAGTTTGCAAGGCTGATTGATTTAATTGCAGGGAAGAGAGATATTTCTGAGATGGAGATGACAAAGACTTTCTGCACAGGCGTGAGACGAGATTGGCTGTCGAGATAAAACATTTAATCATTTATCTGTCGGGAATATTTTAATTTCCCTGCCAGGAAGTACCGCACCTCACGGCGACGGCTTGACCGAAAGTGGCATCCATTTCTCATGGCGGACCGACGGGGCATCAAAATATCGCATTCTTCTGGATAGTCGAGTTTCCCCCTCGACGACAACAAACAATTACGTATCGCATTTTGACGCAAACACACACAAAACCACGCGTGATCATCAAGAATTGCCAGAGTGTGAGATGCTGCCCCACGTGCGGGAGAAGACTTCTAGAAGGTCAGCATCTGGCGGGTGGTGATTGGTCGAGCTAGAGATGTACACCACCAGAGAGATTTGGTGTGTGCCCCCAACCCTGACCAGAGAGATCAACTTGTACCTAGGTCGCTCCGACAGCGGCGGTGGAAGACTGAGTCGAGGATGGGGGTGGTGACTATTTCCACGACGGTTAATCATCACAGCACTAGAGGCAATAGATGACAACAAACGACACGAGAACCGCAACACCACAAGACGGTCTCGTCAGTCGAAACAACGCATTCCCGCCCGCAATAGCTCAAGCCGCCTTCCCATTGCACGTTCAGCCCAGCCGCGTGATGCGCTGCGGATCCGGGGGATTGGCGACGAATTTGGAAATTCCGGGGGTGGTTGCGCGCGCGAGACAAGAATCCCCCCCCGGATTATGACGTAGCCCCCCTTCAACACTCAACACTCGACCTCGGATCTCGATGTCGAGCCTCGATTGACGGCTCAAAAACGATTCACGAATATCAAGAGACATCAAAGGGGACATGACGATTGACAGGCAACCTCGCAGCCGTTGTGACGTTTAATTTCTGATCAACTGCCGGATGCAGAAAGTCTCAAGGCATCCTCGTGGTCTCTTCCTCCCACACTAAAAAAAGCAAATTGTCGACGAGGTGATGCCTATTCAGGCAACTGTCAAGGCCACGTCGATACCACCTTGAACCGTTTGGTCGACGGTGTGGGTTACGGTGGCAGATGTCAAATTGACAGCTAACGAAGCAAGCCACAGACATGGGGGGGGGGGGGAGAGGCTTCGCAACAATGTTCGGACGAGCATCTCGGTCTTGTACGGCGTCATTTCCCCGTTAATTACCCCGTACAGAAAACATGGCGCGTCGTCAGCAAGAAGAAGAGACTCCTCCGGACCATCTTCGTCGTCTTGTTTCCGTAACTCCGCAACTTGTTTCCCGTGGACGCGGTTCCGCTGACCCCAGCATTCTACACCCCGGCCGGGGGATGGTTCCGGTAGCTTATTCAATGCGAACAGGAAAACCAGGTTTTTTTTTTCTTGCAATATTTTAATTAATCTTGTAGATTTAATTAATTCGATTTTTTTTTTATTATCACCAGGCACGGAATGCAATCTGACTCCCCTCCCTTTCAACCTTGAGTCTAAACGCGCGACTCATGCAGGCGATGTCATAGCTAGACCACGAGGAAATTCCTCAGGGCCAAAGCTTCTTTTTTTTACTCCTTTCCCCGCGGCGGCTGAAGAGAAGGTTTGATCAGGTCACAGGGCCCCCGCAGCCTCGCGGATCAACCTCTGATGTCAGCTATGCTGGCGGCTCTAGATCTGTCTCCATTCCGTCGATGCCCCCAAGGGACTTGTGACGGCTTTGGGGGTTTGGAGGGGGGACGGTTGAGTGCATCACTAGTCATCGTTGAGCGCACCAGACGGTGAAAGAGTTTTCCAGCTCTGTCAGTGCTCTGCTCAGGGACCAGGTCGTGGACGAAGCGGTGAAAGACGGTTGCACCACATGGATGTCTGTAGATATCGCGCAGACGTCAAAGACGGTCAAGGGTCCTTTTTTTTCGGTTTGGGGATTGCCGCAGCTGCCATGGGGAAAAAAGAATACGCAGTAAGAAGACCCTGGTTACATTTGGCCTCCTTCTCGTAGGCCCTTCTTCTGCACACCCTCCCTCCCTCCCTCCTCCGGAAATCTAACCATATGCCAGCCAGCGCAGGCCTGCGCTGCGGCCATTAACCCCAGATTTCCGAAAGCGGGCGGGGCCCGAACCTCGGTGTCCTAGGCGGAGACACGGAGAATAGTCCGGAGGCCCCACACCGCCGACGAGTGAGCGGGCAAGTTCCGACAAGACCCGAGGTACGGATATACATTGATGGGAAAGCAGGCCGCAAGTGCGTAAGAATGAATAAGCTGGGTAGGGATTCGGGGACCGGACCATTGAGCGCCATAGTCCAAGGGATGAGCGGAGAGTGACGGAGATATCATTGTCCACCGGGCTGGCGTCACGTAATTGTTGAGAGTCGGTCAGTTGGGAGGCTACCATGGATCGGAAAGTCTAGGCTTGAATATTTCTAGACTCATGACTGTAGAATTTCAATAGCTCTCATGGGGCATTTGGTTCCACTCAAGTAAGAGAGGCAAATCACAAGGGGAACAAATGCAATGCAGGGACCTTTCTCCGAAAAGCCCGATCGGTAATTGCGCGCGTGTGATTTAGAGGCTTTTGTTTATTCCCGAATTGCTTCTCTCTCTCACCCCAAGAAACTCCATCAATTAATTAATGCCTCCTGTGGGTTTCTCTTTTGCCTTAGTCATGCTTGATGCATCTCATGTTGGTTTTTACCACTTCACCGCCCGCAGGCCGAATATGTGCCTCGATTTAGCCGACGATGCTGCTCTTTTTAACCGCTAGCCGCACGAGAGAGAAGCAGAGAAAACGCCACAATGAAAAAGAAAGCAGCAATGATCTAAGCCACAGTAAAGACGTGAAGGGAAATACACCCCCCTCTCCCCCGGTTTAGCGTCGTTTTCTCGATCCGAACTCAAGCCCTGAGGGCAGGGAAAATAAAAAGCAAAACCGGGGGGCTTCGGCAGGGCAAAGCTTGTGTGGCTGCTGGGCCCCCCTCCTCCTCTGTTGCAAAATGACGCCGTGTGACCTGTGGTTTTTATTTTGCCTCAGCGGAGACTTGGCTCACGCGGATGAATTGGGGGGGGGGGAGCGATTATCCCATGTTCCACATACCGATATAGGAGAATGCATGTCAAAGCTTCCGGGTACATTTGAGAGAAAATATGATTTCTGAGAGGCGCAGTTGACGCTCTCAATTTCTATGGGATACAACATGGGAAGGTCTGAGCTCAGGCACACACACACACACACACACACACCGACTGAGATGACTTCCCCGGAAAATCCAGAACGGGAGAGGCGTCGTTGTCTTTCTTGTTCCCTGTACCCACCCAGTCACAGCGAACCCAAAATGATGTGATGCACAATTAGGAGTGCATAAAAGGAGCACAGCGGAATATGCAAGCTACGGACACAGCCATGGCTTTCAATTCTGGTTCACGGCGAATTGAAAGACATGACCAAAAAGAGAGGAACAAGGGGTGTGTCTGTCTGTCCGCCTTTGTGTGACATGAAAAAAATCCACCACCCCCTCGTGCTCACTGCGGCTCCGCAATCTCGGGGTCTGAGTTTCTCACCCATTCCCGTCATCGAGACCAGTAAAAGACGCCTCAATGGTCAAGTAGTAGTTCCAGTCTGGGCTCTTGGGCTTCTCCCCTCACTTGTTGACTTCTCAAACAAGTCAATTCTTCAGCTGGGATACGATACGAGATGACACGTTGGGGTTGCTTCTGAAAATCATCATACATGTAAACATTCGTATGCTAATGTCGGTAGACCATCATCATATGCCAAACCTCGTCAACCACGTCTTGACTGCAACCCAAAGGTCAACCCTCGTTAATTAACCCGGACCCCAGCAAAATCCCAATCCCAGGTCCCGGGGAAAGGAAGAGAAAAAGCAATCCTAGGCAGGGAAAAGAACACACCCCTCCAAGATCCTCTAGCAAGTTTTTTTTTTTTTTTCTTTTTTTTTTTTCTCGATATCAAGGGGGAGACAAGACACTCACACGCACGCATCTTGCAAGTCAAACTTTTTAGCGTCACCCGGTGGTTGGGCTCGGGTTTCATAACCGAGGGGGAAAACACAGGACCAAACTCTTGTCTTTTCAGCTCTAGTCTAGCATCGCCGTCATCTTTTGGTGCTGTTGCTTGCTGCGCACGTTTGGTTCGGTGCGATGAGTTAGTTGGCAGCCGAGTCTGAAAGGGTGTTAGCAGCGGAATGTCCTGAATCCCCAACAAAGATTGGGGATTGCGTACGTGCGTGTTTATTCCATTGTTGTTGACCGCTTGTGAAGACATGGGAGGGAGGCCCCCAATCAATCCTGACATGTGAAGCTGAACAGCATCACATTGCATCTCACTCTCATTTTTTTTTTCCCCATCAACCTTTGTTGTTCCCTCTGGCATGTGCTTCCCAAGTCACGGGCTCACCAAGACCTGCGCTCTGCCACACCACCCACTCGGCCCCCCCAAGAACTATGACCCTCCCTGTTGGTTCACGGCCATTTTCAGCTCCAAACATTGACACCTAAAAGGAGCCAAATACGCTCGACACACTCACTGGATGACCCAGATGCACGTCATCCGTCATTTCGAGTCTGGCCAGGTACCAGAACCTCTCAGGAACCTGTCTGCAGCCCGAGACTCCTCATAACTTGGCATTCCAATCATGACACTCGACTTGCATGTCACCAGCTGGTACTTTGAGTTTTGATTCAATGTGAAATTTTTATCATGTTTTTAAACAAAGCTCTTTTCATAGACAATTCGCCCTTTTTTACGAGTTTTTTTGACTACTCGTTTTTTGTTTCTTTTTGCCTCGCCATGGATCAACTCCCATCCTTGGCCGAGGCCGGTCTCCCCCTCCACTTTTGTTTTCGCCTCGCCTCCGCTCGTCAGAAAAACAATGACTGTGCTGTGACTGTATTCGTGGCCCATGCTTCCGTCCAAACTCAGGTACCGTACCGTGCCTCCTCGCGTAGGTAGTAATAGTCGTAATAATGGTGGTGTCCTCAGGTTGCCCTTGTCCCTCCCGTCTTTCCTTGCCGAAACTAGAGTACACACACACGCCCCGACCTGAGCTGAGCCTGATGATTGATCAATTGAATGAATGCCCCGAAAAAGACCCAAATCCCGCGCGAAATCCGGGCCAATCCAGGCCGTGAGTGACAAACAAAGAAGCGAGTCCATGGTATCATAACGTTATCAACAACGCCGCCAGCCATGAGTGCAGAAAAGAAAATCAGAAATTTCGACACAAATTTTGACCCGGGGCTCCTGTCCCGTGTCCGCTAAATGTCCTTGTAAAAGCAAGCAATCAATGCGTGCTGCCAATTGCAGCAAAAACAAACGCTCAATGATGATGTGATGCCTCTCGTGCGCCGCCCAATGTACATGATGGATGCATGCTCCTTGCATCCGGTATTCGTTGCAGTAGGTAGTGGGGTATAGCTGTTTGTTGGTATGCGTGGTATGGGTATCGAATCATTCACCACCCCTTGGAGTGGTATCCGTCGCTGGCCTCCTTGGAAAAGTATTGGTTCCAGCTGCTCGCGTTCACGTCCTCGCTCTTCTTCATGCATGGCTTCTCAGGGTACTGCTTGAGGTTGGCCACATCGTGCGATGTGTGCCGTCGCTTGAGCACCGCGTTGGCCGTCGACGACTTTTGTTGTCGCTCCCAGAGGAGATGACGCCGCAGAGACTCGGTCAGTTCAGTGGCAAGCATGTTGCGTCGTGTTGTCCGAGGCGACAGGGCAGCCTGAGCCTGGACGTGGCTGGGTCCAACCATGATGGGCTGGGCATTAGATCGTGGCACCTCGTGGATGGGCTTGAGACCGGGTCCGCGCATGCCCTTCATCATAAGAGGGGCCTCGTCAGAGTCGTTAGGAGAGGCTCCTAGTGAAGGTCCATTGGCCATGCGAGATCGAGGAATGGCAGATGTAGATTGCGACGCGTGGTTGCCCAGAATGCGTGCGCGGTCATTCTGAGCGAGCATCAGAGTAATGAGAGACCGGCGTGATGTCAAGTTGGGCTTGGAGTCGACTCGCTGGAAGAACTTGTCATCCATGCTGGACTTGTTGCTCTCCTCCATAGAGTCCTCCCAGTCCGACGAGTCTTCGTCATCATCAATGGCGCTCTCGTCAATGTAGTCGGTGTCCGAATCCACGGCGGCCTCGTCGTCAATGGTCCGGGTCATGACATTGTTACTGAAAGAGGTCTGCTTCTTGCGGGGCGACAGCAGCGAGCTAGGTCGCGACGAAGCCAGTGCACTCTTCAGAGAGCCGTCCTCTTCAGATGAGCCTCCAATTTGGAACATGGGCTTCTTGATGATGGGGATGGCGGACTTGCCGTTGCCCAGGCTCTGGTCCTGCTCACTGGATGAACAAGAGCCACCGAGCGCAAACCGCGCGGGCTTCTTAGACTGCACAGGCTTGGCGGCAGGCGACGAGGTGGGCTCAGGGATCGCGTCTGATGAGGACTGGGCGGTGATGGAAATGGTTCGGGGAATCGGCATCTGGGAAGGCGAGAAGCCACGGACGACGGTGGTGCGGGAAAGGCTCTGGGGTGAGGACTGGGCCGAAGCCTCGGACACCTCAGCGGTCGACTTGGCAGGCGACTGCGACTCGGTCGTGGTAGATCCAGAGCGCTCAAAGGGTGGGGGCGCGGGTAGTGATGCTTTTGAGACGGGGGCGATCTGGGGAGGAGCAGAGAGAGGACCCTTGTCCTTGACGATGGACACAATCATCTTCTCAAAGTCATCAGAACTGATGTGACGCTCGCGCTTGCTCCGTGTGCTAGTGCACGAGTCCTGTCGTCGTACGCGAGGGCGAGCGATCTCGAGAGGTGCAGACACGGAGGTAAAGTCGACAGCCTCCTCGTCTACCAGAGACTCGACGCTGCCGGAAAGTTGGGGAAGATCGGGTATCCGTGTCTCGGAGGGGATGTTCTGTGGGAGGGTCTGTGTGGTCTTTTCCTCGCTGTCGACAACAAAGGTTTCTCGCTGCCATAGGCGCCAGCTGAGGTTCTCGAGTCTGCGGCCTTGCTCAACGGAGTCTGCGCATCGAGAAAAGACTGACTTGTCAGCATTCACCAGTGAGCGACGTCTTGGGTGTGACTTACCCGTCCACATGCTGTAGAGGTTGGCGGGATTGCCAGTGTCGACCTTGTGGATGACGTTTGCATCCACAGTCAAGACGTGTGTATCCAGTCGATAGGGCATGATGGGCATAACCTGTCGATTACTCGACGGAGTGATGCTGTGTGTCGGTGTAGTAGATGTCGAGATAGAGTCGAAGTGCAATCGAATGCAGTTGAGAGAATTCGCAGAGTTCGTCGGCGGTAGTAATCGTGACTGAGTCCGACAATGCGCCAGAGTGTTGGTGAAGTTGGTGTTCGGTGATGGAGGCGCGTTCGACGAGGTCAATTCTGGTGCTGATGGCGGTAGGGAGAGTTGGAAGGATGTTGGGGTTCATGAGGATCCTCGAGTAGACATGCAGAGGCGATTGCTGGCTGGTGCAGGATCGTCGACTTTACAACTCAAGTTCAGTACAGCGTAGTTGGTGTATGTGTATGTGGAGGAGGACGACAGAGTCCGGGGGGGATCAAACATAGATATTCTTGTTTGGGTTGTGTGCGAACTTGGGAAGCAAGACGGATGGGGGAAGGGACGGGAGTCGCGGTGTGTGCTTTGTGTTAATGGAGCGCACGAGGACCGGGGGGGTGTGGGAGGTGC